>JANHMN010000002.1:127462267-127524425 GCA_030674055.1 Rhabdomys pumilio | reverse complement strand
CATGATGCTCACTATTGTGAAAATGATAGTGCGAAGAAAGAAGAGCAAACACACACACACACCCAAGTGCCTTTACCCTTTTCTTTATTCTTACAAGCAAGACTACATTGATTGTAGTAAAATAATATTCCTACATTTAACACATGGAAAAGTTTAATAGATTATATCTTGTTTTATAACCTTAAGTGATTATTATATTTTTAATAAATCCAAATATTTGGAAAGTATGTTGCTTGGATCTTGATATTGGCCATTGTTTGTTCTAAGTTCTTCCCATGGATGACATCACCAGACTGCGGGAACTATTTCTAAAAGTCACTAAATAGTTTGCTTAGTAAACAATGTCTGCACTTCAGAAATGTGGTAAGAATTTGGAAAAAAAAATCCCTAAAGGTTAATTTTTATAAATATCAAACAAGGGTATAAAATCTGGGATTTTATTTTATGTATTTAGCTTTATATTGTAATTTTTATTACCAAAGCAACAACATAATTAATGTTAAAGTAATGTGCATCAGAAAAATTTATTTCTCCCATTGCTTCCATTTCAATTCTCAAAAACACTCATGATTAAACTTTTGGTATTATCTCAGACTTTCTTCTGTATATAAACAAATAGAGAATTATTTTTTGATTCTATGCATACTTTCCTAATGCTTCATTTCAACATTTAGCTATACATAGAGAGTATATTTTCTTTTTATACATGAAGAATCTCCTTATTCCTTGTAGTGACCTTACCATATTTTGTTGTATAAAAATATCAGCATTTGTTGAACCAGTTCCCTACAGGAGGATGCTTAGATTGTTTTTAGTGTTAACTCACTCTCAGGAGAATAGTTTCAAAAGATATGCTTTGAGCGTGAGCTAAAGTGTTGGTGATTCGGAAGAAAAACCCTAATCTCCAAGGACATACCCATCGTCTGAAGCTAAAATGAAAGACAATCAAGATTTAAATATGATGCTGGGCAGTGGTGGCGCACGCCTTTAATCCCAGCACTTGGGAGGCAGAGGCAGGCGGATTTCTGAGTTCGAGTCCAGCCTGGTCTACCGAGTGAGTTCCAGGACAGCCAGGGCTACACAGAGAAGCCCTGTCTCGAAAAACCAAAAAAAAAAAAAAAAAAAAAAAGATTTAAATATGATTCAATTTTTATATCAGTCAGAGACTATGAAAAATATTGAAAAGGGCTATTAACTCATAGCCTGAGAATCTAAATATTACAAATGGAAAGTTCTAAACTTCACTTGTCAAACATATTCACCATCATTGGCTAAGAAAGGCAAAACACACACACACACACACACACACACACACACAAAACCAGGCAGTGAATCATCATTGTAGGTTGTTGATTTTGTTACAGGAAAAGCTGGTAGAAAGCACAACACACAAACTGTCAGCAAAAACACTCAGGGTTGGTATTCCTTTTCATTTCAAGTCTATGTTTAAGCTATTGTTTGTTCCCTTTCCTATACTAAAGATATCCATTCCACAACCTTAGCTTGATATTCCTACAGTGGATGTGCTATACTTTGTAATATCAGTTTGATGGAGTCGTGGGTTAGAAGGTTATGTCGCACAGTGTTGGATTCAGTCACGGTTTTTCTGTGTCTGAGCAGCCTTTTGGTTTAAGAATTAAATATGAACAGGCTGCTTTGGAGTCTGGTGTAACACGAAGCAGTTCCCAGGATTCTTTCCCTTAGAACATGCACTGGGTTGATGCAAAGCATTTAAATGGTTTGCTGTCTCTTCTTAGCTGACAAAAGACTTATTTTTCATTCTCCATTGTTTTACCAAATTGAACATAACTGAGTTTTGACTAGACAAAAAGCTGATAAATAAGCCATTAAACTTTATAGTAGTGTAGAAATATATGATACTAACAACTGTGGATTTTTTTTCCTTTAAACTAGAAGGTGTCTCTTAGAAAATCTTTTGTTCAAAGGTATTAGAAATAAATTTTTGTCTTTTTAATAATGAAAAATGTGTCAAGTATGAAGACTTTGTAGGAAAAGTATGTAAGATTCTTGAACACATGTTCTTCAAGACAGTGCAGCGTTAATATATTAGGACTTCTATTCTGCCCAAATGGCTTTGCACATCTAGCAAAGAGTGCATACTAAAAGCATTATTTTATAGTGATGGACTGGTCATCTTCTTTTATTGGAGTCATCCAGTGTCCAGGACTATTCTTCATGTCTGAATGGTATGTGGTTTTATTTGCTTTATGATATATTTTCCAATAGAATATACTTCCAAACCAATTTTATTAATGGTGGTGCCTACATGGTATATTTAATAATGTCATTAATTGCTCTGTTACTAATTGTTTCATTACCTTTCTCCTATTAGTAGTGGCAGATACCCAACACTATTTATCAGGGATAGGAGTGGCCTCTCTTTTGAGTGGTGAAGCTGACTAAGGAAAATAAATGTCATCCTGCTCCATGAGTCCTCTCTGCTTTCAACCCCTAGTCTCACCTGGATGAAAAGCCAGCCCTAATTTCTAAATAAATTGCAATAAACATAATTTATACATATATGGAACATGTGGAGATGGCTTCGATGTTGATCTTCACATCAAACCTTGTTTTCTACTCACCAAAGAAAAACTAGCATTATCCTTTTATAAATAATTGATACAAAGCCTTTCAACTGGGGAATGGACCAGTGACAGTGGCTGATTTACACCTCAGATAGGCTAAATGATTTAGTCTGATAGAGGCGAGAAAACTTTAAATGTTTATTTTGATTTTGTTATTATTATTTCCTTAATAAATATGGAGCAGATCTCTATCTTTTAAAATGTGTGAATTTAACTGAAGAATCTTGTATTATTTATATTGATAATGCCTAAAATTATCACAGGATGAATTCTCTTAAATGAAAAATAATATCTGCACTAGGACACATGTTTAAATGCTTGACTCTTCATCCAGTACAGTGGTTGCTTTAGGATATCTTCTTCCTTTCTTTGGTGAGTTTAATTTCTTATTAATCATCAAAGAGAAAATTGCAACTGCGTAAGACAAATCTATCTCTTTAAATTTTTCTCTTGTGTTGGCCGGGAATCAGTGCTTAGCATTTTTAAAAACGTGAACCAGCCAGCATTTTCACAAGGAACGTCGTCAGATGTCTGCATCCAATTGTCACTAAAAAGCTACCTCTAAAATCTTTTGAAAATCTTCATGTTAATACAGGCACCACTACAAATTCTAGGTCAGACAGAATGAATCCATCTTCTCAGCAAGACTGGAGCTTTTCTGCCTCTGTTAAGCTCATGCTATGAGTGGGGCCGGGATTGTTTAAGGCAGATGCAAATTGTACTTAATATCACTTGCATTTCAGTTTATCATCAGGTTCGCATCCCCCAAATCCATTTTCCCCTTTAAATTCCAGAATTCTGGGGCACTTCACAAAGCAAAAAGCTTGCTGCCACCTTCAAGGAACTCAAACTATCTGATTTTTTTATTTGCTGCTGCCATTAGATTGAAATGATTTTTCTTCAGTTTGCTCAAAGCCAGATTTAAAGTCAGGTCCCAGAGGTAACAGGAAAGTCGATCCCCTAAGCTGCTCAGTCGTTGTTTGCTTTTTTTTACATGTAATATCCCACTTCTAAGCCAGAGTATAATTTAAAATACAAAACACACTCTACATAAATATGTCCTTTAGAAATTTTGTAATCTGACATTTAATAGGAGTTAACTAAGTGTCTAATATTATGTTTATGGAGTGAAATGGAGAAATTAGAAATATCCTTGAAGACAATTATTTCTTAATAGTGTTCTGTTTTTAAAGCTATGTATTTCCTTGCTGCTTCTAGTTAAAAAACACCCATGCTATGTGCTCCTCTTTTACACAGACCTGGCAGATTGCTTATTTATGATGCTTCAAAATAAACCTCAAATCATTCCAAACATTTCACATGATATGAGCCTCCTCCAGCCACTCCAGGATCTCAAGCTTGCAGTCACTTTGTGTTTGCTGGGAACAGCAAAGGGTTACTTCCGTTCCTGTGCTGGGAGTACGAGCAACAGGAATCCATGGTCTTTAATTTGTCCATGTCTTTCATTTGATACCACCAGTATTAATAGCTTTGCAAGGAAATTCTGCAGTCATTAATCATAATAATTAATCAGATCCAATTATATTGCATATAAATGCGAACAAATTGCTGAAAAAATAATGATCTATCACCAACGTGTCACCAGGAAAAAGAGACTAAAATAGTAATTAGAAGCCGGGATTTAGTTGTGTATGAGTGCCCTGCAACTGATTTTAACTGTAAGATGATCTGATGATGTAATTAGTAGAAAGTCTAGCATGCCTTTTCTGCAGACTATCTAATGACTGAGCAAGTGGGAGAATCAGCTTCCCCTTTTCTCGAAATACACCACACTTGTTCTTAACATCTTGCATTTCTAGGTGAGGTTGATACAATGCTTGTATTCAAATGCAGGGTTCTAAATTGTTCCTGTCATGGCTTTTCTGGATTTTAAAGATCTCTTTTTAAAGTAAGACTAACTGTTAACTGAGGTTAGAAATCAAGATAGCCCACATGGCATTTTTTTTTAACTCTTGTAATCATAAAAATGTGTAACATACAATTCAAAATGAAATATTTTGGTTATAGGATGTTAACACCATTCTGTGCGTTGCATGCACGCTAGCTATTTTCACCTATCTTCTTTCCTTTGAACTGAACTGAAAACATTTCAGAAAATGGAATTACTCTGTTTTCACTTCAGTTAGCACTCTACAAAGCTCTGGCTGATCTTATCAGAAACCATTTAAAAATATAAATGCGTGTGAATGTGTGTGAGTGTTTGTGTGTATAAATTCTTTAGCAGATTCTTAATCTTGACCAAAATGCATTCTTCGGTGCAAGTTTTTCTATGGATTAATTTTACCATGTTGTTATTGTTTTCTTATTTTCACTTTTCCATCACAAGGTAGAGATTCCAGTACATATTTTCAATTTTAAACATACATTATGTGCACTCCTTCTCAGCACTACTTTATTTTATGAGCAAATGTGCAATTATAAGCTCTTCCAAAGGCTGCTTTGCTGAATTTACCAATCACACATAAAAGGGTTAACTGAAGATTGATGAGCAGTTTTTATGATAGGTTTGTGATTTGAAAATAAATGTTAGGTTCATCATAGTTCTCAATACTAAGCAATGCACTTTCCAGGCTTTGATCTCAGTGTTGTGAATACTACAAAGAAATAAAACCTTATCTTACCTTTTCCAGCATCTACTGCAGAAGACCTCAATAATGCATAAGAACATCTGGAAGTCGGTAATTTCAGCTATCAGAGATAAGAATTGACACAGAACAGGTAAACCCTACAAAGTCATCATGTTGAAATGAACTGATTAAGGTTTAGTGACATAAAACATCATGTATAGTATTTCCATGCTTGCTGCATCTTGCTATTTTTTATTAAAAAGAGAATGTCAATTATATATATTTAATAGGTTGATTAGCTCGCAGCTATATTATATTTTACATAAAGAGACAGAAATGTCTGCAGATCTATTGCCATGCACATCTATTTAGAGTTAACCATGAGTTCATAGAAAATACATGGGCATAGTAAACAGGGTTTTGAAATGACAATTTTTTACTGGTTGCAAGTGCTAATTGCTAGTTTCTCAAGGGTATAGAATTAATCACCTGCTAGATTTACAGTCTCTAGGTTGAGACCTGAGGATGGAGGCAATAAGAAAAGCTCTTGAGGGACATATCATATGGCGAGTCTAAATATCAGTCTCTATGCATATGTAAATTGGTAACAAAGTTTTTTCAAAGCTCAAGTATGCTAATTTCAAACAGGCAAGACTAAAGCTAGCTTTTAGCAGCTGTTTAACGTCTGCCTGTGGGTGGTAGAGAGAGCTTAAAATACAAGCAAACAGCGGTGCATAAGTAATTAAGCAACATTTTGCTGGGCATAAATAATTCTGTTTATATTGCTCTTTTGAAGAGTATAGAATACAAAATAACAGATGAAGTGCATCTTGGGTCACCAGAGGTTAAATGTTCTTCCTCTTTACCTTGCCTCAGGTTTTACATTTTAAGTGAAATAAATAACACAGTGTGGTAGGTGATCTTTTATAACTTCCTGGGAAACAGAATCATTTAAGGTTCGAATAAACTGTACACAGAAGCATCACGCTTGGAGTTCAGCTGTTCTATTTTTCCCGTATTCTTCCAACAATGAATCAGAAAAAGTGCAATAATCAACTGCCAATCTGTTT
This sequence comes from Rhabdomys pumilio, assembly GCA_030674055.1. Taxonomy (NCBI): domain Eukaryota; kingdom Metazoa; phylum Chordata; class Mammalia; order Rodentia; family Muridae; genus Rhabdomys; species Rhabdomys pumilio. The sequence goes on along the minus strand of JANHMN010000002.1, from coordinate 127,518,161 downwards.
ATTAACATTATATATTTTAGTATTTTAGGAAGTTAAGTTGAAGCTGTTTGATAAACTGTAAAATAATAATAATAATAATAATAATAATAATAATAATAATAAATATAACATTGTCCTGAAGTAGAAAAAATAATATCCTTGGGTTTTTTTCAGAACTAATTCTAGTTAACCAGTGATTTATGTGAACACACACACACACACACACACACACACACACACACACACACACATAGCCATATGATGCACTTATTGGTTTTTGGCTAATTATAAGGACTAAGCCTATGTGGTATATTCAGGATAATCACCTGATTTGAGGAGATCTTACAAACCTGTCGGAGGACTTAAAGCAAGAGAAAGACTGGTCTACACAAATTGCATTTGATTCATTAAAAACCTTGAAATTGACCAGAAGGAAGAGGAAAGATTTAACAAGATTTAGAAATACCTGGTCTGGAAAAAAGGATTAGAGACACTGACTGTGAGAAGAGTCAGGGGTTGAAACTTTGTTTACATTAAATATTCATGGTTTAAGGAAGGAATAGTGAAAGGAAGTGCCCAGTTGGGCATCAAATTTTATAAAGGCTTTAACATGCTAGAGCTAGGAAGGCAAGGGCAGTCATTTATGTACATGGGTTGCTGTTTCCCTATGAATGGAGGAAACAGGTAGATAAAATGGAATTTTCAAGACATCTCTCTTTAAATCCTCAATATTCTAGAAAAGTACACATAGTTGGAAGGAAAGAAACACATTATTTTATTCTGGGATTCTAATTCCTTTTTCTTGAATCAGGTTTGGGGTTAGAATTTTCAAACCACAAGGCTAGAGGAGAAGAGAGGGCAATGGATTTTAGATATGGATACCATATTCATTCAGAGTTGTTCTGTAGGGCTTTCCTATGAAAGAATGGAAGCTCTTCTTCTTCCTCTTCTTCTTCTTCTACAGATGGTTCATAACAACACTTGACTAGTGTACTTAATCAAAATAAATGATGGCCAAAGAATTAAGGAACAGATAAATAACCATCAGGACAGTACTCTACAGCTGCTCGGCCTTGCAGGCACCTCAGTTTGTCTCCTTACTGTAAGTCATTCTGAACACAGCAACACAGGTAGTCTTGCTACCTAAGTCACAGAGACAAAAAGACAGACAGAATGAGCAAAGAAACCACAGACTTCCCATATTCATGTGAGAGCAGAAACATTTGCTTGGATTTTTTCTTTTTTTTTGGCAAAAGTAAGTAGCACAGGTCTATAATTCTAGCTACTCAGGGAGGACATTGAGGAACTTTATGGCTTCTAGACCAGTCTGGGTAACATACGGAGACCCTTATCTCAGTATATCAACAAATAAATGGAAAAGAAAGATAGCAATATCTCAATACTACTTAATGTAATAAATAAATTGATGCTTTATTTCTTGAATGTGTACTTTTTTGAAAATCATCTTTATTACCTCTGCATATTCTGACTTAGTTTTTGGAGAACCTTTTCTACTTGTACTTAAATATTTGGATATCATTAGGGTAGAATGCTTGACTCTGCATCGTTAAGTAAACTCTTCAGAGTACCATAGTTGCTCTGCAGTGTATAGCTTTGCTGGTCACCTTTGTGCCCTGCATTGTCTCACTTCTGTGCACTGCTGTGTCCCTATTCATTCATTTGTTTCATCAAGAACTGACAGATACTAAGAAAGAAAAGTAACAGTTGGAATGAAATGACTTCCACTTGGCTTACCATTGAGACACCATGAAATGTTTCTAATGTACTTTGTCACTTGCTCGTCAATGGAAATCTAGGTGCCGTACTATAATCATTAAATTAAAAAGTTTTCATAATATTCTGATACATCAGATTTGTTTTTCATTTGTGTGTGAACAACTGCTTGTGTTTATCAAGGCAAGAAGAAGTATAACACTTTCAAATTGATCAGTCTCATAAATATTGATTCAAAAGGTGATGAGTGTCATCAGGTTGTTGCATCTCATTCACTGAATTAATATTAACTTATTGTGTATGTGCTGCCCATATGTAGACAGCTAGGAAAGATAATAATATATAGCATATATATTACATGTGCATAGTATTAAGATGTATATTTTAGCACCATTTAAAAATGTTAGTGAGAGAATATACTCATTAAATGCTAACTTAAGCTTTCACACACATACCTCCCAATTATGGTTATTCAGAAAACACTGTCAAAGGAAACTGCTTATTCATAGAAGCCTTATTTATAATAGTCAGAAGCTGGAAACAACCCAACAGAGAAATGCATACAGAAAATGTGCTGTATTTGCACAATGGAGTACTACTCAGCTATTAAAAACAACGAATCCATGAAATTCACAGGCAAATGAATGGAACTAGAAAATATCATCCTGAGTGAGGTAACCCAATCATAAAAGAACACACATGGTATGCACTCACTGATAAGTGGATATGAGAAAAAAAAAAGACTCAGAGTATCCGTAATACAACTCACAGACCATATGAAACCTAAGAAGAAGGGAGACCAAAGTGTGAATGCTTCCCCTACTCGGAGAGTGAAGAAAATTATCACTGGAGGCCAAGGGAGGATCTGGAAGGGAGAGAGGAGGGACAGAGAAAAGGGGGCAGGATCAGGTGTGGAAGGAGACGGGAGAAGTATAGAAGGTCAGGAATTTCAACAGAGGTGTGTAGCAGTGAGGGCTGAGGAACTGGGGGTAGCCACTAGAAAGACCCAGATGCCTGGGACCCAAGAGGTTCCCAGGACCCAACAAGGATGACATTAGCTGACATAACCAACAAAGGGAACTTGTAGAGACTACACCCAGTGGATAGGCACAGCTCCCATTTGAAGGAAGGAGCCACCCACCCATCTCAAAAATATTAATCCAGAATTGCTCCTGTCAAAAGGGAATGCAGGGTCAAAGTGTGGATCAGAGACTGAAGGAAAGGCCATCCAGAGACTGCCCCACTTAGGGACACCAAACCCAGACACTACTGCTGATTCCAAGAGGCACTTGCTGACAGGAGCATGATATAGTTCTCCTCTGAGAGGCTGTACCAGAGTCTGACCAATACAGATGAGGATGCATGCAACCAACCATTAAACTGAACGCGGAGACCCCAATGGAGGAGTGAGAGAAAGGACTGAGGAGCTGAAGAGGTTTACAACTCCATAGGAAGAACAACAAAATCAACCAACCAGATCCCCCAAAGCTCCCAGCGACTAAACCACCAACCAACCAAAGAATACACATAGAGGGACCCATGGCTCCAGCTGCATATGTATCGAGGATTGCCTTATCTGGCATCAATGGGAAGGGAGCTCCTTGGTCCTATGGAGGTTTAATGCCTCAGTGTAGTAAATGCTAGGGTGCTAAAGAGGGGATGGGTGGGGGAGCACCCTTATAGAAGCAGGGAGCTGGAGGAGTGGATTGAGGCTTTGTGTAGGGAATACTGGGAAGGGAGATAACCTTTGAAATGTAAATTAATAAAAATAATAAATAAATAAACAATTAAAAATAATAAATAAACAAAACACACCAAAAGCAAACAAACATACCAACAGAGGAACAAACATCTTGCATGGTCTCAGTATGTGGGTTAATTAATGTTGTTCAAGTAAAAATCAAAGGAAATCTCACACTTCCGATATTGGGAAACTGGTTCAACTGAAAGCTACCCGATGGTCAATGCACAAATTTATTTTGAGAAAGCGTATTTCCCTGACTCCCTTTAAACTTAAGAAGTAGGTTTTTGCCAGTTTGCATCAGACAAGGCAATGAGGAAGATTTACTGTGGAAGAGTTTGCATCTGATGAGGCAGCCATGGTTGATAGAGGAGAAAGTCCAAACAAGCTGCAAAATCGAAGCAGCTGAAATGGACGTTTAAGATGACGTTTTGCATCTTAAAGCAATGAACCTCTCCTCCAGATCGTATCCAGACTTCCTTTTGTCATGAAAGGAAAGTATGCTTAATTCATACTTTTTGTATGTGTTTAAGTTCCTCTTTCCATTTATGTTTATGATTGTAATTAGTATGTAGAGTTATATAGACGCTGGGACAAACATTGGCAAATACAAGTGAGTGCTCTTAATTTGAAAAAAAAATACCTTCTCCATACATTAAAGTTTTATAAAAATTGCTATCCCATGTGCATTTTTTTGGGCTAAAGATCCTTTCGAGGAAAAACTAAAAAATATTGTATTATCCTTCTCATAAACACAAACTCAAACTTAATCAAAGCTAGAAGGATCAGCGAGAGGAAAAGATGGAGTAAGGAGAGGAGAAGATGAAGTAGATGAGAAGCTAGGTAACGAGAGAGAAAAAGAGAGAGAAAGAGAGAGGGGGCATGGAGGCAGAAGTTCACGTGTCTCCACCAGTCAAAGACAGTTTACATAGCTAGCTTGGGTATTGGGTTACACTTCTGATTGAGCATTACCATACTTATAAAGCCTTTGATTAACATTTAAAAAAATTGTATAAAAGCAAAATGGAAAAGGGGGCACGGGATAGGGGTTTTCTAGGGAGGAGAAAAGGGGAAAGGGGATGGCATCTGAAATGTAAGTAAAATATCCAAAAAAAAAAAAAAAAAAGATATGACCAGAGGCAACCTAAGGCGTCTTGTTCAGGCTAGAGGCCTGCTGGGAGTACAGGGAGCCTTGAGTCTGGAATCTTCTCATGTGTATTCCATCCCTTTGACTGTCAGCTAGATACACGTACACACCAATGTGGTGTTTGCCCTTGTGTTGTTTTCAGAACGGAGATTCTGAAAGCATCAGTAGATCTGTCAGCTGTACCTCCTGTTAAAGGAACTTTTTCAGATAGAACCGTTTCAGTGTTTGTGTTTTTCCCTTATTTGTTTTTCCTTATAGCTTTTTATGGAAATCATTTTTTATAATGTTGAGATTATGTGCAGCTGAAAACTTCTTATTATATTTACTAATTTATGTAGCAACCAAAAGGTAAGAAAAAGAAAACAAAAACATATTTAGTAATTTCATGAATTTAAAAACTAGCCCTGGGGGAAAAATCAGCGCTTTATATTTTGTATCACTGCTGTGTTTAAGAAATCTAAAAATGGGAATTTCATATTCTCATATTTTGACAAGTACTTTACATTTGCTTGAATAAATATTTTACTATGAAAGGAATATGATTAAAAAGAAAAGAACCCCACACTATTAACTTCTCAGGAACATTAAACCAGTCAAAGTACACATTCCATAAGCCCTGGGATGCAGCAACGCTCACATGATTCTAACCAATCCTCAGGAGAGATTTTCTTTTTCTTATTATTTTTAGACTCTGGAGAAAGCCTGCATTGAAGAAGGGAGAGGTGTACTGACTTCCACTGTCAGATCGACCCAGTGGAGTTCAGCTCTTCTCTGAAGAGCTTCCACATGCAGGAGCATAAAGACAATAGCATACCATACACAGAGCAAATAAGTCAATCAACTCTAAAACCTAGACTTCAGGAAACATATTTATCCTCCTTCATGAAAACACTGCTTTTACTTAAAGGCATATTTCATACTGTTAAGGTCAATTTTTCACATGGAAATTATATTTAGTGAGCGAAAAAAATCACTCATAAATATTGTAACGGAGAAAAAGTGGCACTTACTACTGTAAGAGAATGAGTTTGTTTTGTTTGTAATTATCTACCTTTAGAGTAATTGAGATCTGAAACAGCAGCTAATAGCCTCGCTGTTTCAAATTACTACCGCATGTAACTTTACCTTGCCAAATACCAAAGAGCTTTTCAATTGCGATACTACAGCTTAAAAACTGGGTCATTTTCTAGCAATTAATTGGAAGAGGTGATTAATAGCTTAATAATGGGTTGATCTGTGTTTAAAAGTGCAGGGGACGTGCGTAGGAAAGGAATATGTAATTTTGTATTCTTGAAATATAACCTAATTGAAAAATCAGCAGTTGGTCTTATTTACTTTAGGCTTGTACTTCCAAACCCTCTCTTGATCTACTCTGAGAAAAATGTGTAAATCTGGCTTTTTTCTAATTAACTCCTTGAACATTGAATACACTATAAATTTAAGGAGCCCAACTCTTTTCTGAAACTAGCTGTGTCCAGTCAGCATGTCAGGAATTTGATGGCAATATGTGTCAAGCATGTGTCTAGATGTGCAGTGGTAGTGCTCATTTGGTGAGTACTCACTAAAGAGACACCTATGGCTTTACAGGGCACATTGAACCATGTTTTAGCCTCAATAGCCTTAATAGCCATTCTTGGGAGCTTATGGTCACTTTCGTTTATCCCTAATTCACCAATGACTTACTGGCCATAAAAATCTAGAGATATCAAGTTGTCAGTCCCCAAAACATACAAACAACTAACATCATACAGAGGATTGAATTTATGTATTTATGCATATATATATGTAAACACATAAATACAGATGTATGTAAGTACAATTAATGAGAAAAGAAGCCATAGATTTGCAAGAGGTAAATGAACAGTAAGTGGGAAAGTTCAGAGGGAGGAAAGAGATGAGAGAAGTGAGTTAAGTATATTACAATCGCCCCCAAATATAAAAATAATAAGAAATCTATTTATAGTTATTCATGACACTCTTTCATAAATATACAGTGTAGTTTAGTAAGTTCACAAAAATAAATAGTCAAAATGTTTATACAAAGTCTCAAAGAAACAGTAGTCAGCTTGTCAGAAGAATTTCATGGGAAAAGGAATATTTTGATGAACTCAAAAGATGGACTTAGTAAATTTGCAGTAGACCAGATTCATTTTCTAAGTCATTATAGGGCCATGCTGATCTATATCAGGGTATCTGGAAGTGACAGTCACTGGTATCCTTTTTTACTATCTTGTTTACTATACATTAATATATGCTGTATTTTTCTTATGTAGAGGGAAGGAAATTTTAAAAATGAGGTTTTATATTTCCCACAAATTCTTTCCCATTGTGCATTGCTGCTTCTCCTTTTGTGCCAACTTTATCTCAAATGAATCTATAGAATTCTTGAGTGTTTACAGGATGTTTCAATGTGATGTTTATTTCTTGGGAGCATGAATGAAATAGCATATGAAATGATACATACACTCCTTTCGAATACACTGTAGCTCCTAGCTTCTGCAAACCATGGGACCAAAAAGTAAGGTATTGTAGGGCAATTCAGAAGGTCACTCGTTGTCTCTAATTCTTTCCCATCCATTTGAAAATATATAAGAATAGAGAAAAGAGAGAAAGTGGGCTATAGATCGTATCAAAACAAGCAAATCTAAAAGAATGTTGTTAAGATACACACAATTAGGCTCACGTAGCTGCATAAATATACAACACCATGCGGTTAATGGAGACCATCAACTGAGCTAGCAGTGGCTTTAAAGTACTATACAGGCCAACTGGGCCTTTTCTGCTTTCAGCAGAATAAAAGGTAGAGTAGCTTGAATGAACAAAGGGGCCCCCAGAAGAAATGCAGGACTCTTGTTAGTCAGGAAGTCCAAAATTCTCACTGTCTTCTAGTTCAGGGAGTAGTTCTCTCATTCTGAGATACCTGTGGGAGATGGATGGGGCTAGACTTGTTCTGTTGTTTCTTAGTGAATGAGTCTTATGGTCCAGAAGCATATGGGCATCTGGGGGTCTTTCAGCTGTGCTGTAAGTGAAACAAGAACAGCTGAAATATCATTTATCCCAGATAAATTTTCTGAGTTCTAGAAGATTTAGCTTCTGATGTCCTTGAACTTCTGCTTGCGTGCTGCAAACCCAACTCATGTAGTCTGTAAACAAGGGAGTTTAGGCTCATTGGCATCAGATAAGAAACCAGAAACTAGTGGGCCTGTTTCACTGACATAGTGTGATTAGGATTCATTGGAAAACTTCAGCTAATTTAGAACAGGAGAGGGATGACCTTACCTTGTTGGCTTGAAGAATCATCTTGTTAGACTGAGGCAAGTTTAAGGAAGGAGGAAATTTGGCCAGACAAGCTACAAATGACCATGTTAATTTTTGTCTACTGTTGAAACAGAGTGAAAACACAGCTGGATATCAGCTCTGGGGTCTAGTAACATTACACTGAGCTTTGAAGGTAGAGTTCAGGTAATGGGTGAGTTCAAGTAGGTAGGAGGTTTAAACAAACAAAAAAAGTAAAAATAGTATTAGTAAATTGTTTTTTAAACATTAAGCTAAGAAAGTCCAACAAATGACATCCCAGCATGGTCCTCAGTGAAGTGGTAAAAATGTGATGATAAAACGACATGATTGTTATGATTAAGTTAAGTTAACCTTAGCAAGACCAGCTTAGCGATGCTGTGAGATCAGCAGTATGATGGGATTGGATCCAAGTCCAATTGATAGGAAGGGACAAGGTGAATGTCAAACATCATTTGAAAACAAAGTGCTGATGCAGAGGTCAGCATGTAAGAGGAACTAGGCTAGAACAGTACAACCGCTTTTCTTCCTCCCTCATCTTCCCTCATCTGTGGCCATCTTGTTCCTCTCATCCTCCCTTCCTCTGTCATTCTTCTTTTTCTTTTCTCTTTTATATGGTAGGATTTAGCTGATTTTTGTTTCCTGATAGAATTTATGTTTAGGGAGGATGAAGTTGATGGTGCAGGAATCACCAACCATGATTGAGGAGTAAGGTTGTTGATAATCGTGGAAGGAAGATCCACAGTTGACAGGAGTAGGATGCTGTACTCTAAGAAATCGGTAGGATGACATTGTCATGTGAGGCCGCATGGCTACTTGGTGATGAAACATAAACCCATTAAGAAAGTTTGGAACCTACTTCTGACTTTTATTAACTTTAATAGTCTGGCAGCTATATTATTTTGTGACTATTAATTTACACCCCATTTTTATATAAGTGTTACATGTAAATGATTTCTGTATAAAATCTGTAAAACCTTGGTGTAGGTTTTGTTAATTTTTTACAAATCCTTTTGTCAGAAATTTACCTGTTTTGGAAATGCATTTTTTTTTCTGTTTCAGGACTCCTTTTATTAGCAAATGGTTGAGTTCCTAACCAAAGCTAACACACTTCCACTAATCCCTCTCTGTAAACTCACCTACTTGGCTATACTACATTTATTTCCTTTTCCTCACAAAGTGCTGTGAAAATATTTCATGCACAATTGTGTAATGTCTGCTCTGATTGTGGGTGTACCTTTCTCATAAGCAATCTATCAGTTTCCAGTTGAAGTGAATTTTATATTTGTTCTAAGATCAAAGAGGTGGACATTTGACAATACAATTGGCAAGCATGTTGAGTCAATTGTAGCAGAGAAGCAGGGATCAAATATCTCTCACACCTCACTCCTGATGTGCTCATTATATATTTTGAGACTTTAAAAGAAGAAACACATACATATACTTAAAAACTAAGAAGAAAGTGAAAGTTGGAGAAAATATAGCTCCTGAGCCTTCCTCAGGTGGATGCAGACCCACTCACCTGCTTGTCTTCCCACTCTGGGGTGATGTGCTACATTGACAAGACACCCTCTTTCTCCCCAGATCTAATATGCATGTACAACAGGGAAATTTCTCTTTGACTTGAGAGATGATTGGTTTCTGTTTTGTTTTGTTTTTTTTAAAGCTGCTGTGAAATAATTAAAAATGAGTGGATATGGTTGAATTGTAAGAAGCATATTTATTACTTGGAATAGTTATAAAAGAATTTCCTGAAATTAAAAATCAGACTTTGAACAGGTCGATTAGTCAGATTTAATTTTTCTTTCACTCTCTTATATTGGTGTAAATATTTTCATCTGTTATGCATAACCAAAAAGTATATTAAACTGTCAAAATATAAATGATTTCCTTTGGCCACCATGGCTTGAGGGATTTATTTCAAGTCTGTTGTGTTACTATATGCCCCTAGGATGTGTAATCTATATTTTAGGGGAATGTGGCTTGCTGTAAGACACCTGTATTATTTATGTGTGATTAATATTTGCGCTATGGCGAATGTGGTACTTTGCCTTACTTTTCTCTTGTAGTGACTTAATCATTTCTCACAAGAATGTAGTCGCTGTAATAAAACATTCCACATCCTAGTTTGTTTTTCAGCAGTGACAAATGCAATTGTAGTAAAATGTGAATTTTCAGTTATTAAATATGGCATCATGAATATAATTTACCGGCTACATCTGCAAGATACTGCTGTGTGGTACTGCTAAAGCTGAACCCAAGGCAATCTTTGTTTATATGAATTTAAATGTAAACATTGGTGAGCCATTTTTAAACCGCAGTGCTTAGGTCAATAGGCCTACTTTTGTGTCTTTAGCAAAAAACTTGTAAACTTTTGATTTTTTGGTTACCTGTTAGATGGTCTAATTGTAATTTGAAGATTGACTACACAATTTGCAGAGCCTTGATTATCCCGGAAGGATAACGCAATGCTTCAAATAAGGACTTATGTCAAAGTTATTTTCTGTGGCTCACAAAGCATGTGAAAATTTTTGCAACTTTGTTTCAGGAAAAGCAGTAATGGGAGAAGATAGAGGGATTTCCAGACCTCCAAAATATACAAGAATAAAATTAAATTAGTCATTAATGCAAATACTCAGAATAGTCTTCTTTCACAATGCTGACAGGAGAAATGAGGCTTTTAGCAGTTCTTGAATGGGTATGCTATGGTATGGACTATTGAACATAAAGTAATTCATGGTCAAATAGAATCTCTGAGTCTCATACTATAAACCTTGTCAAAGGCAATGGAAAAGGCTATAAATAAGAACACCAGGACAACATCTAAATAAATATGTAAACAATGTGTTTGTGAATACATGAAAGATAGATAGAGATGCATATGTATAGCTGTTGTTCAATAAAATATTATTTCAGAATTGAAGAGATACATTAAAACTATGGAATTTCCCCCCCCCCCTTTTAAAAAAGCAGTTTGTTCAACATTAAACATATGCCTTTATTTTTATGCTATGATGTTCCAAGGAGTATACATGTTAGAACAATTTTCAATATTTTAAATAAATGATTATATTATGTGTCTCTGAAGGTGTGGTCAAAGAATCTTACATGTAAATATTGTCATAGTTACATATGAAATGCCTTTTGGGCATTATTAACATTTTGCAAGTGGCTCAAATTTACCAGGCTTGCCAAGAAAGTCATCAGCAGTATTAAAGAATCATGTTGATAATTACTAAATTCAACTAGGATGCAGTGGACAAGGGCTTTGAAACTTCAGAAACATCAATTAAAGCCCAAGTTGTGTGCAATAAGCATCAAAAATTGATAAAAACTCAAATTTAGGTTTTAGATTTAGTGTTTAAATCAATCAACTGCAAACAAGATTTAATTAAAGAATATTATTTCAAAGTGTAATTACCTACTGGGATTAGAATGAACCTCTATTGCCCATAATGTTCTCCTACTGTGATCCCACACTGAAAAATGTTGAGTTTTAGATTAATATGCATCTTGTAAGTACAAGTCCTAATCTCAATCTTAAAGGACATTTAAAACACACTTGGAGCCTTCTATGCAATCAAGCCCAGTGTGACTACCCTGTCCACCATGCTAAATTTGTGATTACATTTTTTATGTGCATGATTTAAATCGCTTTAGCAGGAGTCCAGGGAGCATTTTACCCTGCATATTAATTACACAAAGGCTTTGTCATGTGAGGGTCTCAGTGGTCATGGTCTGTAATCCAGCTCATTTGAACTGGGAGTACAGTTTTTGAGCATGCTGTGCACATCAAGCCCAGCTTTAAAGAGAGAATGAGCTGAGATGGTTAACAGGTATGGTTCCTGCTTAAAGAATGAATGCCATTTATTTAGTGACATCTGCAAGCTAATTGCTTAAAAATCTTAAAGTGAATATGTGTGTTCAGAGGGCTATTAGTAACACACAGGAAGAAGAGTCCATGCCACAACACTCAGTTTCTATTGTCTCAAGCTAGCATTATCAATAGAATCACTTGATCCCTTCATAAAATTTCTCTTATTACAGGAAGGAATTTATACTTTGAATTTCAATGATTTTAGCAACATTGGTTCATTTATATGTTCAGAGCTATTTTTTCCTTAGGTATCTACCTTTTTTTTTAAAATGTAACTGAAGTTAAACAGTGCTAAAAGTGTTTGGAATGAAAGTAGAACAGCACACATCTTATGTTTATATATCTTCAAAATCCATGGAAGAAACCATAAGTGAAAGAACTTTAAACATCAAAATACTTCATTGGAAGAATTCCCGAATATTAAGGACATTCTAATATGTTACTTAATCATAAAAGATTGGTCCTGAATGATTAGAAATACTGTATAGTCTTTGCTTATTTATTTTAGAGTCATAATATAACATTAGCATAGTACATATTATTAAACAGAAACAGAATTTTCTGTACGATACTAAAGGCTTGATGTCATGATGTCATAGAAACCAAAATGGTTCTTGACAGTGAGGGAGAGTCATAAGGATTTTAGTGACTGTCACATAGAGACACCCAAAACCCATACTTTAAGCCCAGACCACAACACAAAATTCAAAATTTTAAACTAATATTGACAGGAGAGAGAATTGGTATCTACATGCTGAATAATCACCAAACGTTCTGACCTACTGATGCTTAGCTGATTGATTTAGTAGAAAGTGGCCATGCCTTATTTCTCTGTCCAAACAAATATGACAGAAATACAGAAAAGACTCTACAGTAAGGGAATGGAAAGCTTTATCCCAGGATCAGGTTTCTGGAAATTTTATTTTTCCTAATGATATAATAAGCCATGTAACTGACATAGATCACTGTACTATTACATTTTGAAATGCTATTTTACTAAACATAGAATGCAATATAAGATCAAAGCTATTGAAATACTTTGTAGAGTCCAAGTGAAAATGAAGTCGAGATTGGGTCTTGTTAAAACAATATGGCTATCTCCCTTAACTATCAATATCTGAAGCAAACAAAATCTCTCAAAAATGACCATCTCTATTCAAAAATATCTTTATTATTTGTATATAACTTTTCACATTCCAGGTAATTTTCCTTTTATATCACAGTCTCAAAATCCATTGTGTAGCTAAATTATTTAAAATTCTTAATGAGGCCTACGTAAAGTTTTATTTCTTCAGTAGTCCATATAGCTGACAATAGAAATGATGATAGTGGTTTTCCAGTAGTTATATTTTCTGTAATAAATTGGAAATTGACAAAAATGAGACAAACATTCAAATATTATCAAGAAGAACTCTATCAAAATAAAGAGGGGTTTTCCACATTATTTTGTTTTGTTTGCAGCAGGTCTCACTATGTAGCCTTGTCTTAGTACTTAGATACTGGTAGACCAGGTTGGTTTTGAAAAAATATAGATCTATTTGGTTTTGTCCCCTGAGTGCTGGGTTTAAAGGTAAGTCACCCTGAAACAACAACAACAAAAAAGATCATCTTTTTGTTTTTCATAGGGAGATATATTTTAAGTTTGCATTAAATATTAATTCTCAGACTTAGAAATACATATTTGGGAATAAAACCAGAGGACATACACTATTCACATTTACAAAAATATACATAGACTTATTTTCACTTAGTTCTGTCTAAGCTCGTGATGTGATCAGGTAAATCACAAAGGTAGAGAATTATCACTTGAGTTTTTTGTTTTGGTAAGAATGGTGCGGAAGTTGAATATAGGTTACAATATGCAAAGGGCAGGCGGTTACAGATACTCTGACAGAAACTGGCTCAGATTCATCCAGTGGAGTGGGTTGGTTATTTTAAGAACTTTTTAGTGTGGTATTTGAAGAGTCAAATGCTACTTTGACTTACACTTATGCATCATTGTATTATAAAAAGATTTCAGAGAAATTTGGCTATGCCATTTAGCAGGTCTGACGGCCTCTGTGGGAGTGTGAACACTCAAGATGCCATGTAAAAAGGCAGTGTCTCTGAAAACTTGTGCTCTCCTACTGTTGCGTTAGGTTACAAAGCTTAGGATGTTTTTAAAGCAACAGCAGCAATTCAGCCAATTCTAAATATCTTAATATTAACTTGAATTTTGCTAAAGTGAAGTAAGTTGTAGGATAAATATGAAGAGCTAGTTCAACTGGTATCTATAAGCAACTCTTTCAATTCTATGAATATCTTATTCAGAATATGTTGCTATCCACTAAGGTAACCTTTTTTATTTCTGTCTGGCTACACTGATGCCAAAAATTTTAAGACTCTTTGGAAAATAACCTTGGTGATTGATATTTCATCTTTTCTTCAGAATCATATACTCACAGTCCTCATGGAATTGTTTTCCTCTCACAGGGACTTTCTAACAGACGATCTAGTTCGTACCGGGAATATTTTAAGAACTGATTGCTTACATCAGTTTGAGTCCTACAGCCTGATGTCATTTGATTTAAATTCTATCAAGGAAACTGAGAGTTTTCTTAAAATAATCTGTATTCTAGGAACTGCTGCATAGTATTCACAACATAGCATTGCCCGTTGCAGATAATTCACTGAGAATTATACTTTTCTGATCATTTACTTAAAATCTCTGGTTTTGAAGGAAACATCCTTGCTCACTTAGAACTGGTCAGAAAGTCTGGTAATTGGAAGTCAAAGTTCCATTTTGGACTTGATGGCTTTTCCCTTAATATACTTTGGCCGTTCACTTAATAGGGTTACACATTAATAAAAATCCCACAGATTAATGCTATGGGGTTATTTTTCTAATAAAAAAGCTCCTTAAATATCTGGCATTTTACATCAAATTTTAATGTTTCCAATTTTGAAATTTCAGCAAAAAAAGGTTGATGCGGATTTTTTTTTTTTTTGATAAATTATAAAGGTAAACCTTAATGACCATTGAATAGGATCACCTTTGCTACTCAGGGTAATAGAATAAAATAAAACAAGCAAACACATTTTTCTTACTGCCACATGCCTCTCCTTAATAATAACTTTTGTCTTTTCTGCAGAAATAGATGCTGTGTAAGTCTCATTAAATTACCTGACGGATGGAATAAATACACAGCCCATATAGCTCGGCAGTCCATAGTAAACTGAGCAAGGGTCTTGATATCTCAGAGTTCTGCTTATTTACACATGCCTTGGACTCTTCTCACAGATATGTAAATTATTCCAGTTAAAACTAAATGCTAAAGTCTACACCATTAGTCTTCCACTTCATGATCTCCACATGGGGCTGTTAGAGGGATAATGTACCATACAATACACGGTTTACTTTTAATTAATAGAAAAAAATGTGAAATGAATATTAAATGTAGCTTAATGTGAAAGAAAGCTCAAAGCAGTTTGGTGTAATTTATTTATTTTAAAAATATTCAGTCTTGCTTCATGATTAGAAAATGCGTAATGCATTACTGGACTAGGAGGCTTGCTGAAGTCTTTGGAAGAAACAAAGAATTTGAAGATGCCTTTGCAAGCCAGACAGAAGTCCTGAGCTGGACACAAAGGCATGATTGGCAAGACCAGGCTCTGCTTGGTTCCTTTTGCATCCTAACAGAGCTTGTCCATCTGAGACTCCACACTCCCTGCTGAGATTGTCCCTTGCTCTATACCATACAAATTCTAGGTCTGCTATTAAATCTTAGAGCAAAAAATCTCATCAAATGGAGCATTTAATTAAAACCCAAGATCTGTTTGTCTGTGTTATAATTCAATGTGTCAAAAGTAATGCCTCTGTTTTTAATAAATAGAATTACCAATTCACAAACAGTTTATCACACTGTTCACAATCACAGAATGGAATTTTAATTATATAGCATTATTTATGGCAATGAAGTGATCGTGTTTCATGATATTTGCCAACAGCACAAGTTAGGGTTTAAAAAGCAAAGCTCTATTGAATAATCCTGCCCTTGGTGGATTCCCCTTTGTCTCACTTGGCTCACCTAGGATAAGGTAAGGACCTTGGGAACAGACAGTGATCCGGAGCAATTCTAGCATGGCTTTAGGAGATAAGAAAGTCCTCAGCAAAGGCACTTATTTGCAAGATTAAAGGGTTTGAAGTAAAGCCTGAAATTAGTAACTTTTCATCTCCTACTCAGACAGCCAGTGTTTTGTAATAAAATAAAGACCTTGCACTTTCCCGCCTTCATGCCAGACAGACTGTGAAACTGAACGCTACTCAATTTTAAATTATTCATACACTCTTAATTGTGATGTTATCCTTATAAATGATAGTAATGGTACCGTTTAAATCCTAAAAACCAGCAGGCACCTGCCAGTGAAACGGGTTCATTTAAAGCACATCCATTGAATCCTTAATATGAGAGGCTATTCAAAAAGGCTTGGCTAGAAGAGAGCCAGTAAGACGTTTGATTTTTCAGTTAGGAATTAGGTAGCTTGCCGTGATTAGCAGAAGAAAAGTGAAAATGCCAGTGCTTAATTTAAGAAGAATTTATACAGACCATTTGGGAAAAAAAATCATCCCGGGCTTGCAGAGCACTCACAGAAAATTCTGTTAACTCTCCTTAAAATAGCCCCAGTTACAAACAACGGTTTTCACATTATTAACAGTAATCCAACTGCATTTGGAGGCAAAGAGATGCAG
This sequence comes from Rhabdomys pumilio, assembly GCA_030674055.1. Lineage (NCBI taxonomy): Eukaryota > Metazoa > Chordata > Mammalia > Rodentia > Muridae > Rhabdomys > Rhabdomys pumilio. The sequence goes on along the minus strand of JANHMN010000002.1, from coordinate 127,501,660 downwards.
GAGATCACAAATCAAATGACTTGATCGCTCTAGGAAATGTGCGAATTTAATTCTGTGAGTTGTGATTGTATGTTCAAGGTATGTTTGGGAGGAGGTTCTGCCCAGGCCCCAGTAGTACTTTTGATTATTAAGAACTGACTTACGATCACGTGCAAACTAAGATCTTTGCATCACATGCCACACTAGTCTTTTTTATTTTCTCCAACATTTAAAAAAAAATAATGTTGCTTGAATTCATTTTCAGACTCCTTTCAGTGATACCAACACTTGTCATGGTGTTGGGAGAAGAAATGTCTCTCTGAAACGTGGCCATATTCTTTTGGAATATACTTGTTAAAAAAAAAAAACAGCAACTTTTTGAGGTTGTGTCATTTTTAGATGGACATTTTTTTTTACATACATCAATTTATGTAACATTTTTTAGCTTTTTTTTTTTTTACTTTGCAATTTCACATTAAAAGTCTTTAATGAAAAAGGGGGATTTAGTCACCAAGTGTTGTATTCAGCTATCAGTTTCTACAAGACAGATATTTATGTATCTAACTTTTGTTCTAATAACAAAGTTCTTCCAGGATTCTCAGAGCAGTGTTTGCAATAGCATTTCATAATTCTAGTATGCGTACATTCCCTTCTTTGTAGAGCAGGTGTTAATGAATTGTGTTTTAAAGTATGTCATTTGTTCCTGAATTTCTTATTATATTCATCAAATAAGATACTTGCATAGCTTTTAAGTATAAAGCAGATTAATAGGACATTTTAAACTCTACTTCCCACAAGGACTCATTCAAAAGGTTGTTTATTTTTGTTAGATTGTTTTATGCTATTGCTTATGTTTACTTGGGCCTTCATTGGAACACTCAGTTTGTCTTTTCAACATGTCTGCGTGCTACTGAGGCACGTTTATTTATTTACATTTATTGATTATAATAAATGCAGTGGTCAGATAGAGAGGCTAATAAGATTCTATTGTTCACATATGTCTCAGCTTTGAGACATGGGAGAGTTAGTTCTTCCTTGCTGTGACAAAACGTCTCAGAAATGAAACTTAGTAAGAGAAAACAGTTATTTGCCTCATGGGTTCAGTGGTGCCAGGCCATCGTGAGGTGGCCCAATCACTTTTATCTTGTGGAAGGCAAAACATCATGGTAGGAAATAATGTAACCATGTAACAGAGAAAAGGCTCTTGATATTATGGTGACTAGAGAAGTAGAGTGAGTCGGAGGAAGTAGAGGGGACAGGGAAAAGGGAGGCGGAGGGGAGAGCTAGAGAGAGCACCAGCTGCTGTTCCTATATCTTCTTAAGGGAACCCTCCAAATGACCTCTCTTCCTCTCTCCAGGTACACTTAAAGTTTTCACCAACTCCTAATAGTGAGTTTGGGTGAAGTCCAGTGCTTTAACACATTGTTGCGAGTGATTATATCCAAACCAAAGTAAGATACATCTTTTACTTCAAGTTTTGAGATTTCAGAGATTTTATAGTTCATGTATTTCAAGCCTTGGTGCTTGATCCACACCATGCAATTTCAATCTAGAATCCTCCTGTCACTAAGCATAAGAGTGTTTCTGAGATAATAAGGTTACAGTGAGCTGACAAAACCAACTGAATCCTATAGCTGACCGATATCTGTGGATTGTGGGAAAGAAGAAGCTGCTGTGTATATTGTAATGTAGATCCTCACTAATAAGTGACTGTGCCATTAGCATATTGAATAGACATGCTATAATAAAAGCAAAATCAAAAAATAAACTTTAATTAATTGCCTTACTGCTTCATTAACTTCCCGGAATGGGCAATTCCTACTTTGCTTCTTATATTTTTAATTTGTATTCCTTTTATATTTTATTTTATATGTTTCTATATTTTATTTTATGTATTTACATGTCATTTTGTTTGAATGCATGCCTGGTGCCTGGGGAAATTAGTGATGGGCCTGGGATCCCTTGGAACTGGAAAAGGATGGTCGTAAAGCTCACTGTGGATGCTGGGAGTTGAACCAAGGTCCTCTGCAAGAAATACACAAGCACTTTATCGCTGAGCCAACTCTCTAGCCCCTAAGATTTACTTTGCTTCTTGATGAAAGTTCTACTGGGACATATGTCATCCTGCTATCCTCCAAGTGTCTAAAATAACATGAAGAGCAGCAGAAACAAAAGTGTCTATTCACAGGTTCAACATTCTTTCTGTTCACTAACAAAAATGTTCACGGTCCCACAAATCCTTAAATGTTTCAATTTAATTTAGCTTAAAGTATCTTCTTAGCCTCTGTCCATTATCACGACCAGTTTACAGTACATAATTTATCACAGGTATCACAGTCTGTTTCTTGTCAACTAAGTTATTGCTGTCACTTAAGGTCACTAATCTGGTTTGGGGTACTTGCAAAGTCCAAAAGGACTGTCTTGGTAGAAAACGAGAGTCCTCAGACAACTCACCACATGCTGTCTTCTTCCACAGTTTTTTTCCCTCCAAAGTATCCTCCTTATGCATTTGAAGAACTTAACTTTGTTTTTAAAGTCACACTGCACTTGCTGTCACCGTGGCATGTAGATATGTGATGAACCTCAGCAGTGCTGTCAGTTTTCTCTTTTGTTACTTTGGCTTTTGGATGCTTCTTCACTAGAGCACTTATCACCTAGCACTGCACAGGAAATACATATGCAGTTTGTGCATATTAGAGTCTATCTCTTAACTGCAGCACACCTTCTAAAAGATAATGCCTAAATTCAGTTTTTAAAAATGTCCTGTGGACAGACTGGTTTTCTACTTACCTTTGACAAACATGTAAATAAACAAACAAAAGAGTTATGAATTTACATGTAGAATTGGCCTTCTGGATATGTAGCCAAGGGAAAACAAAACAGAATTCGGCAGAGAAACCTGAACTTTGGGATTACCACTTTTTATTTACACACACAGTTCACTTAGGAATCAAGTCACGTGGCTTTCACTAAATGAGCGTGTCTATACACTCTGTGGAATACTGTTCTGCTCACAGAGAGCTCAACAATGTCATTTGAGACATCATGGATTAACTCACACAGCAGTATGACAAATGAAATAAATCTGCCACAAAAAAGGCACATTCATGTGGTCTTGTCTCATTTAGATTCAGAGTAAAAGTGTTGAAGGCACAGAGCAGAGAGTATGATAGTGTCTATTAACAGCTGCAAGAGAATATGCCCCAGGAAGAGGATAGAAGGTATCAATAAAAATGAGTACGTCTGTAGGTAGTGCAACAGGGAGATTATAATTAATATATTATATACTAAATTTTTCTAAGATAGTAGAACTTTACCAGAAGGTGATAAGTACTCAAATTTTGAGTATTTCATTTGATGTCACCATTCCACAATATATAATACATTAAAACATTTTTATGAAAAGTTGAAATTCATTGTTTTAATTTTGATAGTAGGGATTTCTCATTTAAAAAATGGTTCTGGAATAAACAATAAGTATGTATCTTGTAAGCTCTGATTCTAACTGAAAATTTTAAATTATTAAATATGCCATATTCAAAAACTAGAAAAAAATATTTAATTTAAAATTAAATAATCTATAATCCAATTTCTTACAAATCAGTGGGTAACATTTAATTGAACTTTTATTTATTTATTTATTTATTTATTTATTTAACCAAGAAAGGTTGATGGTTCCTTACAGAGGGAGAGCCATTTATTTTTCAACTAAATTACTTATTTATTCACTTTAAAATTATTTATTCACTTTTACATCCCAATCTCTGGCACCGATCCTGGTCTCACCTTCATACATTCCCCCATCCCCTACCTTCTTTTCCTTTGAGAGGGTGGAGGCCCCCCTTCGTATCCCCCAAAGCTGGCACATCAATTCTCTTCGTGGCTAGACACATCTTCTCCCACTCTGGCCAAACAAGGCATCCCAGTTAGGGGAAAGAATTGCACATACAGGCAACAACTTTAGGGACAGTCCCAGCTCCAGTGTTTGGGGGACCCACATGAAGACCAAGCTGCACATCTGCTATTAATTGTACTTTTAACTCTGACGTATTTATAAGTATTTGAGCACATAAATGTGCTCCATCCTTCAAAGACATTTGGTCCCTATCTGACTTTGGTTCTTGGCACAGATTAGCACCGTCTTCTTCACTGCGCACGCGGATGCAGAGATGCAGCATCCTCATCTTGATTGTGTATTCATCAAGTGAAAGATTATTTTTCTCGGTGTACGTTATGACATTATACTCATGGTGTTAAAATACACTGATACAGAGAAGACAACCAGCCATCCTCTCATTGGAAGTATGCCTTAGGTTGCTCTGCCCACTCTGACTGTCTTCCCAAATGCTATACTGTTTCCATTACAGGCATATCTTATCAATGCAATCATGCAATACAAAACCTTTGGGCATTTATGCTTTTTACTGAGCTTGATTCCCAGACTCATTCAAAGTATGTTTAAGCAGTGAGTTGCTAATTACCATTCCATCATATAGATGCACTGCATTTTATAATACCATTTACATACCCCAAATGACTATATTTTTTTAAGTTTTTAACTGTTATAAAAGAACTGCTCTGAATATCTATATACAGTTTTTTCATGTAAATTTAAGTAGTGAATAATAGCTATCTATTAGGCCTTTTATACAAGACATATTGATTCTTCCAATTTATTTTTTCTCGTTCAATCTTGTTATAGCTAATTTAGTGACCAAACTTGCCAGTGTATGTATAGAACCTTCTTGGGATTCTACACAGACAAGCAGGTCAGTGTTAGGCAGAACTCAGACAGAGCTCATGTGGTTACTGACTCACATTCCGGTTTATGGCACTACAGTGTCTCTCTGGTGGCTTGAACTTGACTTTGATTGGCATTGTACACTTTGCCATGCATAGATCTTATACATTTTTAAAAATACTTTTAATTCTTTACTGTTTCTAAATGTGGTTTAAAATGATACTGTGTTTGTAATTTTGACAAATATTCCTTAAAATTTCCTAACTGAATAATAGATTTCTTTTTAATTTTAAAAATGTGACTATGTGATCACTAGTATTTGGGCAATGCTAAGATTTCTAGAATAATTTATACTAAATAATAATTCAAAAACTAAATATTCTAAAATATAACCTAAATATAATACAAAATGGATAGCAGTATCAAGGGCTATTATTATTATTATTATTATTATTATTACTATTAATAGTAATACATGGTGTTGCCTCTACCCATTAGCATCATACGTGAGAGAGTGGGACCCAATCGAGTACAGTGGCACAGACTACTAAGAAAGAAGAGTCAGATTCTAGAGGACTGTTTAAATTGAATAGCAGCTGGGCTGTTTCATGTAAGTATTGCTTTAAGTCTTCTTAATACACACATTTATGCAGGTATATGGCCCACAAATCATAGTGAATCATCATGAGTTTCGCATCTGGAGATGGTTTAAGAGTATACTCCAACTACTCCAACTACTGAAAGTGAATATGAGATTCACTTTGGAGTATTTTGTAAGTATTTGAGCACATAAATGTGCTCCATCCTTGGAAGACATTTGGTCCCTCTCTGACTTTGATACTTGGCATAGATTAGCACCGACTACTTCAATGCCCATGCAAATGCACAGATGCAGCATCCTCATCTTGATTGTCTAGTTGTGGACTAGTGTTAGTACACTGCACATGCTTAAGGTAGGCAAGATTTAATAACATTTCCCAGGTGGCTTTTTCTCAAATGCATTCTTCTTTTATGATACGTCAAGTTGATGAGTCTGCCATTGCAAACCAACTGAGATTGAGGTGCACCTCTAGAAAACGTATACAATAACATTGCTGTAGTCTGTACATTATGGAACAGGCTGAAAAACAACTTCAAAAGATTCATGTGCTAGATGGACATATACAGCCTTGTTTTCACCTCATGGGATAGTTTGGCTACTCAAGAAATATGTGCATTGCATTTTTGATGCCTCAGATTTAACAACCTTATTCAAAGGATGGTAACAGCTAAGGGGAAATCTCAAAACTGTGGTTTAAGTTTAATTTTGCTCAATGTTTGTATCAGTGGGCTTTCACTTCTTCTGTCAATGGTTAATCTATAATGTATGAACAAATTGAGGTGATTTACATGACATTTGAACCGTATCATTCTTGCCACTTGCAGTATCTTTCTAAAACCCATAAAGTGCCCACATTCTCTGTGACGTTATACACAACCCTAACTGGCTTCACTCTCCAAATCTCTTTCTTGCTAATGCCACCTATGTTTCTCTTACAATTTTGTACTGGTCTTCAGTTTTCTTCTCAAATGCATTAAACTCCATTTCTTTGGTCTCACTGAGGTTTCTTCATATCATACATTCCAGACATCCTGCCCATTTTAGGAATAGCTTGGTCTTTTGGTAATTGTAAAACAAACCATGTTAACACTACTGCTATCAAGTTGTACACTTATTATCACTGTGAGATTTAGAAAGTAACATCAGTTGACTAAAGTATATGTGGGAGGAGATACAGATTGAAGAGAGGTTACAACCTATATGCTGTTGAGATGGAAAGAAAAATACATATTTTGAGTTTAATAAAAAAAGGACTGAAAGATGACATTTTAAAAATTATTTAAAGAATCACATTACCTGAAAAACAATGGAATTCAGCATATCCTCAAGAAGCAAAATGGGCAGAAGAGGTAAGATCATAGGCAGTTAGATATTAACTATGGGGGACATGTTTTAGAAATCAGTACCTTATGTAATGAGCTCCCATGAAAATATAAGAAGGTAACTGAGAGTTGAACACATCAGGATTCTTTATTCGTACCATGTTTTCTTAGTGTGGAAGGAGGGTAGAGATTATGATCCTCAAGTCGATGCTCCAAAAATTTTTGTTGAAGTAGTGAGGTTGCCATGTTAGCAAACACCACTGGGGAAACACTCACAGGAGAGGAGAGATTTGAGTCAAAAGCAGAACTCTTTAATGGCTTCAGTTAGGGAAAATGCAGGAGAAAAAGTCTCAGAGAGGTGAAGGTGTGTATCAACATATATCCATTCAGCCTGCATTGTTTGAAGCGAACATATTTCATGGATCACAGACCACTGAAATAGAAATGAAAGGAAGCTTGCTTGCAATGCTTTTTAAAAATTCTTCACTTTAGTTCCAAAGTAGATGTAAAGGTAAGAGAAAGGTTTCTTTATTTACTTGCACAAAGTCCTTGTTCAATAAAGCAAGACTAATGATCTTAAGCTCACAAATAGCAAACAACTGTAAACAAACACATATTCATATATTTCGTTTTAAACACTGTGTAGATTTGCTTTTCTTACTAGCAGGTAATGGGCCTTTTCCCTTATGGTGTGACTGACAAAGAACTGGTGGATTTTCTCTATAATTTGCTATTATCCTAAAACTCAAAAGCAAACCTAAATGCCATCAGTGGTTATAAGCTGCGATGTGTTTGAAAATGGAAATTTGACCACTTCAAATAGCAAAATCTTCATTTCCATTAGAGTTTTATGAATTGATTGTAGATGAGGATAAAACGTACACTCTTCTGTAGCCTGCTATGATGCACCTGGCAAGAAGATGAAAATAAAGACTATTATTTGTACTAGAAATAGCATATTTCATTAAGCATGTCATGCATGAGGATAGCCATACTGGCACACACTGCTTTTGTTCGTTTGATATCCTTCAAGCTACAGAAATGTCTTCTATTTTAGTTAAGAAGATCTGACATTGGACAGCTGTAATGTGAATATTTCTTTAATTATGCATTTAAAATATAATAATTTTACAAGCCAATTCCATTCAATAAACTAAGCAGTAGATTGATTTGGTACTCATCCTTTTAGATGAGTACAATAGGATTACTTATTTAAAAAATGAAGTGTTTTCGTTACTTTACCAACAGAAAGTAGGGAACTAAATAAGTTATTTCTGTACAGTTGAATATAGAATAAAAGAAAAATTTCAAAGGTCTTTGAGGGTGCATGTGAGTAATAAGACATTTTACTGGAAATCATATGAATTAGTTATTGCTTTAGAAAAAGTAAAAAGTCATTACAAACAGCCTTACTTTTTCAAAAGGCCTAACCTGTTAAGTATAAAGTGATGAGGACTTGGCATTGTCAACTTAGGTATAATTTTGAGAAAACTTCCCCTAATTTATTTTTTCATGGGACAACAACAATATTAACTGTCTTTTGCGGAAAATAGCAATTAGTATTTCTGATCAGAACTGATTGTCTGGCACAAATGAAGATTTCTGACTTTTCTGAAACAATTCTTTTGACTATACATCTGGCATATAAGGTGCTAAAAGAGAAGTTTCTCTCGCTGCTCTCCAGGTCCAAGGTGTTTAAACACTAATGTCATGGTGGCAGAGTTAGCTTTACAATGATCTGTGCTGTCTAGGGTTTTCTAGATGTAAGTCTTTTAGATTTGTTAATGGGTTTTGTTATCATTATTGTAGACCACCTAATCCTTGGTGTACTTCTAATACAGAACAGCTGAGTCTAGTTGGGTTATACTCAGAGGTTCAAATTGCTTTCAGTTGTCTGACTTGGGACAGGGTGCTTGAAATTTTAGGATTTGTTTTTTCCCTGTTTTCTTAGCTTACAGTGAAAGATGCAAACATTCTATTGTAGTGTCAGATCTGATGAAATGAAAAGAGTATAATCCATACTCATTGTTAGGGGTTGCATAAATAGAAGGTTATCATTTTGTATGGAAGAAAGCAGAATGAGTAATTTATTGATTATGTGGGTAAATCTGAATGGTGGCAAAATTGTGTCTTATTGGGGACTTCTATATATTGGCTCCAAATATCATCTGGTGTTAATCAACCATTCAACAAGCATCTATTTAGTGCCCCAGACTTCAGTCACTCTCCTAAGTCCTCAGTAAATAATGACGAATAGCATAAAGCCCATGCAACTCTCATTGTGTTCTTATGTCAGTAGGAGAGACGTGAGACTTAAACAAATAAAAATACATTAAGTGCATCTAAGGAAGAATACACAAAAGACTTTAAGAGCTTAGGGAACAAGTGCTAAAATCTTATAAGGGTAAAGGAAATACTTAGGTTAAATTTTGAAAGAGGAGTGTTTTCCCAGGAAGATAAGGTAGAGGAGGGCACTTAGCAGAAAACATTCCAGCAAATGTGAGAGCAAGAAGTTGAAGACACACTTGGTGTAGGAGAGGGAATACACACAATTAAGTTCAGATTTAATCATCTGATGAAAATAGTAGAAAATGAAGCTTAAGAAGTTGATAAAGATCTTGATATTTTGTCATGGAAGTGATAGTCAAATATCAGATTTCATTCTATAAATGTTCACTGGCATCAGTGTTGAGACCCTTTCCAACCTACAGTGAGTAAGCATGCAGAGATGGGAGCTTTACTGTTAGAATCTAACTAGTAATGTAATACTACCATGATGTTAATTCAGTTCAGTGTAGCTCACTACTCTTCATAGCTGTCAATAAGAATGGTCAACACTCTTTCTAAATGCTTGTTAAAAATTGCAAATCTTGCCTCGATGTCTTTTGTAGTGTACTGCAAGGGTAAAAAAAAATCTATGATTATTGAAGGAGTCAAAATTGATGTCCTGTTTTTCCTTTCAATACATTTAGCTCTTCTGGTTTTAAAACAACACTAAGCAAACACATATCGCATGGATACATTTTAAAAGGCTAAAATGAGCACTCATACACCCATACCCCAAACCTTCTTATGAGCTAAGTTTATAGAACTTTGAAAGTCATTTGTGCATCTCAATGCCATTTCTCCTACATCCTTGTCCAGAATTTTAATGCTTCCTCCATTATGTTCCACCAAAGTGCGGACAGTCTTGTGATTTCTTTGTTTAAGTCCTTCCTCTCACCCACATGCCAAAAAATAGGATTAAGATTTCTAGAGTCTACTCTATGTCTGATTGACACACATGAGAATATTCCCCAGTTGGCATCATAGCACAAAGTTGGTGAGGTGAAAGCACATTTTATGTTAGCACAGACTCAAAATTCCTTGGAGCACTGAAATGCACATATGTTATCTTTGAACTGCTGCCAAATCGTAAGGAAATGTAAAGAAATATGAAAACTAAGTTATAGAACGAGATGTTACCATTAATATCACGCGTGCTAGGCATCAGTCATTTGAGTTTTTTGAGCTCAGCTTGATTGTATTAATTATTATTCAAAGATTCCAAACAAATTTTCCTAAATCAGTGACAATGGTCCGCCAGATCTTTCTGAAGGAGCCATCTCACACTGCAGTTTCTTAAACCTCTTCACTGCTTAGTACAAAGCAAGTACCCACTGAATGTTCACTGCTGTGGCATCCTGTGCTTTCTGTTAGTATTGTTATTAATTTCAAGGATGACCTATTGTTTTAGTGAAAGAAATGCAGCAGTACAGGTTGTTATTGTGTAATTTGAAGACATTGTATTATATTATTTAAAAGTACTTGGTTTTTTTATATACATTTTTGTGTATAAGTAGGGATTTTAGTATCCTATAGTTCTTGTGCAACATTCCCTGCTTACATTTCAGTTGAAATGCCCATCTTTTGTGAATCAGTGGTTTCCATGTTATTGAGAATGCATTATAGATGTTCCTCCTCCTCCTCCAGAAGCCTTTTCTTCCTGACAAGCTTCCTGTGGGAACACAGAACTAATTGCCTAGTAGAGTGTGTCATTTCTAAGAGAAAACAGTGAAAAGACAGGTAGAAATTGTCTCTAGTATCTGTTTCTTCAAGGACTCATTGAAACGGGACAGAAATGGTCATACAGCCTGGAGGTAACTGATCCACACTTTGCAAGAAGTAGAATTAAGTTATAAGTTTAATCCACTATGAGTTGAGGTTATGTTTACCAAGTCTGTCTTGATTAACATGATACCATTTATTTTTAAAGCATTATTAAAACTAACATTCTGTCCTGAACAGGAATAGCACATCATTTTTCATTTTCATGAACTATCATTGTGCTAGTACTAAAAAGATGACAATTTGGGAGATAGTATTTATTGCTGTTGGAATTAAATTGCTTTTATTTAGTATTCTTCTGGTTGTTTCCTGATATTTAAGTACATAAGATAAACCAGCCTCAATATTTTATAAATTTAACATATAATACAAACCATCACATTATAGTTTCATGTAGAGTGTCAGTTATGAATATAGACAAACATATTAATCACTAATCCTTCAGACACCACCACTAAAAAGATCTAAGTCAAGGACGACTATGTTGTTCATGATAATTTAGTTCATGTTTCACATAAACTTTATCAGTATAATTTGTGGATGGTGGATTGTTTTAGGCAGAAAAGTCTTTGTCTAGGACTGAAGTAACCTTAACAAATGCTGATTGGAGAGAATGTGTATTGAGTACCTAAGACTGGGTTATGGTGTAGTCAACAAACAGCTTCAAATAAGACACCTAAAAAGTTCAGTATTCACCTGGTTTGGATGTTACTCTATGCCCGGCATATATTTGAGAGAAATCTATGTCAAAGGTAGCCCCTTGTGGCAAGGTTAAAGAGACTATTACAGTGAGATGATAACTGTGGTGACTGTCATAGCCTTCCTAACATTCCATGGGACAGGGCAATGTATGCGATCAGATGGGATGCCAGTGGGGCAGGGTAGGTCCTTCTCTCACATGAAAGGGCAACAAACATTTTGAATCATGATACAATCTCACTGAAGGTTAAGCAGAAGCTTGTGAGGCAAGGGGCAGGATCAGAAAGTTAAGCCCTCTGACATTTTCAACAGGATATACTCATTGTCAGCAATGTTTGTAGCAAACTGAGCAGAGAGGGAGCAGTGATGAATATAAATAATCAGGGAGACTGAGAGCCCAATCTTTATTCCACACTGAAGTAAGACGCTCAAGAGAAGACTAAGAAAAATAAGGTACCAGGTAAATCTCAGTAGGATTTAGACCTGAAAGTTTTTGAAGATTTCTAGTTAAAAAGCAGGAGAGAAAGTAGAAACTCAGCAAACTTTTTTGGGGTGTGTTTGAGTTGAGGACTTTCATTCTTTTTTTTTTTTAATTTGTTTGCTTGTTTTAGACAGGGTCTCTTGTAACCCTGGCTTTCTCAAACTCAGCATGTAGCCAAGATACTCTACACCTCTTGATCCCCCTTCCTCTATTTTCCAAGGGATACAGTTACTGAATATACACTACTGCACCAATCTTCCCAGCAAATTTTTCATCCTAAAGTATTAAAAATAGAACATAATTAAGTCCTCCTATCAATGATGGCATTTACATACAAGTATGATCAGAGATTCCTTCCCTCTTATCCATAACCGACAATTTCATCACTCACTTCATTTTTTACAAGTCCACATATCATGTAATTTAAATGTTATCTGTCACTAAAAGATGGGTCCTCATAATTAAAATGTGAAATACCACTCTTTTGTATATAAAAATAAAAATGTTTCACATTGTCCAATATTGAGTCAAAGTTGTCTTCTTTTTTAACGTATGCAACTTCCTTTCCTGAAAAGTTATTTTTTTTATTTTATTGGATATTTTTTCTATTTATATTTGAAATATTATTTCCTTTCCAGGTCTCCCCTCCAGAACCCCCTATCCCATACCCCTCCCCTTGCCTCTATGAGGGTACTCCCTCACCTACCCACCCACTCCCCACTTCCCGCCCTGGCATTCCCCTACACTGGGGCATCGAACTCTCTCAGGCCCAAGGTCCTCTCCTACCACTTATGTCCAACAAGGCCATCCTCTGCCACATATGCAATCAGAGCTATGGGTCCCTACATGTATATACTCTTTGGTTGGTGGTCCAGTCCCCAGAGGCTCTGGGGGTCTTGCCGGTTGACACTGTTACTCCCCCAGTGGGCCTGCAAACCCCCTCAGCTCCTTTAGTCCCTTCTCCAGCTCCTACATCTGCGACCCTGCACTCAGTCCAATGGTTGCCTGTGAGCATCCGCCTCTATATTTGTCAGGCTCGGGCAAAGCCTTTCAGGAGACAGTTATATCAAGCTCCATCAGCAAGCACTTCCCCGCATCCAAAATAGGATCCAGGTTAGACGACTGTATATGGGATGAATTCCCAGGTGGGGCAGTCTCTGGAAAAGTCTATATTTTTTTTATTTCTTGTGAAAAATTATGTTTCAATTTTTCTAAACTAATCATGTTATCAAATGTTGGGCAGAGGCATCTTTTGCTGATACTATCTTTTTAAATTTCTATGCTTTTTTTGAATCGAAAATATTCTTTTCTTACACAGTATGTACTAATCTGAATTTCCCATCCCTCTACTCTAAGTACCCCACACTTCTGCTCTCCCCAAATCCTCTTCCTCTCTGTTTTCTCTTAAGAAAAGAGCAAGCTTACAAAGCTTGATAACCAAACAGGACAAAAAATGGTGAAACGCTCCTATCGCAGTTGAAAAAAGAGTCTCAAGAGTAGTCAAAGAGTCAGAGAGACCGACTCTCAAAAAAAAAAAAAAAAAAAAAAAAAGCAAGCTGCTTTATAAATCAAAGAGCGGGCTGTACATTTTTAACTAAATTAGAATTCCAACACTTTCCTGATCCCTTTCCTTGCTACAGCCCCTCTTACATACTTTTCCAAATCCACTCTCACTCCCCACTCTCAAATCGATAGTATCTTCATCTTCAATTATTATTATGTGTATATGCATATTTGTAAGGATATGCACAAATATATCAACACTTCCTGCTGATTTCATTTCAGTTGACTGTGTGTATACAGTTTCAGAGCTGACCACTTTGTACTGAATCGTCTGTAAGGGGACTCATTTCCGAGAGAGGCTACCTCTCCGTGTCCCATTAGTCAGTTGTCTATAGGATTTTGTATAGGAACCCTGTGAGATTTCTTTCACAGTCTCAGGTCTTTTAATATTGTGTTTGTTTTGTCATCTTTATGCATCCATTTCTAAGATTTCCTGGTGTCTGGCCCTAAAAATCTCAAACACATGTTTTTTTTTTTTTCTATTAATTTGTTTTTCAAATCAATCTCTTAGTTATGCTCATTAATTTAAACAGTTTTTATGTTTCCTCAGAATCAGTGGCACTTTAATCTTATATTTAATTCTACTTCACAATGTTGCTGTTATTATTAAATAAACAATACAGTTTAGGAAGTGATGCACATCTGTAGCAGCAGGCGGTGCTTGCAGAACAAGACTGCAGGTTAATGTCTCTAATGTAACAATCTTTTCCCTCTTGACATGCCTTTCTCTATCCAGCTACAGTGGTTTCAGGGCATCATAATATGTCATGTTCTGTAGGCCTTTCCTTCCCAGTACTTGTAATTGGCTTCCTAAGTTTCACCTCTGTTCTCTTTATTACTTCTGTCTGTATAAGTAGCATAGGTGAATTATTTCACTCTCAGGACTCCAATGAAACTTAAGTTTTTCACTAATGCTAAGTTGTCATCCTTGTGGATATGACTCTGAAATTCTATCTTAGAAGCACACAAATGGTAAGCTTTTGTTGCTGTGGTGTACAGAAATTGACAGATTGATACAGGAATTCATATGTGAGAGAAGGTTGATAGAATATTTTATTTGTTTGTTTGTAGAGACTTAGAAGTCTCACAATGGAACATATGTATATCCCACATCATGAGATGCTGGAGGCCTGGCCAGTCCATGTCTAAAGACCTCAAAATCAAAGAAAGCTATGGTTGTAAGGCCTATATCCAAAAGACAGACACCTTGGACTTCTTGGGCTGAAGAGCAAAAACTCTTTCATGTCTCCAGTTTGAGAAGCTGATTAGATTGTACTCTGGTTTTGTTCTATTCGGCCCACCGCTAGTGTTACACACATATTTTTCTCAGCTTACTTAGTTATATTTCCAAGCCAGTATTCACTGGAAAAATCCTTTACAATAGTGTTTTATTAGTTGTCTAGGTATGTCTTATGTCAGGAAAGTAACAACAAAAATTTACAATTTCTACACTCTGTAAATCAATATGGGTACAAAGCAACGCTTTTTCCACTTTCATGTAAATAGATCTTTAACTACCTTTTATCACCCAAACATTTGAGCTATTATTTATTACTGTCTTTCTAGTCACTATTTTGCTGTATTTTCTCTAAATTCTGTTAATTCTACTCCCAAAACATATTATAGATCCATTCCACTAATTTTGTTGCCTCTGGTTCAAGTCACTTCCTTCCTATAGCCATTAACTACCAATTCTCTTGTTTACACCTGATTCTTCAACTCTCTCGGCAGCAGTCTGAAAGATATTTTAAAATTCTGCATAGTACACATATTTCCAAGCTTAAGACCTTCTAGGAACTTACAACAGAGCTAAGCTTATTTCTGCCTTTTGACCTTTTCAGTAACTCTTCCTTTTACTTGAAATGTTCTTCCCATAGATTTTATCACGGCTGGCTCCTTTGTGTCATTCAGATCTTTGCATAAATATCACATCCTCAGAGATATCTCCTTAAATCCTTTGTCTAAATTTGCATTCACTAGCACATTGCACTCTTAATTTTCTGCCAAATACTTATAATTACCTGAGAATCTTCTTGCATATCTCCTTGCAGTTTTTCTTCCTTTTCCATGCACCTAACAATATCATTTTCAACCTTCTCCCGTGTGTCAGAGATCACACACCATACACCCACAAACACACAAACACAAATACACACAAAACAAATATGTATCCTGTAGTTATATAGTTGACAATGTACATATTTAATTAAGAAAAATTATCAAAACTTAGAGCAAACACATGAGTAAGTTACAAAATGATCTAGGAATCAATTTATCTAATTTTCATTAACAATGAATATTTATAAAACTGCATTCATAATCTAAGAACTGATACTGCAAAAGGAGAAGCATTAAGTCCTGCTGGCATGCTCTCAGCTGTCATAAGCACAGAAAACAATTCCTCAAGTCAAGGAGCCTGTCTTTAAGATTGACAGTAAATCATCAATGTAGACAAACTTCCAAATTAGAGTTCACTAAGTATCTGGTCCTGATTCAGGAAGCATGGAGAAAAATTTTATTTGCAATCATTCTGATCCACACATAGATCAGTAAATAGAAAAGAGGTAAATTAAACCACAAGGTACAATGTTCTTCTGTTCTTCTGGAATGGCAATGGAAAGTAACAGGCTGGCATGATAAGAAATACATAATGTTTAGCTCAAGTAAAAAGCAAGATAGAAAGGAAATATTATATAAATAGCAAACAAATCATAACATAAGGTGATAATTGCCACTGTTGGTATTCAACATGATTACATTATTCATATGAATGGGCAATTTTGTTGAATTAAATCTTTATTCAAATGAGGACAGCAAACAGTTAAAGGTTTTTACCAGCACATTGCAGAAACACAGAAGAGAGAACATCTAACTGGCCAATGTCATCTAATTGTTCCATATATTTACTCCCAGGTACCCAAATTCTACCAAACTCTTAAAATTTGCATTTTATCCACAGAAATTACTCAGTTAAATGTTTAAGAATTGTTTACAAGTTTTGCCTTGTTAAACATTAATTTGTGTGTATATGTATTCTGTCTGGTTTTTTGTCTATCTGTGATCATGCTGTACCAAGAAAGGTTTTAATTAACACAATGTCTTCATTCCATGCCATAATGACTTCTCATGACTCACTTGGGCTTTTCATGAGATAGACTTGATACCCTTGCTTAACAAAGTACCTACTTAAAACAAAATGGCCTATAGAAAGGCTTGGAAAATCTGATCAAATACAACTCACCAACAATATTTTGAGTAAAAGATGGAATCCTTAATCTTTAGTATTAATAAATGGAACAATTTTCACAACAACTGAATGGTTCTTAACTGTTGGGGTATTGGTAGCAATGCCCAGCATGGAATAAACACAGGGGGTATGCAAGCTGGAAACTGAGTCTGTAGAAACTGAGGATTGGGGAAAATGTCTACTTCAAAATGGTTGTATGGTAATCTTTTCATAAGATGGTTACCTGATTGGCTCCCTGTGTGTATGTTTTTGTAATGTACAGGTTTGAATTTTGTAGAATACTTCAAAGCCTACAGCCATTTCACAGCCATAAATAACCCTATGAAGTAATTATAATTATAGGTCTGTACTATATCATTTGGAAAGTGTTTGGATAAATCAGTTTTTTGACAAACACTGGAAAAAATACATATTGGTCTTCACTCAAGCTTGGAATGTATAGCAAACAAGTGCATTAAGGTTAATCATGCCAGTTGTATTTGTACATACCTAATCTGAGGAGACTCACAGGTACAGGTTCCTCTTGTCATTTATCTCAACATACTTTTCATTGAGCCAATGATGTTTGGACAACCTCTGCATGCTTCAGTGAGTTTGAAATTTTCAAACAATGTTAGAAAAAGCACTTGTGTTGTTTCTCTGAAATCCTTACTATCTCTGTGATATGCACACAGTATGTTATGGTTCGAGTGTGAAATTTTGTTCCTAGGCTTCTGAGTTTGAACAGTTGGTGGTGCTGTAAGGGAGGCTGAAGAAGCTTTAAATTAAACTGGGGACTAGCCAGAAGCATCAGGCCATTGACGTACATCTTGGAGTATAAGTTGCCGATTTCATCCTGTAGTATGTTTGTCTACCTGGTTTGCCAGTGACGTGCAGAGAGTTCTACCACTTGTTCCCTCTGCCACCAAGCTGGTTTTGTTGCAACTTCTTGTCATGATGTTCTAGTCTGAAAACTGACACCACATCAGTCTTCCCTCCCTTAAACTCTATTTGTCAGGTACTTGGCCACTGCATGAGGAAAATGACATAAATGGTCATTTAATGTTTTAGAATTTAGTGCAAAAGTTATTGATCTAACTGAGTCTTGAATGTAAGACACAACATAGATATAACAAAATCTGGAGAGGAAATTAAAGGGACTGTGCTGAAGGAAGGGGATATATATGTAAAAAGAAAAGCACAAGTGAATGACATGAATCAGGATATCTCTAAGTGCACACATCTCCAAGTGCATGCATTGCTTACAAATGCATTCACTTTTTCTCAGAATACTAAATGCATCAAAATATAGAGAGTTTACATAAAAATATTAGAACAGGGAAACCTGGATTTCACCTTTACTCTACCCCCACCATATATCTGCCTCCTGAAATCAGTGGCAACCAGTGAGTCAAAGGAACTTTTAACTTGGATTTGAGTGAGTTTCATGACATAAAGATGAGGAGAAAGCATCAGACAAAAAAATTAACTATATATTTTTAAATTTTAGACAGGTGATCTCATTTTGCATTCACAAGAAAACAGATTCCATCCCTCTTGAAACTTCCAGAAAAGGACAAAAGTAGATTTTGGGGCTCACTAAGAATTTTTTTTTTCTGTTTAGTGATAATGATTGAAAACAAGACTCATTTAAATGACTCCTAAAAGGTTTTCCTTGCTCTCTCCCTTGCCTTGGCTTTGCTCAAGGAGGAGATCAGCAGAAGTTCAAATGCTGTTGCCATCAAGGTCTGGTTTGTTTTCAGGATGCCTGGTGAGTGTTTTCACCCCCTCCACAGGGTCTCTCGAAACAGAAATTGTCCTGAGTTTACATTACTTAGTCACCCATGCTTTAGCAACCAACACTCCTACAGACTAGATTTTAACTTTGATTCTTTTGCAATCTACAAGCTAACTTCCTTTTGGTCTTTCTTTTTTCTTCTTTCTTTAAGATTCTGTTACAGAACCATCATGAGACACATCTGCCCTCACCACCACAACCCTGCCCCAAATAGTTGCCATCCTGAAGAATCGAGAATTGCATTATTTGATTCTCTTCTCATCATCACTATTGTGTTTTACAATTTTTTTTTTTTTTATGAAAAACACCCACACATTGTTCTTCTCTGTTCAAAGCGTGGCATTCTGAACTCTGAGTAATATTTCAAAAAGAATGAAATGAGGTAGGGGGACCACACTGTGCCAAAATGAAATGCTTGTCCCTTCTGATCAGGACAGTTAAATAAGACAGACTCTACTGAACACTGTATTATAAAACATTCCTAAGTACACATTTTACATGTAGCTGAGACAGTACACAATTGAGTACTCTAAGTTTCTTCCCAGCACAAAGCCGAGAAAATGGGAGATCCCTTCAAGTACAATTCACATTGAAAGAACAGATGTGCCTTTTCTTCATTTCAGAAATCTTGATACATTGCAACTAAGAAATAGGAAAATCCTAACTTTGGTGGTTGTTTTTTTCTATTTGATATTCCTTGCCCCTTTCTTTTGTTTGACAACCATAGCAGAGTTAATCAGCTACAGTAGTGCAAACAGACTTCTCTTAGCCTTGCTAATCATGCAAATATCCTTTTTGAAAGCAACCCTTCATTTTAAATAACAATTTTCCCATATAAGGATATGGGATGGCTGAGGCGAGGGGAGAGGAAAAATTACTATAATAAAGTCAGTTTAGTAACCTAGTTCATTGACTAGCTTTCTGTGCAGGAGACAAGAGATCTATAAGCACACAGTATGTCAGATGTCAGAAGAAATTGCCCATGTTTGACTAACCTGTACTTGATCAGCAGCTAGATAGTCAACTTCTTTAAGACTCAGCTTTACTTTTGTTTTTTTTTTAACAGTGGGATAGTAAGTATCTCTTTTTCAAAATCCAGTTAAATACTGTTTCATATTAGTATTTGTATAAACAAATAAACACCTACTAACAGTTATTGTTATTACTGATGCTATCCATGCAAAGATAATCATATATGATAAAAAATATATGAAAAATGGCAGTTGTGGTGTTCGAACTCCAAACAAGTCCAAATTGTCAGGCAGCTATTTTCCTGAAGGCACAGACTAGGAAGAAATGTATTATGGATATAATGCTAATTATGCAATCTACATTTATTTATTTACATAGTTTACTATTTTATAGTGTATATATATATGTATATATATACATGATAATATTTTCAGAAAAGATAAACAAAACATGAACCTTCAGGTTTATTAGGAAAAAAGATTATTCATATGGTTTAAAGTATATAAAATATTTATTTTGAATAAATTTACCTTTTCTTGTTTTTGTTTCTTTGCTCACTGGAGAAAAGGAGTACACTGCTCCTTGGACTTCTCATCCTTGGGTGGAAATGTTCTAAATAGAATGTAACAGCACAGTTTCTCCCCCACTGGAGTTCAAGAGTTTATTTCTTCCGACCCAACAATAAATCAACTGACAAAATGGAATTCCTCTGCATCACACATTCAACATTCAGGCTGAATGGACAAGTTGGCTTTATTTTATATATGGAAATTCTGGACCATTTTATGAAACAGCACTAGCACTGAAAGGCTACTTAGATGGGTAACTAGAGTGATATTTAGGAGAAGACATGGGTGAGCCTAGTGGAGCAGAGACCTCATTTTTATGATATTGGAATACTCTGTCCACCACATCAAACAGAAGCATGGATTGGGTGAGTAGAAAACAAAGTCAATTTAATTAATCCCTCTAACACTGCTTCTTTCTTTTGAGAGAATAGGGCAGGGGAAATCTTATATAAATTGGTGTGGTTTTGCATTACTTCCAATGCAAACTATATTTTTGACTGTAGAATCCATGCTCAGTATCACATGCACTGCATTTCTATGTCATCACAGGTTTGGAAAACCCCATAACCAGATCTGTTTCTTCAAGAAACAAAAGCCAACTTTGTAGTTATAGACTAGACACACACGTTAAGCCAGCTCATATTTTCCTATAGCTTCTCTTTCTAGTTAAGTCTGCAAACTAATTTGGATTAAACTAAAACAGACTTTTGCTCCAAGCATTTTGAAAGTTTAAAGAGTTTGGCTAATTTTGGTTGTCTTTTCAAAATATTTCTTATATGGTTTCATGTCTGCATCCTGGAAGGGGACCAATATGTGCTTAAATCTTTCAAGGAGTTGCTCTTTTCTTCTGTCCAGGCTTCTGAAAAGCAATGTATGCATGGAAGTCATAAGGCGCTCTGTCTGCTTTATCTAATGAGATGCTGGACAAAGTTCATTGCCACCAGGAGTTAGAGTCACTGGGAAAAATGCACAGTATGTACTTAAAACATATTGTCATTCTCATGATATTCTAAGTGTGACGGTGTGTTTCAATCGTTTAAAGAAAAAGGAAGAGATTTATCAATCTTACTAATTCCCTACTCACTGTGACATAATTTTTTGCCACTTGAACCTGAAAGGCAGCTATTGTGATATCTGGTTTAGAGTCTCTGTTAACACTGGTACATGCACTACACAGTGATGCTGTTTAAATGAAGAAATCTTCCTTACTAAAAAATCTTTGCCACTGATGTCACATACAAATACCGTATGGACTAACTCTCAGAGCCAAAGCAGGAAAAATCGCCAAAGGGTAAAAATAGTTCTTGATATGATGATATGCTGCTAAAAGCCACATGGTGTTTGGGTGCAGCATTTCACAGTCAAACAATCATAATTTCATGCCTAAAATGTGCATGTTATTTCAGGAAAATATAAAATCTGAACATTGCACATTTGCTACAGAATGACCAGTGAGTGTTGCCGTAATGATTTGTTTTTCTTTTACAAATGAATATTTCTCTCTGAGCCTTTTCATGCCATATTGCCTAGGGCAGCAGTGGAAGCAAGGACAGGAGAAGGTTACAGAAGGAAAGACTATTGAAGATATTTGGTCTCAACTTCTCAAATTAGGAAACAAATAAAATAAACTTTTTTCCACCCTTGAAGTGCTTATATTACAGTCTTCATCTACAAAACGTCATGACTTTGTTGGTTTAGCTATATGACTTCTGTTTTAATTAGCCATACTCCTAATTTTCTTATGTTATCTTCAGTGAATTTTTATAGAAAAAATTCTCTTTGCCTTAAAGCTAAAATGGACTTGAGAGGGTTAAATTGGTTTGAGGTCATAGACATTTCAGTAGAGATAAAAGAACACAAGTTCATGTTTCTTTAAAATACTCATCGGATTTTATTTGAGCCATATGATGGCAAGGAGAAGGATAGTAAGGTATAATAAGAACAAATCTGCAGGGGACACAAAGCATAAATCAAAAGTAATTAGGTTCTGGTTTTGATGTATTTTGGTAACAAAAACCTTCCTTACTCAATAGACAAAAGCAAGTCCAAAAGCTGTTAAACAATGGTAGATGTTTTGTGGCATCTCGAAAAGTAGACAAATCTTTGTAGATTTGAAAGGAAAAAAAATCCATTTGAGAGGTGATGATAATCAAGAGGACAGGTGAATTATTCGTTTACCAAACTAGGATAAAGAGGAAAGTATGTGTTAATTGCTATAAAAATGTTGAAAGCATTTTCTAAAGCTTGTTGATTTAGGAAGAGTAACGTCGATTCTTTGCAAAACTCTGTGCAGGTATTGTTATCATATCCACTCTGTAGAGAAGGTTGAACAACAGTGAACAGGCCATAAATATCTCCAGAATCCAGTATAACTAAAAACTGAATGATTGAGCAGATCCAGCATCTTTAACTGATGACATTGAAAATATATAGCTTAGTGTTATGTTTTTATGAATCTTTTTCAAAGTGTTGAATGAGTAAAAGATGACCCAAGGAGCATATTGTACTAAGTACCACCGAATATAATTGAGTGTTGTTTCTCTGGACCCTGGCCATCTGCCTCAACTCAATAGCATGTGAGCAAAGCAGAAGCATATTTTTAAATTAGAGAGGAGAGATGTTAAAAGTATACTGGAATCCCAATGTTCTCCTGGAGGAAACTTACATCATGCAGTGCGCATCAAGAAACTAAGAGATAGAGAAATACATTCAAGACATTACAGGTAGTTATGGTGTGGAAAGCCTTTGACTTAGGTGTTCTGATTTTCATATTAAATGTTTAGACATGTATGAGATGCAGAAGAGAAAAGAAAAGGAAGTGTCTTTAAAATAATGGTGAAAAATGCATGTTTGGGAGATGTAATTCCAATATTCATGAATTCTTGAGCTAGCAGATGAAACCAGATACTGACTGTTCCTGGTAATAGAACAAAGTACTTTCAGGCCATGAATAACAGTTAATAAATCTGAATTTGAAGGTGTAAGAATGGATCCTCAAGAAGTTATTGAAAAATGAATACAAGGATACAAGTTGGTCAGAGAAGAATATAGTGAGGGTTCACAGGAAGAAGAAGGAATCTTTTACAGGTAGTGAACTGTAGAAAAGTGTTGAGATTTGAACACAGTGGCAGGGAACAGATACACATGGAGGCAACAGCTAGCCAATAAAATGCCTTCTGTGAACCATGAAAAGGTTGAATGTCATAAAGTTTTAAAGAAGAATTTGCTATTAGTTAGACTTAAATTGCAACAAAGTTACTCATAATGTCATATGAAAACTCAGGACCACGAAATCAATGTAGAGGGTTTAACAGTCATCCAAGGGACAAGGGAGTTGGCTTGTAGATTAGGATAACTTTTGCCTAAAAGAAAGGATGGACCGGTGATACTTTCCGGGCAGAATTTTAAGTGGAGTCCTAATTAAATACAGATGGTAATATTTCAAGATATAAAAAAATCTCTCACAGGACACGAAATCAGAGGTAATCCTAAACTTTATAGTTTATCATTTATGTCTACTATTGAACACAACAATGACATTTTCTTATTTCAGAAATGATAGAAAGTGTATTTTCAGTGTGATTCTCATAGAATGAATCTGACAAGAAATGGAAATCTAAGAAGAAACATTCTGGAAGTACTGATAGAAGTCAGGAGAAAAATAACATTTAAAGACTAGTTAGATTCAGGATAAAGAAACCAAAAATTAAAGACTAAATAGATTTCTATTTTCTAATCATTTGTGAGCTAGATGACTTTCATCTCAGTCATGGGGAACAACTGATGATTAAATGTAGGACACTGGGACCTTCAGGACAGTCCTTAAGACTGTGAAAAAGGACTCTAAAATCAAGAATTCATAAATACATAATTTCTCAATAAGGATGCAATGTGAACTCTTTGAGGGGCTTCATGAATCTAAAGGAACAAATGCAGATGTACTGTTAGCCAATTTACAAGGCATACAGATTCCTGAGTTGATGGTAAGACTAGGACAGGGCAGAGCTAAGCCCAGGCTTGATAGAAATGTTAATTTCAGGAGAGGGTCCCAGCCAGCCAGCTGAGCTTAACAGAGGTAGGCAGATCTCTGACTTCTTTTGCAATGTTAAAAGTGAATGCAATGAGTGCTTGCTGTCACCTAAGAATCAAAGGGCTGGGATCATGGGATGCTGATTCATAGGATAATCAAAAGGAAATCTGCAGTAAATGACTGAATTAATATGTAAACTGAATGAGTAGGCTTATAATCTGCAAGCAATGAGTTATCCAAAGAATTTTTAGAATGGCAAGAGAGAAACTGCTTGGAGAACTGTCATGAGCAGAAAATAGAGAAAGAGCTGAATGGAGATCTCCAAAGAAAGCAAATGAGGGAGAAAGTGTAACAGAGAGAAAGCAAGCGGGGAAAACTGTCTGGAGCAGAACATAAGGTGGCCAGCCTAGACCCATGATTTGACATCGAGTTGTTTGTTTTTTATTCTCCCAGATATTCTTTCTCTCAGAACATACACCTCTTCAAGCTGAGGCTGATCCTTGTCTATAGCGATTATCATCATAGCCTCAAGCTCTCCTACTCATTTGTAGGCATAATTCCCCAAGACATGTCTTCTTCCACATTTAATTTCTTTTAGGAATTTACTCCTTGGAAGATGCTCAGGAATCAAGAGGTGAGAATGGGGAAATTATCATATAAACATTTGCAAGAAGTATAGTTTTGAGGAATGAGAGAGACCTCATAGGTAGACTCTGTGACACTGGTGAGACATGGAGGGTCTTTGATAAAGTTAAGACATTCTTATCCTTGCAAAGAGAGACTAAAAGAAAGGAATGGAGATCGTTTTGTAAGTTTAAAAATAAGATCCTAATGTAGTTTTTATTTATTAGATTAATCATAGTCTAGGAAACAGAGCACGAACTATCTGCTTGGAAGTGGCTGAAAGTTTAGAGAACGAAGCTTGAAAATAATGCTTTTATTCCTATAATACAGAGAATTGAGGACAGAGAAAGATAAGAGACAAAGCAAGATCCAGGGTAGCTTCATTTAACCCTCCTCTCCCTCTCTCCCTCCTTCTCTTCCTTCCTTTATCTTTTCTTTTCCTCCTTCTCTCCATCTTTTCCTCCCTCTCTCCGTTCCTGTCTCTTTCTCTCCCTCCTTCACTTCTTCTCTCCCTCCCTCTCTCCCTCCTTCCTTCCATCTTTTTCTCCCTCCTTTCTTCCTTCATTTCTCATCACCTCTCTTCTTCCCTTCTTTCTATCCTTCTTACTCTTGCCTATTTTCCTTCATTGTTCCTTTTTCTGTTAGGAGTAGCCAAGGCTATCCTTGAACTCATGACTATCCTTTCTCAGCTTCTGTCATGAGATTTTAGACATTTCAAAAATACCTGGTTACTTGTATACTTTCTAAATAAATTCAGTAATTTTGTGGTGGAATAATAGAAGAATGAAGGTTAAATTTTAATATCTAATTTTTTTTATTTCAGATATTTGACTGTTATGACTGTACACATTACTATTGTTTTTCTCTTTGAGCAACTTGAGTATAACAATTTCTGCATGAATTTGAGCTAAATATCTCTAGATTCTCCGAGGCTGCTAAGATAATTTATTAGCATTAGATAGCCTCCTGACTCATTGTGAACATGCTACCTGAAGACCATGATAAAATACTCGAGATAATTAACTTATAAATATTAAGGTTACTTTTGCCCATGATTTCAGAAATATTTTCTGTCTGTGGTTGCTTGTCCTACGTACCTTCCATCCTAAGGTGAAGGAAGTTGGCTATGGCAGGATTGCAAATCAATTCATAACAGTCAAGAATAAGCAAGAATGAGAGGAAGGACCAAGGTCTCACTATACCATATAAGGGTATTTCTCCAGATGACTTAACTTATTCCAATTCACCTGCTCTACAACCTCCTTCCAGCACCATGTGCCTTAACACAGGGAAGGTTCATGTGATCATTTCGTATCCAAACATCAGAAACTAACGAAAAACAGTGTGTAAGCAAAGTAGAAACAAACCTACAAAACTTGTCACCTGTTCAACTCTTCATGCCTCCCGAGGAAGCTATGAATTCTCCAGGGACCTTTTCCCCCAGGCACCTCCATTCTATTCTACAATGCATAAATAGTGGGAACCCCAAATAGAAGAAACATGAAAGGCTGTCTGATGACATTAGTGAGTATTCAAGTCTCCTTAAAGAGAGAAAAAACAAATCCATGGTCAGAAATCTTTTAAAACATCCAAAGGCCATCCTCTGCTACATATGTAGCTGGAGCCACGTATCCCTCCATGGTCGGTGGTTTGGTCCCTGGCAGCTCTGGTTGGTCTGGATAGTTGACATTGTTCTTCCTATGGGGTTGCAATCTTTTTCAGCCCATTCAGGTTTTTCCCTAGCTCTTCCATTGGGGTCCCAGGGCTCAGTCCAATGGTTGGCTGTAAGTGTCTTCATCTGTATTAATCAGGTCCTGGCACAACCTCTGAGGGGACAACCATACTAGGCTCCTGTCAGCAAGTGCTTCCTAGCATCAGCAACAGTGACTTATCTGGCATCAATGGGAAGGGAGAACTTTGGTCCTGTGGAGGCTTGATGCTAGGGGGATGTAGGGTGATGCTAGAGCAGTGAGGCAGGATTGTGTGGGTAGATGGAGAAGCACCTAAATAGAGGTAAAGGGGAGGGGGAATGGGATGGGAGTAGTTTGTGGAGGGGAACCAAGGAGGATATATCATTTGAAATGCAAGTGAATAAAATGATCTAAAAAATCCAAAGGTAGCTATGCGTTATTTCCTAGGAGGTAAATAAAGATTTAACATTGTTAACTGTGATATAAATATTATTTTTGTTCTATATCAAAAATGTGCATATTAGTTTCTTCACCGGGGTTTTGAAACCTAATTAGCAAGATTGTTGGCCAATCAAATGCATTTCTCACTACATATCTCTATCTCTATCTCTATCTCTATCTCTATCTCTATCTCTATCTCTATCTCTATCTCTATCTCTATCTCTATCTCTCTATCTATCATCTACTTATCTATCTATCTATCATCTATCTATCTATCTATCTATCTATCTATCTATCTATCATCTATCTATCTTTATCAGTTGCTGAAAAGTCAATCACTTGGAGGCACAGTCAATATGAAAAACAACCTAAGCTTATTATACAGTGATAAGCATAGATCATACAATGATCATACCACAGAGAAAGAAACGGTTTTCCAAAAATGATATTGCAAAGAGCTTGGTAGGGACTGGGAAAGATAACAGTCTGAGACACAAGAATAATACTCCAACTCGCACTCCCTGAAACTACCCTCTAATAAAGCAGTTTTGGTACGCATAGTTTTTTCCACATTTGGTTTCCTTTGTTTTTGTTTTTTGTTTTTGTTTGTTTGTTTATTTTTCCTTGCTTTCTATGACCACGGCTTCATTTCTGTGACATTTCTGGAAGTCTCATAAAAATACGCAAAATTTCACCTAAGGCATATACATGTATTTCTGAAGCTTTAACAATTATCAATCACAGAATTCAAAAGATTCTGATATAGAAGATGCAATTTTATTCATGTCATCTATTGAATATTGATCATTTTCACCTGAAAACGGAGAGGCAACATTAATAGAATTTGCTTCGAATGCAATAGCTATACAACTTTTCCCAATTTTTACTTTACAAAACTCTTTCTTTAAAAAAAATAAAATTTATTCCAGGTGTCTAGTACATTCTAGAGGTTCACCCACCTCTTACCTCTGAGGTTTTATATTTCTATTTATTCTTCTGGTCTAGAGGGCTTCACTCCTGTTACCACCCCAGTATCTGATCATGTCCCCCTCCCATCTCTCACACAGGTCCCTCTATCCCTCTACTCCTCAGTGATTGCTTTCATCTCCCTCCCAAGTGGGGTTGATGCATCCTCACTTGAGTCCTTCAACTTGTTAACCTTCTTGAGTTCTGTGGATTGCATCCTGTGTATTCTGTAAGTTTTGGATAATAGCTACTTATTAGTGAGTACATATCATGCCTGTCCTTTTGGGTCTGAGCTAACTCATTCAGGATATATTTTCTAGCTCCATCTATTTACCTGCAAAACTTATGATATTCTCATTCTTAATAGCTGAGTAGTATTCCATTTTGTAAATGAACCACATTTTCTGTATCCATTCTTCTGTTGTGGAACATTTAGTTTCCAGCTTCTGGATATCCCAAATAAGGCCACTATGAACATAGTGGAACATGTGCCCCTGTGGCATGGTGGGGCATCTTTTGGGTATATGCCCAAGAGTGGTATACCTGGTTCTTCAGGTAGATCTTTTTCCAATTTTTTGAGAAATCTCTGATTGATTTCCAGAGTGGTTGTACCAGTTTACAATCTCACCAGCAATGGAGGAGTGTTCCTCTTTCTCCACATCCTCTACAAAATGTGCTGTCACCTAAATTTTTGATCTTAGCCATTTGGATTGGTGTAAAGTGAAATCTCAGGGTCATTTTGATATGCATTTCTCTGATGACTAAGGACTTTGAACATTTTCTTAAGTGCTTCTTGGCCATTTGAAAGTTCTCTGTTGTGAATTCTCTGTTTAGTCTGTACCCCAGTTTTTAATTGGGTTATTTGGGTTTTTGAAGGTTAGCTTTTTGAGTTCTGTATATATTTTGGATATTATTCCTTTTTTGAATGTAGAGTTAGTGAAGATCTTTTTCCATTCTATAGGTTACCATTTTGCCTTATTGATGGTGTCCTTTGCCTTACAGAAGCTTTTTAGTTTCATGAGGTCCACTGTCCATGTCCATTGTCTTTGATTGCCTTCCGCATTGGTGTTGGCCTTTGCCTGCACTTGAGAAGCATCGTGCCACAAAGCTTTCCATTCCATGTACTGTCCCATATTAGGGAGAGCAGCTTTTACTGTATTTTGCCAATCATTCGGAGTCATCGCCATAGCGGCTAGTCTCTCAAGCTGCATGACTGTAAAATTAGCATCAACTCCATATTTGTTAACTGATTCAGCAAGCTCCTTAATAGGGGTATACTCTATCAGCGCATGAACACGACTTCCCCCCCCCCCCCCGCCTCAAACACAGGAAAAGCTTGTAACATCCTTCTTTTGTCTTCCTCTGAAAGGAAGGAGTCTGAGCAGCGCTTGTCCGCATAAGGCGGAAGAGTGTAGGGGACAATAAGTTGGGAGTGAGCGACAGGCCGAGAAGCCATGCGATTCCCATCTCCTGCCTTTTACCTCCCTCTATCTTGTTGCGGCGGCTGCCTATGCAGATGGTACCTTTCCTTCTTATAGATATCCAGTTCCCCTATTTCTGAGCCATCAAGCCCCAAATCCTCCAGTTCCTTTACCGGATAAAGAGTTTTCTTTTTTGGAGCTCTCCCTCCCTTGTCACAATACTCTCCCAGGGTATTCTTTCCCCTCATTATCACTTCCACGGACCGAACGTCTTTGGAAGGGCCTGTATTCTTGCGCACATTTTTTCCTATTCTCTTCATGAGTGGCTAGCCTCTTATTCAGCCCTGTTTCTGACCTGTCGGCTTGTAGCTGTTCTAACACTCCCTGACCTGCCGCGATATTTGAGCAACTTTTCCCATCCTTTACAATCAAAAGGAAGAAAGCAAACACTGCTAGCACGATAGCGAAAGCTACTGGAGCTTCTGTCGATTGGGGAGGAAAATGAAATAAATCAAGACCAAACATGCCTCTCAGAGCTTATCTTTATGCTGCAGTTCTGAATCCTCTCCACGAGTGGAGGCTCTCCTCGGTGCCGGTGATGTTGGGTTCCCGGGTTTCGGCACCAGCTATGACCCGTGCAATCGTCTCGCCGGCAAGAACGCACGCGGGCACATAGGATCCTTCTGCAGCATGTGTTTATTCCCATGCATGGAGGAGGAGAGACCAGATCTAACATGGTGCTGCTTTATATACACCCTAGGGTGGGGTGGACATATCTGATTGGCTGCTTGCTCGAATTCCCATGTGACGTCCTGGGTTGGGCGGTGATAGGCGGTCCTTTGCCATTGCACATGCGCTATTTTACTTGTTTACCCACGAGTGTCAGGTGCCAGCATCATTGGCTCTCCAAAATTTATCAACTCTTAATCTTAGAGCCTGAGCCATTGGAGTTCTTTTTTGGAAATTCCCCCCCCCCCCCCCCCCCCCCCCCCCACATATGTCAGTGAGTTCAAGGCTCTCAGTAAATGTCCAAACACAGTGATCTAGAATTGGTTAAAAATTTCCACAGCTCTGTATATATGTACATTGTAGGCATATACACATACATGTAAATGTATATACCCATTATTTCACAATAAATTGGATATGAGAGATATTTGACAAGGAAATTTTAAGGAATTTTTACAATAATTTGCAATTTTTACAATAATTACAATAGCTATGCTACCTCATGAATAATTATTGGAAAGCTTCTCTGGGTTTAAAGGACCATAGAACCATTCTGATTTTCTGAGTAAAGAAAGAAATAATTTTTATTCAATGTAAATTTTATCCAGGGCAAGCCTTTTTTTCCTTTCTAATACGTTAACTTTTCATTAACAAGAACATCATTTTCAATTTATCTTCTGTACATTACAGTTTATCCAAGATTCTAATGGGAGGATTTTATTTTTAAAAGAATTAGAGGAAAATATATTTAATGCCAAAGATGACCCCACTTTGGCCATAGGTCATAATAAGCCTTATTGTCCTGTATCTATAAAGCTGGGACTAGTGATGATGTCATCTTTTATGTACTAAATTTAATCTCCAAAGCTACAATAAAAGCTACTATCCTGTAACTCCCAATTCATAAACTTTGCACTTAACATGTGCAGATTAACTGTGGTTTCTGAGATGCAAAGTAAATGTAGTTTACATGTGAACTCTGAGCTCTGTGGCCCAAATGTGTGTAATTTACTTAACTCATAAACTGTGCTGGAAGCCTATGTCCACAAACACACCTGTTGCTGCTGTTATGACTAGATTCAGTATTTTTTACAGCACCATTTGACTTTTGGTTCAATGTTACATAATTATGAAAGAACAGAATAGATGCCATTGAGACCATCACTAGGCAGTTTCACCGGACCCTCTCTCTGCATTTCATGTCAATGAGATAAAAGAGCGATTACTTATTCTTTTTATAATGACTTGCTCATTGTGACAAAAGACAAGGGGGCAGAGGGAAGAAAAATTGTCATACTAGAGTGAATAGCTATTATTTTCCCCTAGAGATTTCTAGTTAAATTGATTTTGTGTGTGCCATGGGTAGGTGGGGGGACTTATTCTGAAATCATATTTATTGGGCTTTGTTCTCTTTCTTTCTTTCTTTCTAAACTTTAAACTTGGTGAATTACCTAAAAAATCATCTTGAAATCAAGATTTCCATTGGACTTGCTAGTGATAGGCCAGTCACTTTCAGGGACAGCTTCACCCCTGGAGGAAGAGCCTTAGGCCATGAGAAGCTGAGTGCCCCAGGCCATCTGTAACTACCCTACTAAATCTGAATGTACTGGGAACTGGCTTATAGCACAGAGTCACATCTTGGAGTTTCTTTTTTTCTTATTCCAGCTTTGAATTGAGATGGAGAAATCATTTTGCTGTGGTATGAGAGAAAGGGAGGGAAGGAAGGCCTGTGAGCTAGGGACAGAAAGAGGGAGAAAATAACTTCAGTCATAAAGTATGTACCTCTTCTCAGGATGAAGCGTGAAATTCCCTGCTGACACTGACTGCGGCTCTGCAAGTGCACTCAGAAGAGAATAGACCACTTTAACACAAACATCAGTTTTCCTTCTCCTGTGAGTATGCAGTGACTGGCATAGCAGTGAATGATTCCATCCCGCAGTGTACCTCAACCATCAATCAATCTTGAATCACTTCCTGGAGGTCTTTTCTGCTCTCCCGAAATCCTGCTGAATCAAGCATGCTGCAACTCTTTTAGGCTGAGTCTAACTACATTTACCAAAATAAGATTCCAATAATTAAGAGTGACTTTTATAATTGTTTTCCTTCGAAGATCCAGAGCTTAATCTGGCTCTGCTTAATCATTTTAATTTGACGTACAATACAGTGTCGGTTTATTCAGTTGGAATTAGTTTCTTATTTCTCTGCTTTTTGTAAGCGCTGCCTGTTTACTTAACAATATTTGGCTTTGCCTAATGATATGTACAGAAGACAGTGCTAAGTGGAACATCAGCTGTTTACATCAGCTCGAACAATTAATGCATGTTAATTTTTAATTACACTGATTGTACTAGAGGCAGAATGTATGTTTCTTCACAGAACAGATGTACTAGTCAGCTTGGCTGGTGAACATGCATATCGATCAGATGTTGGCGCTGCCAGCGATTCAGCAAAGTCTGCTGAGAGTGTCGGCTTCTAATGTACTTACATGTTGACGGCTTGGAGTCCTGGTGGAGGCAGTGCAGCTCGATACTGAATCCTCTAATGTTTACAGATAATCACAATATGTCTGTTTTGTGGTTAGCATCCTTTAGCATACGGTTTGAATGTTGTACAGGTATCAGGAAAACCAAAGGTGTGTCACCTGAGCACTGCTTTCTGCATGTCTTTCCAACAGTTTCTTTAAACACTTATAGAAGCTGTTCCCTCAACTCATAGTTCTTCTCTTAATAGACCTCTATTCCAAGAAAGAATGTAAGTCAATTCAGTCAGTTGCAAAGAAATCTGTTCTGCTGAGCACCATCAAAACTAGGCACAAGATGCACACAAAGCTGACAACTGCTAATGACCTGTCTATTTAAATTAATTTATTGGTCATTTTAATACTTTGAGAATTTCATAAAACATAGGGATACTTAACCATGATGGGTGGAAAGAATCACCCACATCCTTTGCTCTTAGAGAACTCTTACTGGAGAAATAAGACTCGTTTGCACAAAATAGCAATGAACAGTTGCAAGCTTCAGTGGTGGATGGGTACTTCTTAACATGAACAACATGCTATTTCAATATTTAAGATGCTTTGGGACAGAAATGAACTGGAGATCTTTATGCTAAATATGGTTTAAATATATGGAAATGAAAAAGCATATGGATTATTTTACCCAAACCTTCAATATCATTCTATAGATGAGAATATCAAACTAAAATATCTCCCCTTAACCTATAGCACTTTCTCAACTGTAGCTCTCTAAAATATTTTCATTTGGATCTTTTTAACTTTTGAGTTACCAATGACTAACTGATTTAATAATTTTGACCCATTTATCAAACTTTTATGTGTTCATATGTATCTATATAAAAACTTTAAAGATCATTCTGCATCTATGTGGAAATGTGAAGACCCCCAAGTAGATATACCAATATTAAAAACAAAGAAGAAAGTGAGCAAAGAGTGAGCTTAGTGGTTATGAAAACTGGCAGCTCGTTCAGAGAACCAAAGTTTCATTCCCGACACCTACATGGTCCCTGTAGCTCACAACCATCTTTAACTCTACTTCTGGAGCATCTGGTACCCTATTCTGTGTCTGCAGGCTTCAAGCATACATGCTGTGAGTAAACATACATACAGGGAAAACATATACGCATAACTAACCTCAAAAAACAAAGATGAGAATCTCATCTCATACTTACAGATTACAAAGGACTTTTGAAGTCTACAGTAGTTAAGACAGTACAAATATAGAGACATATATTAAGGCAACCAAGAATTCAGACATTGTTTATGTAGCCATTTGTTTTCTTTTGTGATAATAAAATACTGAAGAAAGAGTACATCCTATAGGAAAAATTTTATTTAGCCAACAATACTGGGAGTAGAACATACAATCTGTGCCATGTTCACTCCTATAAGTCTTTCCTACTATTTCATCACATTCTGGGTGATGACACTGCAGTAGATGCATGAGAGAGAAGGAAGGGGAGCACGGTAGGGAACATGGCTAGGTAGGAAGCTGGAAGGTCACCTTGTTATTTTACAATCACTTTCTAATAAGAACTAATCAGAGCCCAGTAAGAACTACATTAATCCCTTCTAAGGTAGTTTTCCAAGTGAACTTATCTCTTAAAAATTTTTTTCTACAATTTTTCAATATCTTTGCACTAGGTACCAAGGTTCTAGCACATAAACCTTTAGGAGACAGACACAAACCTTACCCAGATCATAGTGTTGTACTAACTGGAGTAAGATAGTATCTATAATAAGTAATTTTAGACAAATTATTTATTCATATAGAAAAATAAACATTAAATATATATGTGAATAGTTATTTAAGATAGTTGATGGTTAATATTGTCAAAGGTGAAACTATTGTTTCCAGAAAAAGAAAAGTTACTTAAATAATAACTGTATATATATATATACATTATATATATATACACATATATATGTACATATATATGTATACACATACATATATATGTATACACATACATATATATTTATACACACATATATGTATATACATACATATATATGTGTATATATATATGTATATATATATATAGTGATTCCTTTTTATGTGTTTCATGGTATGATTATATTACAATTAGCTATTGTTCTCCTGAATATAAATATATATTATATATTAACTATAATTAGAGATATAATATATATAATATATATATATATATATATATATATATATATATATATATATATAAACTATAGTTAGAGATTAAGGTATCCTTGAAACTCAATTTCAAAATTAGCCATAGGAAGTCACACTAGATAAATAGATCTGTTCATCAGAAATCATTAAACAAATGAAGACAAAAATTAAAGAAAGGCATTTATCTGACATATAAGTAATTCCCCAAAATAAGATAAACAAAGGCTTATGAAAGTAGCCTTTTTAAATTTAAAACAAAAGAAATAGAAATTTTTTGCTGAAAGAAAATATATTAGTTTGGCAGGTGAATATATAGATAATTAACAAAGTAATTAAGGAGAATCAACAATAATGATAAAAGAATACAATTGTACCAGAAGTACTGATACTGAAACAACCAGACGAGGCTGTCTGCTACCCACATGATGGCATACCTAAAATATACATTTATTGGAGGTGAAGGAGTGTACTGGAACTACATTATGGAGAATTAGGAAAATGATAATAAATCATATTCAACTACCTTTAAATTCCATTCATAAGATCATATTTATAAGTAATATATAATTCAAATATGGATTAAAATAGTTAGAGGAGTTGCATTTTAATAGCCCCAACCTGAAAAAATTGAAGCAAAAATATTCAGGAGAACAATAGCTAATTGTAATATAATCATACCATGAAACACATTAAAAATAATCACTGTTATCTACAATAGCCTAGATATATGTTAGAAGCATTCTTTTGACAAAGAGAAGCAGGGGTAACTCAGTTACCTTCCATAACATTTTAAAGCATTCTTTGCAGACAAGCAGATTGGAATTCTTCTGTTCCCATGGCTATGTGAGGAGCTTGTCAGACCCATTCCCAACTCTGATGGTTAATCTTGATTATCAACTACACAAGATTTAGAAACACCAAGGAAATACATTCTGTGTGTGTCTGTGAGGGTGTATCAGAAAAAAATGACTGAGAAAGGAAGACATGGAATATAGGTGGCACTCTCCCATGGGCTTGTGTTCCAGAATGGATAAAAAGGAGAAAGGGAGACAGTCTATGTCATCAATTTTTCTCTGCTTCCTGACTGTGGACACAATATGACTAGGCAGCCTCATGTTCTTTCTGTCAAATCCTCCCTTTAGTGCAGACTGTCTGACTTCTCCAACTGTAACGTGAAGTAAGCCTTTCCTCCTGTAAGTTACTTCTTGTCAGATATTTGGCCACAGATACATGAAAAGTGTCTACTACTCCAGTCAAACTGACAACGTCAAAGATGAAAACAAGAATTTAAAATTTCAGGAAATTTAAGGGAATATATGGAAAGACTTCAAGACAATTTGCTATAATCCAATGAGAACTATAAGATCCCATGAAGTATGAGCTAAGACTCACATCCTTCCAATTTATGGGTCAGCTTGAAAGACTTCTCCAGCCTCTTATGAGCAGGAATCCAGAGACAATCTCCCTTTATTTGTGGGGCTGTTTTCTCTGGAGTTCTTGTCTGTCATCATTTCTTATCTGATCATAGGTATTTTTTTGTTTGTGTGAAGTGGCCAATGGCCAAGAGGTAGAAGACACCTCTCTTCAGCACCCTCTGGGGCAGATATTTTGTCTTCAGAATGATATTTGAAAATACTGGCAACTCAAAGTCTTTCTGGCTCATGGCTCAGCAATATAAAGACAAGAGAAAGAAAGGCAAGCTAAAGACTCAGAGAAAGCAGATGTAGGTGAATGTATAGCTGGTAGTAAATTATTTATTAGTGAAAAAAAATAGTTCAGAGAATCAACAGAAGCCTTGAACATAGTTCTCTTAGCTTTAAGTGTGCCTTTGAGTTTTATCTCTTGCTCTGTGATATGAGATTCATCATTCTTTTAAAATGACACCTGGAAAATTTAAAAGCAACTGTTTTCTCTTTGTCAGATGTGGCCTTGTTAGAGAAAAGGTAACCTGGGGGAAAGCCCTTGCCTTCCTTTGCTGATATTTGTGTGCTAATTTGATATCTAAGTGCCATGTTAGGAATTCAGCATTCTAAGTCTCAACCTCCTCATCTACACCAACAAATATTTACCTAAATATTTTCCCCATGAGGAATGTATAAATCAGAGAACTAGGATTCACATTTTAAATAATCAACACAAGGAAAAATCCCTGAAGCATAAAGATGCTGTCTTGAATAGTAGACATTTTGGTGAAGAGAAATTGATAATTTTCAGGTTAAAGAGAAACAGAATAAAGTATAAAGCGGCTATTTTGTTAGACAGAAATGAGGAAAGGTTTCTGGGAAGAGCCTTTCTGGAGACAAAACAGATCTTAAACATTGACACTGGGCACTGTATTTTTTTTTTTAAGAAGCTCAGAATGGAATGGATTTGCCAATGAAAACCAATATTGTGCAGATTTCACTAATATAAAACAGCTAGTTGCACAAAAAAAATAAAGAAGAAAATAATAACAAGCTTAAAGGGAAAAGAGACAAGAGTTGCTGTAATTTACTAGCTAAAGTGTTCAATTACCAGCAAAAATATGAAATGTGCAAGGAAATAAAAAATGAGCAACCAAAGCTAGAACAAATGTAGATAACAGAAATTGCATGTAAGATAAAACAGAGATTAGCTATGATTAAAACAAAATAGAAGTTCCTGCAAAGTTGCTGTTATAAGCATGCTCAAAGGACTAAATGAAATAATTTTTAAGAGAAGTGAAACTTCAGTGCCAGAAATATGTTATACCTTGTTGGATAGTTGGCTGAAGAAGTCCCATAGACAATCACACAACCAAATGCCACAGGCTATTGCCAAGGCTATTAGTTACTTTCTACAACCTGATGTAAGGCCCTACTGCTGAAGCAATCACTTAAGTCATCAAATGTGAAGAAATTGAGCTGGTATCTAACTCAAAAATTTATTCCAACTGAGTTGCTTCATGATGGCTCTAGAAGTACTCTGCATACTGTTAAAGGAGAAAAGTTTATTGTCATTATCACCCAGCTACAAACTTTTGGCCTACAACAGCGACCTATCTGCAAGATACATTGATGTTCTGGTGCTGCATCAAGTATTGTTACTGGGTAACCAAGCACTTTTCGATTGGATTTTTGATTGGTCCACTCTGTGAAACACATGCCTGGCATTGCTAAAATAGCTAAGAACCTGAAGGTAGATAGATTATGGTGGCTAGGGGGAAACATACTGCTATTATTCTATTAAAAGAACATAGAGATAAAGTGACTCCTAAAGAAATGTTACTATAGCCATAGATCAGTGCATGATTCAACCTTCTTCTTTCAGTGGATGTTAATTAACAAGGAGACCCACAGCTAGGTAATGTAAACAGAAAGGGAGACGTTGGAGACCCCGCCATAAACTGGATGCTTTTATCAAACCCCTTCTCTCAAAGCTCAAGGATTTATGAAGAAAAGGAGGTAGAAAGATTATAAGAGCCAGAGGTGGTACATGACTGCAAATAAGCAGTATCTTCTAGACACAAAGACCCGATGTATGTATCAACTCACAGAGATATGAGAGTTAACACAGAATTTGCATATGTTCAAATTAGACAAAAATCTCAGCACTGAGAATGTAAACACAAAATCTCATCCCTGAGCAGGTGTTTGAAACTGATGCCTACTAGGAAGGGAAGTGTCACTGGGTATGTCAAACATACTCTACAGAAAGCCCCATACCCAGTAGTAGTTAGCCTATGAAAGATACTCCAGAGCTTTTTTTTTTTTTTTGGTGGGGGGACAGGCTTTTCAATTTGTCTTGCTCTTTTCTTTCTTACTGTTTTGGTTTGTTTTAACCTTTTATTTTATTTTTTTTGAGAAATAACTAGGTAGGTAGATAAATATATACATAATTACATGGTAGTTAGATGGATAGATAGATGATAGACAGACAGACAGACAGACAGAACAAACAGATGCATAATAAATAGAACATGGATTTAAGTAGGTAGGAAAGTAAGGACAAACTTGGAGAAGTTGAGCCAGGGGAAAATATGATCAAAATATATTATATAAAAATTTTAAGACAAAATAACAGTAACTATGAAGAAAAGAGATAGAGTTGTGATGAAAGTGTTACATTAGTGGAATGTAATTATTTTATAAAGGAAAGTCTAAAGTTATTACAACAAATGAATTTTAAAAATTACCTGATGTAGTATTCATCTTCTTATGAATGCATCTTTTTAAATATTGTAAAATTTTTTGTTAAAAACTATACCTCTGTTTTTGTTTAGCTATCCTATATGTCTTTGAAGAATAAAAGTTTTCTCTAAAAAAAACTTTCTTAGAGGAAAAGAATGAGAAAACTTGAACATAGATTAGTATATATTATGCATACCAAAAACCAGAGAAAAATAATGAAGAAAACCAGTCTCTGAGAAAGATGCATAAGTATATATATATAGCAGTGTTGGACCTATAACGTATAGAAATTAACTTATTGTAAAATACAAGGAAACAGATGGGTGAATGTGAAGTGGTACTGGATGAAGGAAATGACTACAGATGGAAGCTTAATCCAGTCATATGAATCCATAAGAAGAAATGAAGTGGACCATGAATGATAAACTGGAGGGTTAACACACCAAAGCTATGAATATGTATCTTCTCATAGTTCTTGTCTGACTTATACAACATATATATGTGTATATATATATACACATATATATACATACATATATATACATACATATATATACATACATATATATACATACATATATATACATATATACATACACACACACACACACACACACA
>JANHMN010000002.1:127439799-127462167 GCA_030674055.1 Rhabdomys pumilio | reverse complement strand
ATATATATATATATATATATATATATATATATATATATACATTCCTTAGAGTGTGGTTGACATACCCAGTGACACTTCCTTTCCCAGAAGGCATCAGTTTCAAACACCTTCTCAGGAATGAGATTTTGTGTTTACTTTCTCAGTGCTGGGATTTTTGTCTGATTTGAAACATATACATATATGAAATTTCAAAATAAGATAGTACATTAGAATCTACATATATATGATCAAATGAATAGAAGTTCAAATAAGAAAAAGTGCATCATATTTTTTTAAGAGAAAGAGTCAAAGAAAGACCCAATCTTATGTGGGATTTTTTCACCACTAAGAAGCAGTCAAACCAAGAGTACCTAGTGATCTAGTGACTGGTATGTGACTTGTGACAGCTTAGGGTCAGCTGAATCTGCCAGAAAGTCTTATGGACAGGCACCACAAGAGCTATAGAAAGATCTTTTATTGCTATAGAAATATAGATACAAACCAGAGACAGCCAATATAGAGAGTGGGATTCAGAAGAAAATGATAAAGATATGTCACGTGGAGTTCTCCAGTCTTCTCTGTCATCAATACCAGCAACAGTTTTAGTCACCCAAAGAGAAGAAATCAGATAAGACACAACAATGGAATAATTAATTAAGACTTCAGTAAGATCAGGCAGGGAAGCAAGCCCATAGACTTTGGAACCAGGGCCAGGCAAAACTGAGCAGCAATGGCCCTGTTCTGGCAGGTACATGGTTCATGTTCTTTATCCAGCTATTTTCTCTCATGTGCCTCCTCCACGCTGAGCACTTCCTGGAAAGGAACTTAGTTTTCTTTATAGAATCTCCCTTTATCCAGAATTCAGTATGTTCAGATCTGTAATATGCACAAATATTATGGGGGCGGGGTGTGAGTACACCTTATGTTGAGAAGGTTACCAGAGAAAATTATGAAGTATTCTGTATATGTTCTTTGGATGAAGAAAACTTTGAAGATGCTTTATCTAACTGGCTAGTTGACTACTAATAACCTATTCCTTTTATATCTCATTTTTATGGTCTTGAGCTGGCCCCCTGAAGTCTGCCACCATCATTACATTTATATCTTGACCATTAGTCAAATCCAATTACACTATATTGAGTTTTCAGTCATTGAGTAGGCATGTCTATTGTTCCTTATGTCCTATTTTGGTAACTTGTTATTCTGTCTCTCCTTGAGTAAATTTCTGTTTAGAGAGACAAGTAGAAGTGTAAGACAGGAGCCTGAAACAGACCAGGAGACAGTCATATCCCATTGCTCACCAAGTCTTGATGAGGGAACACTAAGAGTGTGCTTCAGATCTTGCCATAAAATCCTGATGGGCAGGACAAAGATAAATAGAAATGAAAAGGGCCTTCAACTCCGTTCAGAGTCACAGACAGAGAAACCTTTGTTAACAGAAAGAAAACTTCTTGAAACACAAATTTAAAAGTTGCCATATGAAGATGAGGGAGCTTAGACTGGAGGAAAATGAGGGGACATAGATTAGAGGATTCTGAAAGAGAATGGACTTTGGCCATAGAACCTTTACCATCTGGAAGAACACGCTGACTAAACTTATTAGAATCACTCTAATGATCATTTCTCCCTTCTATCTGAGCTGACTGCTACCACAGACAATTCAAGGAACTGAGAAATCCCATCATCTTAAAGAGGAAAAAATACAAGCAAACAGCCCCCACGTGTCAGTCAGTGTTAAATCCATCTCTTTTATATCTTAGGATACACACTGTAGATAGAAAGGTGCAAATTAGCTTTAAAAGTCAAGAATATAAAAAAATATAGCATACAAGTAACAGTTGTAAAATAAATATGGGTTGGCTATTGCATTGTGTACTAGTGATACATAGTACAGATTTTTAAATGATTTTATTGTATACAAGAGGGTTATTTCCAGTGGCATAAAGGTCAACCCATTATGGGAATAGAATAAGTACACAAACACATGCTTATATACATGATAACAGAGAAGCGGCAAGATTCCACAGAAATAAAGGGAAATGAAACAATTCATCAGTAATAGAGAATTCAATGACCCACTTTCTATAAAAAGTAGGTCATATATGCAGGAAAGAGATATGGATAACTATATAAACAGTATTGTTGTTCTTCCTCTGGGGTTGTCAACCCCTTCAGCTCCTTCAATCCTTCCTCTAACTATGCCACTGGGGTCCCCGTGTTCAGTTCGATGGTTGGCTGGAGTATCTGCTTCTGTATTGGTCAAGCTTTGGCGGAGTCTCTCAGGAGACAGCTGTACCAGGAACCAATCAGCAAGTGCCTTTTGCAATCAAGGAGGCGGGAGTGGGTGGGTGGGTGGGTGGGTGAAC
This sequence comes from Rhabdomys pumilio, assembly GCA_030674055.1. Lineage (NCBI taxonomy): Eukaryota > Metazoa > Chordata > Mammalia > Rodentia > Muridae > Rhabdomys > Rhabdomys pumilio. Next base: position 127,459,822 of record JANHMN010000002.1, on the reverse strand, counting down.
ACCCTCATAGATCAGGGGGATGGGATAGGTGGTTTGCGGCAGGGAAATCAGGAAGGGAAATAACATTCAAAATGTAAAGAAATAAAATAACCATTAATAAAAAAAAATCTAAAAAAAAAAAAAAACAATACAAACAGTAGACACTAACAGGCCTCCTCCATAATGTATTCCATCTATGTAAGAAGAGAATATAATCTTCTCTTTTGAACTACAAAGAAAATCTGTATTTTTTTCTTTAAAAAGATTATTCTTTTCTCATATATTACATACTGACTGCAATTTTCTCTCTTTCCCCTTTCCCGAGATCTTTTCCCTTCACCGCACTTCAGAAAGGGGTAGACCTCCCAGGGTCATCAACCAAACTAAACATAACATGCTACAGTAATACTAGACACACACCCTCACATCAAGGTTGGAAGAGGCAACCCAGTGAGAGGAAAATGGTATCAAAAGCAGGCAAAAGAGTCAGAGATAGCCTTGTTCCCACTCTTAGGAGTCCCATAAGAACACTGAACTGCACAAAACATATAAGCAGAGAACCTAGGCAAAACTCAGTAGCCTTCCTGATCCTTTCAGCCCGTATGAGTCCTGGTCAGTTGATTCTGTAGGCCATATTTTTGTGGTTTCCTTGACCCCTCTGTCTCCTTTAGTCCTAAAAAGAAAATCTTATAGTCATGAACTTTCATTCCTGGGATTCCCACTGTGGTTGCTAAGTTCTTAAAGGAACAAAAAATAAACAAGGGCCATATGAATAGTGATAGAAATAAAGGCAGTTCATTAGAGAGAAGACCAACACTCACTATTAACTATACTGAACTGAGATAAGTTTCAGACATGAAGTCCTCAGCTTCTAGCACTATGAACTTTTATAGGTCATTTACTTACCACCTACTTTCTCCTGCTTGTAAAACTTAAGAGTCAGGTCTTTTCTTTGGACATTCTCTGTTTTGATATGTGTAATCCCAGTACACAGGGATTCAAAGCCTTCCTGTGACAATTAGCCTTTAGCCTTTATGTATATTAATCATATACATCATATAATTATGCATATATACATATGTATAAAACCATCTCTTTCTTTCTATTTATATCCTTATCAAAGTTTTTCTTCCCTCTTCTCCTCCTGCTCTGCCACCTCTACTCTGCCTGCACCATCCATTTCTCTCAGAAAAGGGCAAGTCTCTCATGAGTATCAACCAACTATGGCTCCAGCCTCAATAAGAAAGGAAGTGCCTAGTCATACTGTAACTTGATGTGTATGTTGATCTTGATGCCTATTTCTTCCCACAGTATTTTCCTGGTATAACACCTTGACAGATGTGGTTCTCAGGATCTACTTGGAGAGCTTAAAGGTGAAGTCATTTTTAGAACTTGTTTAACACTAGTGAGAGACATTTAGAGAGACTACAAAACTTTCCCTACTTTAGTTGGAGTTGAAGAGGGGACTCCAGGTATATATCTCAGGTATATGTATATATACTATAAACTATAAACACACACACACACACACACACACACACACACACACACACACACACAGAGAGAGAGAAACACACACTACCCATTCTTCAGTATCTGAGTGGGACAGCACACATTCGAAACAAAACAAAATGAAACAATTGACAAACTAGAGTAGAAAGTTAAAGAAAATTCTATAGCTATGAAGATGTATAATCTGTAAACTCACTAGTAATGAAAAATTTGAGAATTTAAATAACAGTCAATTCTTTCTAGCAAGTTTTTTAAAAAAAATCTTAAAACTATGATGTGACCATCTTTAGGTTAGCTAGCAACTTGAGAGATGAAGAGTTTTTGTTGATCTGTAATTATCTGGGGAAGTTATGCTGCACGGACAATGGTCCCCTGTATTCCCTGTCATTGTCCCTCCTGGGCTGAGATCATGAGTTTGTAGCAGCACACCTAGATACTTTATATATGGTTTATGAGAATTGAACTCAACCATTGCTCTAGCCTGAAGGTTGGCCTTTGACTATAAAAGTATTGCCTAGTAAGCTTCCTTTATTAAGACTGAATGACTGTTGGTGAGGTGGTCTGCATGTACTCAGGTTTACTGAAGATGCATATGGGCACACACAAGCACACATTCCTATTAGATCTGCTTTTACTCTCACCACACAGCTCTGAAGCATTAGGTTCCCCAAAGCAGGGAAATGATGATACATATTAGTGAAAAAGAACAGCCTAAGACTTTAATTTTTAATCCTACAGTAGCTTATTCCTCATCATCACAAAAATTGTGTGTTTTGACAAAGAAGAAAATTGTCAACATGTTTTCAGCAGCTCAGTGAACCTCTCCTACTTTGTGGAATTGGTAGTATAATCAGTGTTTTCTCTATTGTAACCTAGCACTAGTGAATATGGACTCGATGACATCTGTTCTTATTATTAGGATTGTTACCAAATCTAATGACAGACATCATACCTACTTATATTTGTTAGATAGTCAGTTTTTGTCAGGTCATAGTTCAGGTAGCTGATCATATTTACACGTATGTCTGATGAATTATAACACCACACTAAGTATACAATACTACTGTATATAAACAGAGGTAGGACCATTAGTTCTCTATGTACTAGAAACTGAAACATAAAGATTAAACAACTTGTTTAATGTCTTACTATGTGGCAATGTCTTTACTAAGGTTGGAACAAGGAATGTGTGACTCCTAAGTCCATGGTTTTGTGTATTAAATCCCTACTTTACAGTAAAAGGAATGTAACTGGTATTCCATTGTGAGTAAAACAGAAATAGTTCATAGCGTTTGGGGCTTACATAACAGTAGAGTAATAGGAACACAGAAAAAAAAATGAGTTCATTTGCTTTATTGTGCTAGACAATTGTAAGAAGTCATTGAACTAGCTACTCTGAACGTTAGAAGAAATTATTTTAAACCAAAACTTGCAAAGCTTTCTCTTGTGTAGTGTAAGGAGGTTGGCTTTGAGTATAACAGGGCCATGTTGCGCAACAATCTGGGACTGAACAGGAAAGGGGTTCCTTTTGGCTGCTGGGTTGTAATTACCCAACTGGAATATTAATTCCATTTGTCTTCCTTTGAAGGATGTTTCATCTTTTGTTTTACTCCTTGGTGGTACATCCAATTACTGAAAACAGGATGTGCAAAAAAAAAAAAAAAAAATCAACAATTCCCAGCATTGAGGAGCAAACGCACATCTACTAGAAACTGTCATTGAAACCGACTTCCAAGGGAAACCAAAACAGTCAGTGGGAATGTTAACAATTTAAGAACAAAACAAAAACAAAACAAAACAAAAGAAAACAAAAACCTCTTCATTATATTGTGCAATAAGAAAAAACAGGGAAAATATATTTCTAGTTTTAGGTTTTGTTCTACAGAAGTGAGAATACTAAGAGAGAAGAAATACTTAGGCTGGAGTGAGTTGTTGTCAGATCCAGGCTATTTGATTTAGAGAAACATACAGAGGTGGAACAAGGCTCATATATTTACTGGACACCCTTTCTCAGAAAGTGCTGAAGTCCACAGAGCTGCCGCCCATCTGAAATACAGTAGCATTATTCACAATAGACAACTTTTCCTTTTTTGCACATCTCTGTAACTGTAATGTAGCTTAGGATTCAATGCACCTTTTGCAATGAGATGTCAGAGAAAGAAAAGGAGTCTATGTTAGAATGAAATGTTAGAAAAATCCATCAGGCATGAAATCCAGTGCATTATGTCAAGGAGGTCTGCTTTTATACCCTTCTGGAAAGCGGTGACTACATAGTTACTAAATCAGTTCACAAGAGACCAGGACTTCTTGTATTATAAATTTTAGTAGCAAGGAGCACAGAGACCATTTACTTGCTGAACTTATTTGTTGATGTTCTCTTTACTATAGAGAAAATATTGTACTTTATCACATATTTCTGTTGAGACATTCCATTTCTGAAGTAAAGAAGGCATTCTCTGATGTTTTATTTAGTGCTCAAATCCCCAAACAAAACAAAGACATTTGTTACAGGATTCTCTTTGAATTTGCTATGCTTGAAGATTCCATTCTGTGATTCATTAGCCAGTGTCTGTCTAAGCACTGAAGCATTTAGTTCTTTGCATGTCTAAACTGTACATTTAACTATTTCAACCATATCTGTCTCTTCTCTGTGAGTACATGTAAGTATCTGACATATGAAGCTTCCTACACGTATGGATCATGTGTATATTTCCACTACACATCAGCATATTTTAGTGTGAATAATGGAAGAGAGAAAAATTACATTTGATTAAAAGCAGTCTAGTATTCTTATTGGGACAATGCTTAGTTCAGCTTTCTTTCTTTTTGAAATGAGTTGGAAAAGCCAGTTTTGGGATTACGGTGCCCAAGTGATGAATCTGTAGTCGTAAAGGTCAGAAGTGGCATTTGTAACCAAGACCCTACCTTTAGTCACAATGCAATAAACACATTTAATATCTATTGAATTCATGCTTCACTGGTATATTAGGATTTTATTTTGGAAATTCAGTGTTTGCTTATAACTCTCTGAGCATTGTGGTATCCAGAATTTAGTGAGTACATGCAACTCATGCCTCCTGTGTGAGAGGCTGGCACGGTAGCCTACCTTCTTTTGAGTACAACCGCCTTCAGAATGAGTTTATTTGGCACTCATGTCAATTGTGATAATTAAGTGAGATGCACTGGATTTCTTTGACTACTTGCGTTATTGTTTTCTGTCTTTGAATTTTTCTCGATGCCAATCGTCAGAGGTTATGTTTTTCAGACAAACAGTCTGAAAGTAGGAATGATTCTGTCAAGTTTCCTCTATTGCTGGTAAACGAGTGCAGATTCATTTGTTGAAACAATATGCCTTGATTATCTCATAATTTTGACGAATTAGGTAAACACGTTTGAAAACTGAACCGTGTTCTCAACTCTATGTTAAAGTCATCATCAGCAGTAATAGGATTACTTGGAGATAAGGATTATGAGATTAAACACGGTTATGCATGTGGAAATCTAATAAAAAAAAACCCTTGTATCCCTAACTGAAAACTTGTGTCCTTATCTGATGAAGAGATGCCAGTAGGGATGTGAATACGTTGAACACATGGACACACACACACACACACACACACACACACACACACACTCTCATACTCACACACATCTGTGAGAACTCAGTATGAATGTGCCTGTTTGGTCAAGAATGTTATTATAACCTTCCAGGTTTTAGAACTGTAGAGAAATGCACTTTTTGTTTTTTTTTAAGACACCAGTCCACGTTAATTTTTAATGATAACATTAGAAAAATAATATAACACTAAAGAAAAACAAATGTAATTTAGCCCAATAGTTAAGGGCTTATAAGTCACCCTCATCTATTTCCTTACAAATTTAAAAACTACTGTGTAAATTATGTTTCTATTTTGTTTAATTCCCATCTTATAATGGAGAAAACTCAGGAGAAAAAGACTCTTAAGAGACAAAAAGAAGTTATGCATAATTAAATGGTTAACTGGTAGACCCAACTCAGTCTCTCTGAGCCTCTTTAAAATGTTTCCTTTACCTTCTGAAATAATCTAAAATTTCAATTTGCTGTCCCAGGAAGATCTAGTTATTTAAATTTATAAACACCCATGGTCTTTCAGTATAGCAGGATATTTGGTTTTTTTTGTTTTGTGTTTTTGTTTTTTGTTTGTCTGTTTTTCATATTTTTTTAATTGGATATTATGTTTACATTTCAGATTTAATCCCCTCACCCCATTCTCCCCCCCAGGAACCCCTGATCCCATTCCCTTCCTGCTTCCACAAGGATGTACTCTCACTTACCCCCCACTCCCCCTCCCCTCCCCACCCTCCAATTCCTCCCTGCTCTGTGTGGTGTTCAGCCTTCATGGGACCAAGGATCTCCTCTCCCACCCATGCCTGACAAGGTCATCCTCCCCTAAGTATACAGCTGAAGACATGGGTGCCTCCCTTTGTGTTCCTAGGTTGGTGGTTTAGACCCTGGGGAGCTCTGGTTGGTTGGCACTGTTGCTCTCCTCTTGGGGCCACCAACCCTTTCAGCTCCTTCAGTCCTCTAACTTCTCCATTGGGAACCCTTGATCAGATCAATGGGTAGCTGTGAGCATCCGCCTCTGGATATGTCAGGCTCTGGCAGACCTCCGAGGAGACTGCTACATCAGGCTGCTGTCCTCATGCACTTCCTGACATCCATATCGGCGTCTATCTTCGGTGACTGCACATGGGACTGATACCAAGGTAGAATGGTCTCCCAACTGCCCCTCCTTGACTTTCTGTCCCACACTTTGTTGCCACATTTGCTCCTTTGAGCATTCTGTCACTCCTTCCAAGTACGACCGAGGCATCCACAATTGGTCTTCCTTCTTCATGAGCTTCATGTGGTCTGTTAGTTGAATCTTGGCTATTTCAAGCTTTTGGGATAATATCTGCATATCAGTGAGTAAATATCATGTGTGTCCTTTTGTGATTGGGTTACCTCACTCAAGATGATAGTTTCTTGTTCCATCCATTTACCTAAGAATTTCTCGAATTCATTATTTTTAATAGCTGAGTAGTACTCCATTGTGTAAATGTACCATATTTTATGTATCTATTCCTCTGTTGAAGGACATCTGGGTTCTTTCCAGCTTCTGGCTATTATAAATAAGGCTGCTATGAACATAGTGGAGCATATGTCCTTGTTATATGTTGGAGCATCTTCTGGGTATATGCCCAGGAGTGGTATAGCTGGGTCCTCAGGTAGTGCTATGACCAATTTTCTGAGGAACTGCAAGACTGATTTCCAGAGTGGTTGTACCAGCTTGCATTCCCACCAACAATGGAGGAGTGTTCCTCTTTCTCCACATCCTTGCCAGCATCTACCATCACTTGAATTTTTTATCTTAGCCATTCTGACTGGTGTGAGGTGGTATCTCAGGGTTGTTTTGATTTGCACTTCCCTGATGACTAAGGATGTTGAGCATTTCTTAAGGTGCTTCTCGGCCATTCGAATTTCCTCAGTTGAGAATTCTTTGTTTAGCTCTGTACCCCATTTTTTAGTAGGGTCAATTGGTTGTCTGGAGTCTAATTTCTTGAGTTCTTTGTATATATTGGATATTAGCCCTCTATCGGATCTAGGATTGGTAATGATCTTTTTCCAATTTGTTGGTTGCTGTTTTGTCTTATTGACAGTGTCTTTATAGGAGAATATTTGAACAAGATTTTTTGTTTGTTTGTTTGTTTTTGTTTTGTTTTTACTTTGAATTTATTGTGATGTACTCAACTAAATCTTTGACATAATTTAAAAAAATTCACGCAAAATTAATTTTAACAACTGCCGTTTGGGGTTTACCATGATCTCACAATTCTTGTGGCTTTGGAAAACAATGTTTGAAGTAGCTTATTGCAGTAATAATGCCTTGTAGTTTATCACTAGGGTACATTTCTCAATATTTGGTTTTCTAAGTGGTTAAGAGGTCCTGATGGCTGCAGATTTTGTCAGTATGATATGCAAAGCAGGGAATGAAATTTTCATTTGAAAAAGGAGAGTACACATGGAAGGACCCATGGCTCTGGTCGAATGCATGGCAGAGGATGGCCTTGTTGGACCTGAGGGGGTTCTATGCCTCAGTGTAAGGGAATGCCAGGGTGGGAAGGCAGAAGTAGGTAGGTGGGTGGGGCCCCTTATAGAGGCTGGGGGAGGGGGAATGGGACAAAGGGTTCTGGAGAGGAGGTAATGTAAATAAAGAAAATAGATGAAAAAAGAAAAAGGAGAATACTGAAGAATTTCCCCATTGGTATTAAAGGGTTAATTTTCCTGAGCACATTCTTTCACAAGGTGAACAATCACTAGCTTTGGTAGCACATTTAACATAATTAACAAATGCATTTGTATCTCTAATGCTCTGTCTTCCATTTTTGTTCATGCCCCAAAGCTTATTCCCACACATGCCTATTTTCTTCACTGGCAACTTCCATCTCTCCTTAAAACATACTGCAGTACATTAAATATTCAGAGTGCCAGTTTTGCTAAAGTGCATGCAGTTCATTCAAGCTTCATAAATAACCCCGCCTCTCTCTTTCCTATCTTCCAGAAGAGTTGAATCTATTTTACTTACCTTTGTTTTATTACAGGACATTTGGTGTTACACGGTTATAGTTTTCTTGGTTTTCCAGTAGTCACACAAGCTCAACTCTCCTGAAGCACACTACTGCCTTCTACTCTTATTTTCTATAAAATGTTTAAAAAAAATAATGTATGTATTTATTTCATGCGTGTGTGCAAGGACAGCTTGGAGGGAGTTGGATCTCTCCTTATACCATGCGGATTCTGGACATACATTTCAGGTTACCAGATTAGGTGGTAAAGCACCTTTCCCATCTTGCAGACCATTTGATGGAGTTGAGCTGTGTATCATTTCTTTGATTATGATAGAAGGTTATTTTCTAACCCTTGCCAACAACACTACTATCATCCTTGTATTGATGATCCTCTCACCTGGGATTCCTGTCTTGTGTTATGATGAAACAGTCAGCTGCCAAAACTCTCAGCTCTTCCGTCAGCCTGAGACAGTAACGCTCAAAATTCAGATGTCCTCAAAGAACTAAAAAAAAAAAAAGTCACCCACTATTTTGCAGCTAAATCTGATAGGTTTTGTGTACTGGAGCATCACTTTAGGTTAACAGCTGCCGTGGTAATGAAAACACATGCAAAATCGCACAACTGCACACAGTCTTTTTTTTTCTCCCTTAAATATGTGCCCATTAAAAATAACTATATGATAATTAATGAGGAAGGAAGGTAGTGTCTGTGGATGGTTTGTCAATATTGCAGTTGGGTCATTCATCTGTGGAGCAGTGATATTCACCTACTCCCTCCTCTGGTGTGGAGATGTAGAGTTAATATTTCGCTTCTTATTTTAGACACTTTCTCAAGCATTGTTTTAAAAAGGCAAACAGGGACCACTTCCGAGATAAAGAGAGCCTCCATTCTTTGATGATGACTTCCTAATGAAGGGAATCTTCTTTCCAAATGGAATTCTGTGAGATGACATTCCCTTGAAATTAATGCCTGTAAGTATGTGGGGAGAAGCAGCTAATGAATGCTAAATTAAGTTGCAACATACTTAGAGAAATGGGCAATGTTTATGTGACATGAGTTTACTTTAAAACACTCCTTGTTGACCTTTACAAAAATAATGCGAGAGCAATTTAAGATATTTACAATGGGTAGAAGTAGTTCTGAGACCTAATACCCAAATCACTATTTGTGAAGTGTTCTGCTTCTTTGATCTGCATTTTTGTAGGTTTTTCTTTTTTGTTTTCTTTTTTCTTTTTCTTTCTTTCTTTTTTTTTTTTTGTCAGAGATAGGCAATAAGGTAAGTTTAACAAGAAAATTACTTGCTTCAGGACACAAGGTATCTGCACCTCATAGAAGGAAGGAAGCAGAGGAATTAAGTTACTGGAAAATTAGCTCATTTTATCACATGACACAAAACATCCATATTACCAGCCCTATGATCAGAAATGCTGAAAACACATAAACACAAAGATGCTGCTCCATTTCAGAGGAATGATGCACTTACACCATCTGATATTTTTCATTGAAAATATTCTTTTAAAAATTAGTTCTATCCGTTGATCAAGATTGTCTCGGTTACTGACTTCTCTGCATGCATGCTCAGGTCTTATATATTTATAAGTTGGTAGGGAAAATTTTTAAGTTAAAGCTGTAAAATAAGCATAGTTGGAGAGCTAACACGAGAACTTTTTACTTCATTTACATTCATTACATATTATGAGTGTAATTACCTTCCTCAAATAATACTGGTCTGGAGGAAGGATCCTGAAGGAGGCGTACTTCGGTGATGATTTTATTGATTGTGACTGATGGATGGCATCAACATTTCATAGTGAAGAATCATGGTTTTGTTACATCAGGAAAATTAAATTGGGAGAGTTATTTTCTTTCCCAGTGATAGTGGCAGTTAGAATATTTCACCTGTAATGAGATGTGTGCGTTATGTGCCATCGTGAACCACGGCTCAGCCATTAAATATATGTAAATGAAGAGAAACACAAGAGAGCCCGGGCATAATAACGTGCAGAACAGAGAAATGGATCCTGGAAAGTGATTAATTTATTTGATGATGCCTCAAGTGAGGAATTTTAGGTCACAAATGAAGTGACAGAATGACAAATTACCATTTTAAAGAATTTACTGGGCATCATTACTGAACAATTGTCAGGTAGTTTATGGTGGCTGAGAAGACGGTATAAATATAGATCTTTTCCTTATCTGAGCTGAATTATTAATCACCTTTTTAAAAATCTTCGTGAGTGATGGTTGGCTGTCTGATTGGAAATAATGTGTTCTACAATTTTAACTAAATTCTAATATGATATGTAACAGGAATCTTTACAATTAAAGTCTCAGTGGAGAGTGGTAGGAGGTTTACAGTCAATTGCCGTTTTAATGGGATAGAAGGGGATGAATCTACCAGCATATTTCAATAGATTTCCTTAGGTATATCATCCCTGCTGTGATGCTATTCAAATGTTTACAGTTTATTTTCATTTGAAAAATGACATTCAGATACTTAAATTGTTTTTCTTGGTTTATTAGTTAATGAAAATGAAATTCTGGTAATTGCTATAGTTTTGCAGCCTGCCACATTATTTAAAGTGAAGTGACTGGCTTTGTCAGCTGCATTGTAAATGTCATCTTCCCGTGTTTTGTCCAATTTTTGTTTGCTTTATCTATGTCATGTCCCTTCTCTGTCTATATGCCATTGTATCTAGTACCAGGAACAAACAATGTGTGGAAGAATTTAAAATAAAGACATTTCCACATTTCTTTCATGTTTCTCTAATTAAACTTAGTTTGTAAATATCATTAATAGAAAAAATAAAAATAAAACTCAACGTTAGATGGAAGTAGCTAAGCACATTTAAAAATGTCTGTATCAGGATTCTTAAACTAGTTTCTACTCTAAATCTGCTCATATATGGTCAACACAAGCCTCTTAGGTCCAATGTGTTTGTAATTGCAATGTTACTTATGTTGGATAAGAATTAGAGATTTTTTTTTTAAACTAGTATCTGCTTGCTTTTTAAAGGAGTATAAATGTCTAGAGAACTAATTGTAAAGAGTTGTCTCTAAAACAAATAAGTAGTACTTGCTGTGTAGTATTTAGGAATATCTGTCTTACATGCCTCATCATTCACTCAGGAAAAAAGCTAATGACTTTATCCCCTTTCCCACACTGTGAGTGACTTCTCATTTTGCTCTTGATCCATTCTGAGGGCATATCAAATATTTAAATAAATATTCCATGTTACTCATGACATCTTACATTGTAGAATTTTCAAGAAATTTAAACTTCGAATGTTTCTTGCTATGTGTTGACTCATTTTGTTTTTACCTTTCCTGTTTTTCCTAGGAGACACACTTTTTCCAAATCATTCTATTACATTAAAACAGAGAACATTTTCCTCTACTTTTGATTTCATGGTCCAATAATCTCCATTCTTTACCTAGAGTTTTGGGGATGTGTTAAGGAATGGTAGCATCCACCCAGGAGGATACACCCCTTTTCTCTCTGCAGTGTCTAGGTTTCCTATGGCAGCCTTAGGTCACATACCAGGGTAGCCTATACATTTCTCTTGCAGACACAATCTTAGTTTTCAGCCACAGTTTTTCTTCTGTTCTTGTTTCTCACAAAAAAATCACACAAAACGCAAATAAATGAGTAAAGATGTGCCATAAAAAATTCCACATCTCATGTGATGTACTACGGTGAAGTGGGACTTGTTTAACAAAGCAAAGATTACAGTGACTGTAAGTGTATCTCAAAGCAGACAGTGGCTGCCTTTTGTGAACAGAGCGCTGCTGCACACTTTAAATACCTTTCATTCCATGCCAGCTTCAATGTACTGTCAGAGAGAGTTAAAAAAAATCTGAAGAAATAAAGATATATTTGACTCTAAACAAATTAAAAGGAAAAGAATTCAAGAGAACAGATTCCTAAGAAGAATAGTAAAGAACGGGTTTAAATTAGTTTAAGGCCACAGAAAAAAAAAGGTTTGGTGCAATTAAACACAATGACCTACTCTTGTGGTTCAGGTGTGAATGAGGAGCAAGAGGGCTTATTGATTATAAATGATATCAACAGACATATAATGTATTCCAAGTGGATAAAGAGAAAGCTGTATGTGACCTATACTGTCCAGGATAAGTCAAAGCACGGTGATAGCCCGTCTCCTTTATTTAGGAAATTTCCTCCAGTCTATGTAGGACTTTGTGGTTGCTTCAGAAATCATTCTTGCCAGTGCTCTTGAAGTGGGCAAGAGAGTCAGACATGGAAAAATGGATGTGGAGCTAAACCCCTGCTAGCTAGAAACCCTTTTGGGGGGCGTTAATAGGCATACTTAGAAAAAGAATGTTTTTCTTTGACGTTGCAATGCTAAGGTGATGTAAATGTGGTGTTTCTATCATTCTTCTTGTCCTTAACACTTGCAAGATACCCATAGAACCTGACTATAAGACCTCTGCACAAAGACATAGAGTAGAATATGGGAGAGAGGAAGCAACCAATGTAACAAAGGAAGTGGGGAGGGTCATAAGGAGAATGTAAAAGTGATGCAAAGGCAAAAGTGTATAAGTGAGTGAAATCACGAACTCCATGAGCTCAGCATCTAATACACTACCTTAAGAAGTCTTTTATTCTCTAGCTCAGACTCCTAGCAGTGGGAGGATATGGAGCCTAAACAAGCCACTTCCTATAGCCAGGCAGGACTCCCTGTGGAAACATAAGAACAGAAACCCACCTCCAACATCTTTGGCACAAAATGCTGTTTATTAGATGTGCAAGGACAAAGATAAAGCATAGACAAAGGGAATGGCCAACCAATGACTGGTCCAAATTGTGAAACATCCCATGGACAAGGACCAATTAATAATACTCTGTTGTGCTTGCAGACAGGAGCCTAGCATGACCGCCCTCTGGGAGGTTCTACACAGCAGCTAATGGAAAGAGATGTAGATACTCACAACCAAAACTTAGATCGAGTTCAGTGAGTCTTGAGGAAGAGATGAAAGATTGTAGGACATGAAGAGAATGGGGACTATACCGAAAGGCTATCAGAGTCAACTAACCTGGATCCTTGGGGGCTCCCGGAGACTGACCCACCTACCAAAGTTTGTACAGTGGTCAGACTCAATTCCCCTCCCCACTACACACACACACACACACACACACACACACACACACACACACACACACACAGCAGTTGTGCAGCTTGGTCTTCATGCAGGTTCCTCAATAACTAGAGTGGAGCCTGTCTCTAAACCTGTTGCCTGCCTTTGGATCTCATTTCCCTACTGGGCTGCATTCTCTAGCCTCGGGGGAGAGGATGTGCCTAGTCCTGCAGTGACTTGATGTGCCTGGGGCTGGGGGTGTCAGGAAGCGGGGTGTGAGTGGGGGGTGTGATATCCTGGGGCCTCCCCCTTTCAGAGGAGAAGGGGAAGGCATAACGTGGGGATCTGTATGAGGAGGTATTGGAAGGGGAGGGGACCTAATATTGGGATGTAAAAAGGATAAATAAATTAATAAAAAGAAAGTTTGTCAGAAATTCAGGGACAAAGATGGAACAGAGACTAAAGGAATGGCCAGTCAACAATTTGACAGCCATCCCTTGGGCAAGCACTAATCCCTGACACTATTAACGATACTCTGTTATGTCTGAAAACAGGAGCCTAGCATAAGTCTTTTCTGAGAGTCTTCACCCAGCAACTGACTGAAACAGATGCAGAGACCCACAACCAAACACTGGACAGAGCTAGGGGAGTCTTATGGAAGAGCTGGGGAAAGGACTGAGTGCTCTGGAAAGGGTACTCTGCAAGACCAACAGAATGAACTAACCTGGACCCTTGGGGACTCTCCGAGACTGAACTACCATCTAAAGTGCATACATGGGTTAGATGTAAGGCCCCTGCACACATGTAGCACATGTACAGCTCTATCTTCATTGTAGGTCCTACAATAATTGGAGTGGGGGCTGTCCCTAAAGCTGTTGCCTGTCTTTGGATTCCATTCTCCTATCTGGGTTGCCCTGTCTGGCCTCACTGGGAAAGGATGCATCTAGCCTGCAGAAATTTGATGTACCAGGGGTGGGTGGGGGGATATTAAGAGTGTCCCTCCCTAATTGTAGATGCTTCAATTCCACTAGGGAGGGAGAAGAAAAACTGTGTGGGAGGGGAAGGGGCACGGGCAGGGGTAAAGGGAAACATGATCACGTATTGGTGTGGTGGGGGTGTTAAGGGGGAACAAGAAGTAAAGCCCCAAGGGCCAGCAGGATGAGTGGAAATATACAACCTCAGGAGGTGGGAGGTGGGAGATGCTCTAAAATGTATCAGAGACTCAGAGGTAAGAGGGATCACCTTAACACTCAAAGGGAAGGATTTTAGATGAAACACCCATCACTGGGGAGAGGGAACTTGTAATTTCTACTTCATACAGAAAGACAGGGCCTCAAGTGGAGGGTTGCAGTTGCCATCTCACAGTCAAAAACTCTGACTCAGAGTTGTCCCTGTCTAAAAAATCTGCAGGGACAAAATAAAGAAGGGGCTGACAGAAAAGAGGTCCAGTGACTGGCCTAAATTGAAACCCATCTCAAAGGGAGACTCCAAGGCCTGACACTATTACTGACGCTATGATGTACTTACAAACAGGAGCCTAGCATGGCTGCCCTTCAAGAGCCAACAAGCAGCTGACTAAGACAGAAGCAGATACTTATAACCAACCAATGGACAGAAGCCAGGGACCCTTGTCTTTGAATTAGGGAAAAGCTGGAAAACACTAAGGAGGAGGGCAACCCCATAGGAAGACCAGCAGTTGCAACTAACCCAGATGCCTGAGATCTCTCAAACACTGAGCCACCAACCAGGCAGCATACATAAATTGGTCTGAGGCCCCCAACATATATTCAGCAGAGAACTGCCTGGTCTGACCTCAGTGAGAGAAGATTCACCTAACCCTCAAGAGACTTGAAGCCCCAGGGAGTGAGGAGGCATGATGGGGTCTGATGGGGGCATCCTCTTGGAGATAGGGGAGAAGGAATGGGATGAAGAACTGTTGGAAGGCAGAATGGGAAGGGGGTAACAACTGGACTGTAAAAAAGATTAAAGATTTTTAAAAAGGGAGTAGTCCTCTATCCTCTCAGAGGAGAATGGGATAGGGGATGCGTGTGTGTGTGTGTGTGTGTGTGTGTGTGTGTGTGTGTGTACCAGAAGAAGTAGGGAAAGCAATTGTGATGTAAAATGAAGAAATAAATAAACAAATTTATTAAATAGAAATTTTTTTATTTGTTTCTGATTTTAGCACTTGCAATTCAAAATTTTGTGCTAGATATAACACTTGAAAAGATCCATACATAATAAAAAATTCAAGAAACATTCTTACACCTTTATAAACTATATTTTCTTGAACTATTTTTTATCTCTGAGAGTTAGTATAAAATAAACTCAGCTGTAGCATGTACAAATCCCTTGGTCGAAGTGATATTATAAATAAAGAGCCATAAACCTATTTTATAATATCCACTCATGTCTTAAAAATCTGCAGTTTAGATTTTGGTGTATCTCATGCCAAAATGGCCTAAATAATGACTTCCGTTTCCATCAAGATTGGTTTATTATAGGAGTAGCATGCTTCTGTCTCCTTTTATTCTCCACTTTTTTCTTTTTCTTCAAACCAGGGAAATGACACAAAAAAATAACCAAGTACCAAAGCTCTGATTACTACTTGGGCTATTTTCATATAAAATAATTTTCATATAAAATTTCTAGCACACAGAAGGCCAGCATCCATACACCTACTGCTGTTGATCTTTTACCTCATCATATATATAGCTCCCCTATTTATCAATTTACCTTACAATCATAAATGTATTTTGAAGTAAACTATAGACTACATTCCATGTTTGCTAAATCTTATATCATGCTCATCAATATTCAGTGATTATTTGTTTTTCTATTAATGTAAACTTAGTATATAGTTATGCTAGATGAACTTTAATGAATGTTTAAAAGCACATTTGTATGGTCCAAAAATATGTTTATTTGCTTATGGGTCCGATAATTTGTATGTGAAATATCTTCCGGAAAGCTCATATTTTAAAAGCTTGACTCCAATGTCCAGTGTGAGGATCTGGGGAAATGATTAAGCTATGAGACCTTCAACTTTAACATGAGTTAATCCATTGATAGAACTAGAATTTGAAGCACTACTGGGAGTTGATAAGGCTTTAGAAGACAACAGCCAGTCATAGAAGATGGATAACTATGGATATGCCTTGGATAGGTAGACCTTGTTTCATGATGTTCTCAGTTCCTTCACTTCCTGGTTGCCATGAACAGCTTTGCTCTGCCATGTGCCATCATGGTATTCTGCTGCACTGAGACCTAAAGAAACATCCATGATCCTTGACAAAAGACTTTGAGGTACTGAGCATAAAAAATGCTTCTTTTAAGTTTTTTGCCAGGTATCATAATAATAGGAGGACATTCAATACAGTGCCATCATCATCATTATTTTCAATTGGAAAATTCCTTCATACCTGCTCCTGTCAATATTCTTCTATCTTCTACAAAGGAAAGCTTGAATGATGGTTGTATAGTTTAATTATTTTCTGAGAGAATCTTGTGTAGACCAGGCCTGCCTCAAGCTCACTATGTAGGTCTCCATGAACTTGAAGTTCCTAAGTTTCCTGTCTCTACCTCTGTTTTGCTCCTGGATCTCATGCCTAGTTATTAATGTGGTGTTGGAGATCAAACATGGGGCTTTGCAAACATTAAGGAAATACAAATAAGCCACATTCCTAACTGCTCCTTACTTACCTACTTTTTTCCTTGAGTGTAAGCTTTTCAAGGTTCTAGCTATTTTGAACAAAGCCATTACAGATAGCATTGAAAAATGAAAGGAACCTAAAATTACACTAAAACATCCCTTGTAAATACCCAACTGTTTCGCTTTTTAAAAATTTCATTGTTTGAGTAGCATCTGCTTAATCAAACTAAAATGTTCTGACTTGTGGTTTGAACTATCTCACTTTGATTCCTGGTCTCTCTTGTGTTTTCATTATGCACTCCATCCTTAAAGAACATTGCTAACTCCGGTGGCTCAGACACTCATCTTTAAGTCAAACATGTTGATGTGATATCTCTATCTCTGGCCTGACCTTTCCCCTAATGTCCATCTGTCTATGATATAGTATTATGTCTTCAGAATTCTGATGGTATGTCAGTGTCATCTAATACCTAGAATTGAAGTTTTCCTCTTTAAATTTTCTATTACATCCCTAAGATATTTTGGAAGTATTGTACTTTTGATATAAGATCCTACTATGTGATCTAGGATGGCTTTACACTCAAAGTTTTTCTGTTTTCTGTTTCTGCCCCCAAGTGCTAGATGATAGGCACATGCCATATTGTTCTGCTTTCCTTATCATCGTCAATCTCTGCTAGTGTTGTATATTTCCAGCTCTTCTTGTTTAAAGAATACAGAAGCACATACACACACAGACACAAATGTACATCAAGATACATTATCTCTCTCTCTCTCTCTCTCTCTCTCTCTCTCTCTCTCTCTCTCTCTCTGTGTGTGTGTGTGTGTGTGTCTGTCTGTCTCTCTCACACACACACTCATATACATACACATGCCTGGCAGACACAGTGTTGACACCAATTTAAAAAAAAAAAGAAAAATCATACGCCAAATCACATGTGGCCATGGGTGCAATAGATCAGAATATCAATATGTAAAATTTATCAGTATGAAATACATAAACTATACAGCATTTCTTTCAGAATTTAAACTGATTAAACATTAGAAAAGGTAAAAGTTGATTTTCCACCTTAATAATTCCACAGAATAAATGGAATCTAATTATAAAATTATCCAAAGAATCTCAGTAACATGAATATCAATTTATAATAAACAAAACAGAAACCAACTATTATAACACACTAAGAATACATAGAAAATTAAAAGTTAAATTACTTCTTTAATAGCCACATTAAACCATACTGTACATACACATTTAAAGACAATGTAAAGTTTTGTTTATGTGTGTGTATGGTACATGTTTGTACAAATTCATGTGTGTATGTGCCTGTGTGTTAACACTACAAGTCAATGAATGCTAGGTGTTCTACTCAATCACATGCAATTTTTATTTCATTCATTGTTTGAGACATGGTCTTTCATTGAGCCTGGAGCTCACTGATTTGGCTGGATTAGCTGGCCAAGCAGGCTCCAGGAATCATGCTGTTTCAAACTCCTGAACGCTGAGATGAGAAGCACATGCACCTTGTACTTCCTATTATTTCTGAGGATCTAAATTCTGCTCCTAATGCTTGTGCAGCAGTACATTGTTGACTGAGCCATGTGATGTTTTAATATATGTGTAAATTATGTAAAAGTTAAAAAAGATTAAGCATGTCTATCTTTCCAATTCCTATTACTTCATAGGAAAAATATTCAAAATAATTTCTCTTGGATTTTTGAAGTGACCATTATCATTATTTGTATTTGCCTCGCTACAAAATAGCACACTAAGATTTCTCACTCCTACTAAAGTCAACAGCTCCAAGTGAATATTCTTTCTCTACCTTTTCTCCTTCTCATCTTCCCCACCTGGGTGGTCACCATAGGATATGCTCAACTCTCTTGAGAAGAGCACTGAAAAGAGAGGCTAGAGAGTCAGGAAATTGAACAGAGGTGTGTAGCATTGGGGAAGGGGAATTGAGGGTAGCCACCAGAGAGTTCCAGATGCCAGGAAAGCAAGAGGCTCCTAGGATGCAACAGGGTTGACATTAGCTGATATACTCCACAAAGGGGAGAGAGAACCTGTAAAGACCATATCCAGAGATTAGGCACAGCCCCTGGTTGAGAGATGGAGCCACTGACCCATCTCAAAAACATTCACCCAGAGTTACTTCTGTCTAAAATAAATATAGGGACAAAGAGTGGAGCAGAGACTGAAGGAAAGGTCATCCAGAGACTGTCCCATCTGGGGATTCATCCCATATGCAGTCACCAAACCTAGACCATATTGATGATGCCAAGAAGTGCTTGCTGACAGAAGCCTGATATAGCTATTTCCTGAGAGGATCTGCCAGAGTCTGACAGTACAGACTCAGATGGTGGATGCTCACATCCAACAATCAGACTGAGCACAGGGTCCACAATGGAGGAGTTAGGGGAAGGACTGAAGGAGCTGAAGGGGTTTACAACTCTGTAGGAAGAACAACAATATCAACCAACCAGACCCATCACAGACCACAGGGACTAAACCATCTACCAAAGAGTACACATGGAGGGACCCACGGCTCAAGCTGCAATGTAGCAGAGGATAGCCTTATCTGGCATCAATGAGAAGGGAGCCCCTTGGTCCTGTGGAGGCTCAATGCCCCAGTGTAGGGGAATGCTAGGGCGATAAAGTGGGAGTAGATGGGTGGGTGGGAAGCATCCTCATAGAAGCAGGGGGAGGGAGATGGGATAGAGAGTTTGTGGAGGAAAACTGGGAACGAGAATAACGAGAATAAGAGAGAGAGGGAGAGGAAGAGGGAGAGAAAAAAAGTACTGTGTGATAGGTGGAGTGGTATATGTGGCAATTTACCCAGGACTGTTTTTCAGAGATCAGTTGCAGAGAGAACAAGGTAGACACAGATGAATACAGAATGAGTCAGTGAATGTGAAGGAGCAAAAGATTAGAATATTCCGCCAAAGTTAGTATGAGGCCAAGCAGAGCAATTCAGTTAGAAGCCAAGAGAAGCTGGATTGGGTCAGTCATCTTGGAAGATCTGATTGTACGAAAGGCTAGAAGCTTCCAGGCCTAGGCCTAGGGAGAGTTACAACAGAGAAAGAGACACTCTGGGCTCAGCCCAAGCTGTTTATTTGCATAACTTGGGTACGGCTCTCATCTTATCTCTTCATCTGAGAAAATAAAAGTGACATTTCAGCCCCTTCATCAGAAATCATCA
>JANHMN010000002.1:127371207-127439789 GCA_030674055.1 Rhabdomys pumilio | reverse complement strand
AAAAAAAAAAGAACTCTTCTTCTTACTTGCATCATTTGCCAGTAGTTCCAGGTCTAAGACTTCATAAGCCACTCCCCCATCCATACTGATTCTATCTTGTCTTCTTGTTGAAGTTCCAGTGATTGAGATTTTGTGTGTGTAACATATACTGTTTTGCTACAGATACCCATCCTCTCTTGCTCCCACAATGTTTTTATACATTTTCTATGGTGACTACTGAGATTTGTGGATAGCATTTTAAGAAACACTTTTTTTTTTATTATATCCTAGTTTTGGCCTTTGCTATATTCAATGTCCATTTTTCAGTATTATTTATAAGAAGTTTGACAATCATGTATAATTTCCAGAAAATCTTGCTCGATTTTAAAATTTTTTTATGTATCTATTTTTGTTAGTTATTTTAATAGGAGTTATAATCATTTTCAATTCCCCTTTGCCATCCATTTTGATTTGGTTTCATGGGGGAAGATTCTCACAGCCTCATTTGTACTCCAGTACTTTACTTCTGAAGTGTTAAGTATTGTTGGTTGATCTGTTTTGTTTATATGTAATCACTTAGATTCTTCAAAATCAGTAATTACATGTTTGCTGAGCCAAGGTAATGGCTACATGTCTCCTGTAGGAATGTGTGGGATCTCAAATCTCTCAATATTCTTTAACCAGACAGAGACAAATGCACTGATGAGTTTCAACTCAAAGTCTATGCCTCACTTCCTTTCCCAGACTTGTCCATTTTTTTTTCCTTTCAGTGTTCTTTGTTTCTACTTCAGGTAGAGTGGAATTGAAACCCTACTGTCTCCACTCTAGCTAGAGTCATTACTTCACTCTCTCTGTTCTAGTCTGTGTCCCTGGCTTTGTAGAGGTTCTTCACATGTTAGGACAAATGGTGGCCTCTCTGCCTTTTTTTCCTGAAACTTTCTGCCCAGGGTTTTTTTTGCTTGCTTTGGATTTCCAAGGTTTTCCAGCTATGTTTCTTCAGTTCATATGTAAGTAATATCCTTATATTTGGTTCTTATTCCTAAATGGTGACTGAGAAACTACAGGCAGTAACCTGGGGCAGAAGGGCTTACCATATTTCCTTTCCTTTAATGTTTGATTATTGCAAGGTGCTGTCTTAGTCATTTCTAAAGACATATATTCTGCATTTTTCTCCATTTGCTTTATTTTGTTTGCTTTGCATGCTTTGGTTTAAGGTAGTGAGTAAATCTGATTCTCCTAAATGACTGAAATTCTCTAGTGTTTTTAGTTCGGAAACTGTATAGGAATTGAAGACTCCATGGTCTTCTTGCTGTTTTAGGTCTTACACCTTTTGCAATTTACAGTATCAAATCCAAGGGTTATAGCAATATAATATATGAACTTGTTTTCTCTTTATCTCATCATTGGAGAGATGCATCTGTAGTGGTCTCAATTGCGAAATCCCCAGCCCTGCCCTGTGTCTCAGATACTTGAATACTTGGTTCCCAGTTGGTGGCTACTTGGGAAGGATTAGGAGGTGTGGCCATGCTGGGGAAGGCTTTGAGGTTCCAAATGTATTTGAGCCATTTTGAGTTAGCTATCTTTGGCTCTCAGTTGTTTCTCCAGCTTCCTGCCATTTCCTACTTTCTCCAGCCATCATAGGCTCTCACTCTGTGAAGCCTCAGACCTTAAATAAACTCTCGTCTACAAGTACTCTTTCTACAATGCCTTTTTATACTGATATTAAAGTAACTTAAGATATCATCTATCATCCTCAAATTAATCCTTTAATTTCATATTTGTTAGACTATTTGTTTAATGCTGTTCCTGAATGTCATAATTACAATACATCAAAACTAATCAAACATTTTACATGGTTTTTATATATTTTTTTATTCCTTATGAGGTAAGATATATTTTATTGAAAATGAATATATACATATACATATACATATACATCATATACATATACATATATAATGTTGCTAACCAAAAATGTTATCAAAAGACAACTAAGGTTTATTCCTAACAAAAGGTTTATTCCTTTTTGTTTCTATTGGAAACTAAATATTATAGGAGAAGTTAAAAACGATGGCATTAAGTGTATTTTTAAGATCTCATTGTTTTACTTTTCTTTTTCTATATATTCTAGAAGTAAAACCCAGGATCAGGCATTTTCTAGGCAAGTACTCTCCATAAACTACACCCAAACCCCAGTCATTTTGGACTAGTCTCTCTCTATAGGCCAAGAAGTCTCCATAGTCTTGATCCTCCTGCCTCTACACTTGGGTACTGAGATTATCTGTATGAGCCATCACTCTTGACTCTTGTTTCACTTTAGCTATCAGTTCTGACAAAGACCAAGAAAGCAAGCACAAAGAGGTAAGAATAATGGAATGCAATAATTAACCTGAGATTTTTGGGTGAAGTAATTAAAATACAAGCACAAGAGATTCTTCAGTGGGTTTGTATACTAGTGTTGAGAGTCTGAGATGGATTTAATCTCATGAAGATACAGTTTGTCAAGGATAGACTCATTCAAGACAAATTTAGTTATGACCGAAAAGGAAAGGTGAAAGAGATAGAAAGAGATGGATACTCTATCTTCAAATGTTCTAAGAAAAACTTTCAAATTAACCTTTGCATTTGCCTTTTTTCTATTGCTGAGTATGATATGGTTATGTTCCCATTCTTGTCCTTAGTTTTAGATATAATAATTGAGGTTAAGGGATTGGTGAAGACTATGTGGCCAGTGAACACAAACAGTATCTGGACATGGGTCATTACAGGTCCGATACACATTTTCATCAAGGGTCCACTACATTATCTTGTCATGTGACTGGAGACTCAATTTAATGTATACGATTATTACAAATTTATCTAATAACAGTGTAATAAAGTGTAGAGTGATCTGGTATAAATTATTTTTCTGTATTTCTATAAAATGAAAACAATATTTAAAATACTATAATTCTATTAAATTGAGACAATGTATATAAACAAAAGCATAAGGTTTTCTTCTTAAAATTACTAGGTTATTACTAGTAAATTTTAGTTTCCTAATATTTTATAATGATGTTGAAATTATAAGTTAGGTCTTCATAAAACAAAATGTATTAAAATATGTGGCTATATAAAATTAAATTATTAAAGAAAAGATAAAATTACTATTGCATAAAATGAATAAAATTTATTCTTTCTTGTATGTTAGCTGTCATTGCACTGATTAAGTATACAAGAAATATTAAATACTTTAAACCATAATGATACAAGTAAAGTAGAATTTTATTCAGTTCAACTTATTCAGTGAGTTAATAATTCACAATTCTCAGCAGTCCCTAAAATCTATCAGATTTACCATAGGGTTATACAATCAAGAACTGCCTGAGAGATATTCCAATATGTCATTATACCATTGAAGACACTGGTGATTTGTTATCTGTGTATGATCTTCTTTAGAATCCCTCTGGAACAACTAAAGAGTAGTCCACCAGAGAGAAGTAATGTGGACTTAATTTTTACGTGATAATTGAAATCCCCAATGTGACTGTATTTGGGTATGGAGGCTTTAATGAGATAATTAGGGTTAAATAAGATAACAGGAGTAGAACCTTGATCTGATCTAATAGAATTAGTGTCCTTATAAATGAAGATCCACCAGAGCCACAGGCATGCATATACATGTATGTAATGAGAAGGCAGCTATCTGTGAGTCACAGAATCCTGTCTTAGGACCACTTTGATGGTCCTAAACTTCCAGCCTCTGAAATTGCAATAAATGAATTTTTTAACAATGCAGTTTGTATTTTCTTATACAGTAGCATTAACAGATCACATGCATAAGTAAATGTGTTTTCCCTTTTCAACTTGCTGTGTCCTTTACCTCTAGGTTAAAATTCATGCAACCAAGTTTCTACTTAAAGATTGTTTTATCTCTTTGAAAGCTGCTCTGATTGTCTCATGCTCAGTGGCACACAACATCATCCAGATCAGAAAATTTTATTAGAGATGGAAACTCTAGTGTATAACTGAAATAGGTCACTGGGCACATATGTGTGCTTAACACTTCCAAAGCAAGTGAACATTCAGTCCTGCCTACAGTTCCATTGTAAACCTGAAAAGGTTCTTAAGATATGTCATCTACACATAAGGAAAATATGGAAGTCAATAACTGGACTCAGAAGGCTATGTTTAACTGGGATTCTCATGAACAAGGAGTTTACTTTCATGTTACTTAAATGAACACATCTCACATTTATTCATCAATGAATTTTAGATTGCTTAGTATGGTAGTTTGAATAAGACTAGCTGTTATAGGCATATACATTTTAATATTTAGTCATCAAGGAATGGAATTACTTGAGAAGGATTAGTAGGTGTGGCTTTGTTGGAAGAAGTTACATTGGAGGTGGGCTTTGAGTTTCAAAAGTCCAGCAAGATCCAGTGTTGGTCTCTTCCTGCTGCTTGGGCAACCAAATGCAGACCTGAACAATATTTTTTCAAACATTATGTCTGCCTGTGTACTACCATGTTCTCCACCATGATAGCAGTGAGCTAAACCTCTGAAATGATAAGTAAGCCTCAACTAAATGCTTTCATTTATAAGAGTTGCCTTTGTCATGATGTCTTTTCACAGCAATACAACACTAAGCCAGACATTGATACCAAGTGTGGCGTATTGCTGTGACAGGCTTGACTACTCTGCTTACTGGCAAAATGTGAACTTTGGGATTTTGGATTAGGAAAGTAGTTGAATGCTTTAATCAGAGCTTAATGAGGCATATTACTAGGAGCACAAAAGACAGTGGTACTGAGAGCAGTGTAATGTGTCATGGTCTGGCCCAAGAGGTTTCAGAGAAGAATATTCATTAGTGGCTAAGAGATAATTCTTGTGATACTTTGTTGAAGAATGTGGGTGTTTTCTCTCTTTGTTAAAAATATTTGCCTGAGGCTAAATTGAAGAGCTTTGGATTAATAGTGTTAGCAGAGGATATTTCAAGACAGTCTCATATAGATTGTGTTGTGTGGCTCTTTGTGGTCACTCTTGAGTATATCTCTAATGAAAAGGAGTAAGTTGATTAAAAAGATATAAAATGTATACCTTGAGAAGAAAAGGAGCATCAGGAAATGTAATATTAGAGTTATGACTATTGCTCAAGGGACTAAAATGTTTTAAAAAACAGTCTGATGTTAAATGGCATAAAGGGAATGTTTTCCTCAGGAAAGAGCCCACCTAGCTAAGTTTCCCACTTGTGAAAAGGAATTGAAGAAAAATATAAGCAGCGATGAAAACCATCCACAATAGAAAGCTGATACAAATTTAATTGAACAAGGGGGTGGGTGCAAGTGCCAGCCTCAAAAAGCAGCAGAACTTGGTAGTTTGGGCCATGTGGATCTGGCTTTAGATTCAAGGATGAAAGAACAGATTGTGGAAGCTTCCTCCACAGCTAAGGAATGCTGCTGAGGCCAAGCATATGTCAGGCATGTCCATTCATGGAGGCTCAGAGAGACCATTTCGTGAAGGTGTGAAGGTGAAGCCTGGATTTTGTTGAAGACCCTGACATGCTGGAGATTCCTAATGGTGGGACATTTGCAAAGGACAGCTGTTAACAGGGAGTGGAAACCAGTCCATAACAGGAAACATATTGTAGTCAAAAAGTTGAAAGGGTTGGAGATATGAAGAACATTTTGACATCAGTCATGTGATGCAGAGTTTGGACTTTTTTTCTGCTGTTGCTGATTTTTTTTATTCTTTCTTTGGTCCAGTATTTTCTCAGTATGTTCCCTTTCTACATTTTGGAATGGCAATGCATATTTTGCCCCCTTGTAAGTCTGTGATCTATTTTATTTTTACATTATCTGAGGTTACATTTAAGAGACTTCCATGAGTCTCAGAATAGACTTTGGACTTTTTAGCAATGTTGAGACTGTTGTAGACTATGGGGTTTTTAAAGATGGACTAAATTCATTTTCACATTATGATATGGCTACAAGTCTATGGGGGCCAAGGAATGCATTGTGTTAATTTAAAAAAAAATGTTCCCAATAGGCTCATGTATTTGAATGCTTAGTTAACTAACAGATAAGTAACACTAACTGAGAATGATGAGGAAATATATCCTTGTTGGAGTGGGCGTGGCCTTGTGGGAGGAAGTATGTCACTAGGGGTGAGATTTGAGGTTTCAAAAGCCCAAGCCAGGCCCAGTGTCCCTCTCTTTCTGCTGCCTACAGATCCAGATATAGAAATCTCAACCATTTCTGTCATGTTTTCCAACATGATAATAAAAGACCAAACTGCTGAAACTGTAAGCAGTCCTTGGGTAAATGCTTTCTCTTATAAGAGTCATCTTGGTTGTGATGCATCTTCAAAGCAGTAGGACACTGATCAGGACACCCAGCTTCACATTCTCATCTTAAAAAAGAAAATTCCAATTACACAGATGTTATTACTTGCTTAACTGTTGATACTAGAGAAGTTTGCCTTATCTAACTTACTCAGGCTTAGAATTTTGCTCTAAACTCATCTACAAATTCAGGAAACTTTCTGTTCTTCCATATTTGTGTTCTGTGAGACTAGAGTATTTTTATGCTTCATGAAAAGAAAAGAGGTTATGTAGTATGCTAAGCTGTCAGGTTTCATATGGTATGGGAATCCAGCTGTTTTTGTTTTCCCAATGTAACATCTATTACAATTACACACTTCAAATGGAATAAAATATTTGGTGAAAGAAGGTGTAGTTGTAATGTTGACTTGAAACTTAACAAATGAAACCAATCACTTCTTCTTACTGAATTGTAAAAGGTCAGTTAGCAGAGAGACAAAGACCTGCAGAAACATACTTTTAGTGCAGCAGGGCTTCTGCTGGCACTGGGTAACCAGGTTAATAAACTCTCCTTAGCAGCTCTATTGTCATTTACATTTCTAAAAGGGCATGTTAAATCACATCTTTTATTTAAGAGTAAAATGTAATTATTGGGAAATTGTTGGAACCAGAGAAATAAGATTATAAAGGAAAAAAATAATAGTGGTAAATTAGACCAAGAAAAATATAGCAAGCATTTTCTTCTAATATCCAGTGTTTAAAAAGTATGAGGCTATGATACTACTTTGAGAACCTGATGTGTGAACAGAAGAATCAGTAGCAAATAATGGATACTCTATATTCGGGAACAAATCGGGACAAAATTGCAGGATGACGAGTTTTGAGCTTTCATTGCTACTTCAACAAGATGCAAAAATGATGGCTTCCAGCTCTGATGCTGAGAGAATGGGTGAGAGCTGACAGTTCATCCAGCTTTGCTCATATGCAATCAATAGGCAAGGCACCTTATGTGACAGCTCTTCATTTAGTTTAATTTAGTGTAACTCACATGTATTAATATCCCAGTAGGCTCCCTGGTGTCCCATTGCTGGTGCTGTGTATGTCTCATTTTCTCTGTATGAAAGTCCCTTGTGAAATATTTGGGAACTCTGTCATAGAAAGCATCAGTAAAAGAAAGATATTGTTTGGGAGGAGGCTTTTTTATATGTTTGACTAGGTAATATGATACCCCAAAAAAGTGATACAAACATGTAGATTCTTAAATTGCTTCAGTGTTTCCTTCAACATTCTTAAGAGCATATTTTACTAAAAATAAGATAATTAATAAAGTAGACTAATTACATTTCTATTTTTTCATACTTAGACTACATCGATATTTATTAAGTTCATACTGTATAAAATTCACAGTGTTATGTGTTTTAGTAGTCTAAGTCAACTGTAAGACCTTTAAGATTTTGTACAACAGTTGTAAAACTGAACTATTGTCTTTAAGGAGTTATGTATATTTACCTGTATTTGAATATTGTATAACATATTAATATGTGAAATTTAAAAAATTCCTTTAAGTATAACAATGAAAAAAATATATTGAAGTTTTAAAACATCTCATTTCACTAGTATGGAGGAGTGGAAATAATGAGTGCTTGACATACTAGACAACTTTCTATTTATTTGTGTTGAAGGACACAGACGTTTTTTAAGTAGTGTTTTGAAATTATAACACAGATAATTTTCTACTTCCCTTTCTTCTGTCTAAAGCATCCTATATATCCATTCTTGTTCTTTTCAAGTTCATAGTCTTTTAAAATTATTTTATATCTCAAATACAAATGTAATATGTTCATATGTACAATCTGCTCGGTCCATATAATGCATTAGTATATTTTTAAGACTGACCATTTGATATTGGCTTACCAATTTGTTGAGCTCTTCCCTCAGGAAGATCATTTTTCTCTCTCAGCTTTTCTTATTTAGTTATAGTTCTTTGTGCAGGGTTGATGTCTGCTACATCTATGACCTTTCTTATTGTCATGTCTGTTTTTATACTATACATTGGATTTCATTCTGTAAATTTTGTTGGTTATTTTGAAATCTAACCTGTATCACCTTAATTCTTCAGTGGTACCTTCTTAAGTATAGCTTGAGTGGTTTTGGTTTGGCCTTATAATTTTCTAAAGTTGATCACAGTAAAATATGTTTATATTTTCTCTATGTGAGTCTTGGGATCAGCTTCTTATATAAAAACCAGTTTTATATTTTAACAGAAAACAGTACATTAGAATCTCAGGTCAAGATGTCAGTTGTCTTATTACAACATGTGTCCCCCACACTGGGCAGTAAAAGGTACAAAGACAGTAAAATTTTAATTTATATATATTTCACCCCTCACCCCTCATCTGTGTGTATGTGTATGAGTTTGTCAGCATGCAATGCTACATGTGTGGAGGTCAAGAATATTTTTGGAGTTCTCTGATATTATATGGGTATTAGGAATAAAACTTGAGCTTGGGAACAAGTGTTTTAACACTCTGAATCTTCAACACATGTTATTTTCACGCATGTTATTTTTCTTGCATTCTTAAAATCCCAAGTTCTTTCCTGTGGCAGTAATTTCAAGCTTATTCTTTACTTTCTCTTTCATCAGAGTCTATCTGACTTGATGGAATAGTCTCTGATCCATTTGTAGCGACGTTTGTTCAGGTTGATAAGTATGGATCTATTTTCATTCTTCTACATGTAGCCATCCAGATTGACTCGCACATGAAGGCATTCTTTTTTTCTAGTGTTCACTTTTAGTTTCGTTGCCAAAAATCACGTGTAAAAAAGGTATATGGGAGTTACGTCATGGTCTTCAATTTTCCTCACTTGATTAATGTGATATATTTTTGTTAACACCCAAGCCATCCTGTTATTGTTACTATAACTGTACAGCAGCTGGAAATTTATATGTGGAAATCTCCATCTTTTATTTCTAAGGATTATTTGGGCCATCCTGGCTTTTTTGTTTCTATATGACATTGAAGATTGGTTGTTTAGTTTTTGTTGAAATTTGTGTTGGAATTTTGATGGGGATTGCATTGAATCTTTGAATTGTTTCTGTTAGGATAGCTAATTTGTATTGTTTTTCATATTCTCACACATATAATTGTGTTCTTTTAAGGCTCTATTAAAGTTATTTGGTTCTTTTAAATTTCATTATATTGTTGAGATATGGACTTTTAAATATCTTTTCACCAATTTCTAATTTACTCACTTTTAAAGCTGTTTTTTGTGTGTGTGTCCTCAGTCTTCCTATCCATAGGCAGCAAAAATGTAATCTTCCATTAATTTTACATAAAAAATTTTCTGCTTTAGGTAACTATTCTACTTCAAATTTATTACGTAGATTTTATATTTGGAAAGAATTAAGCATTATTCTTGGTTTCTTTATGCACCCTAAAGATCATTTGCTGAAAATAATTTATTTTCTCTGTTTTCTTATTTCTAATAAAGTGTATTTTCTAAATGGATACAGATGTTGAACAGTCTTTGTGTGTTTTTCTTCCAGATATTCTCCTTAGAATAATTCATGTTCAAAAATTTCTGCTATTCCTAATAGTACTATCAGATTTTTCATTGAATTCTGGCATAGTTTATATAGTTAAGTAGAGCTTTTCATCACATATATGATTGGTAATATTTTCTTATTTATAAATTATCAATTAATCATATGAATGAATAATATAAAAAATTTTAAAAGATGATACAATATAATTTATTTAATTTTTTTGTGAATGGTGTTTCAGGTATTATATGGATATAGAACAACAGTCATAATTATGAATAAAAGGAGTTTCAGTCAAAATTTATTTTAAAACATTTCCCATGCTATCTTTTTTACTTGCTTGCTACACTTTTAGTTGATTTTTGGTTATGTGTGTTGTGGCTTGGAAGCTATTTTCCACACATGGTTATTTACTTGTTTTAGTATCATTTTTTGTTGTTTTTGTTTTTATTGTTGTTGTTTTCATTGTTGTTTTAATTAATCATTCCATTCATTTATATCTCAAATGATATCCCACTTCCAGGTTACTGCTCCACAAATTCTTCATCTCACATCTGCCCTCTCCCTTCTCCCCTTTGCCTTTACAAGGAACTGCTGTATATTTTTACAAGCTGCCCCACTGCTCCAGCTTCCTCCTACACTGGGGTATTAAACCTCCATAGGACCAAGGGCTTCCACTCCCATTGATGTCAGACAAGGCCACTATCTACTGCCTATGTATCTGGAGCCATGGATCCCTCCCTGTACACTCCTTGATTGGTAGTTTAGCTCTTGGGAACACTGGGAGATCCTGCCAGCTAATGTTCTTCCAATGGGGTTGCAATGCCCCTTAGCTCCTCCAGTTCTTCTGGTAGCTCCCCGACCAGGGTTCTTGAGCTCAGTCTGATAGTTGGTTCAAAGTATCTATATCTGCATTGGTCAGTTTCTGGCCCAAGATCCCAAAGAACAGCCACAACAGGTTCCTGTCACAACAGTGTAAGGGTTTGGTAAGTGTAGGCAAGATGGATCCCAAGGTATAGAGATCCCTGAATGGCCCTTTCTTCAGTCTCTGCTCCATTTTTTTGTCCCTGTCTTCCTGTTGGACAGGAATATATCTGGGTTAAAAACTTTGAGAACATCTTTTTCTGAAACAAACTGGATATATTTGTGCGAGTATATTTGTTTCTGTATAATTTTCAATGTGTTAATATATGGTTAGGGCCCTATAAATTTAAAAATTCTCTTTTTGGCAAATAGTATTCTGCAGAATGTCAGTGGTGGTTCACTCTTCTGGTGAAGTGGCTGATTAGTTCATTGCTACTGACTAGCGTAGCAAGTACATTAACTAATTGTCTCATTGCTGCGATAAAATATCCTGACAAAAGAACTTACAAGACACAGGGGTTATGTTAACTCACAGTTCTAGCTTAGTCAATCATAGTGGAGATACCACAGCAACAGAAACATGAAGAAATGGGTCATGTTGTGTTATAGACATTATACAGAAGGAAATAAGTACTATTGCTCATTACACTGTCTTCTACTTATTTGGTCCAAAATCCAAACCCATGCAAGGATGCCAATTTAGTTAAGGTTAGTTTGACTTGTAAATTATTATAATCTAAATAATTCCTTATAGGTATTTCTGTAAGCCTGTATCCTAGATCATTTTAGATTATGTTATGCTGATGCCCAGTACTTAGCATCATAGCAAGAAAATAATCTAGTACATGCTACTAGCACAGGACAGCATGAATTTTCAAAATTCAAGGCCAAGGGTACATATATATCAGTAATATACTTTTTACTAGGCATAACTTTGGCATTAAATTTTATGACTAGAACCAAAAGTGGAATAAATTTAAAAACTTATTGTTTCCTTACAATTGTTATGTAAAAGATTCCATAGTTGGAAACCACATATTATTGGATATTATTTGGTAATTATTTTTTTTAATTTATAAGATTATTATTACAACACTTCCCCCTTGACTTTCCTCCATCCAAACCCTCCCATATGTCCATCTTTTCTCTTCTTCAAACTCATGGCCCTTTTTCCTCATTAACTGTCATTACATTATTTGCTAATATTTTTATGAAATTGCTATGTACTTTAGTGGTAATGTTTTCTTGTAAAGACTGCATTTAAATTGATATCAACGTTATGCTGATTTTATAGGGTTTTATTTTATGTTTTTTTGATTCATACTCGGTGCATTCTGAACTTGTATTTATAAGATCCTGTTGCCTTAGTTCCTGAAGTGCCGTTTTACAGGTATAAAAATACTCCAAATGGCAAAATGAAATGATTTTTAAACATCAATCTTCCTGGGTTTGTAGAAAGAAGTTTCCAACATCTTGTTCTTTTCTACATTAGGTGTTTGGTAAATTACACCAAGATAAATGTCCAGGTCTGGGTTATTTTTGTTATCGCTATATTCAGAGTGTGACTTATCTTTTAAACTAATAGGGAACTCTTTATGAATTGTTAACTTTTAAAGTAAGTTTTGGTTATCACTTTTTTTTTCAATTATTTGGTTGCTTTAATCTATGTTGTCAAAGTTATGGGCAACGAACTACCTATAGTAGTAGTATTCATTACAATATCCTTCTCTTACAGATAGAGGTAGTTTATGCACTTCCTGTATTTTTTCTCATCGGCTTGAGTGTAAATTGATTGCATGTTTATTAAAGGTAGCTTCTCAGTGTTGAGTTTTACACTCATTGTGTCATATAAGCACGGTTTTAAACTTTTCATTCACTATGCCTACACTGTATTTGTCAAATTTTATTTTACTATATTTTCCTTTTTATTCACTTCAAAATATTTTCTGATTTCTCTTGAGAGCAATTTTTTTTTTTGACTTATGAGTAACTTAGAAGTGTGTTGTTAATTCCTGTTATTTGGAAACTTGTCATCTGCTTGTCTGTTACTGAATTTGAATTCAGTACTGTTAGAGGCAGAGAATGTGCTTTGCGTGATTTATTTTATTTGACTTTGTTATGGTTTATTTGTCTATGGACACCCTGTTGGTAAATGTCAGGTGAATTTGAAGTCCTTCTTTATGATGTTTTTGGTATCATAGCTGGTAAGTGCATGAACAAGACAGTTGACACTACTTTTCAAGGTTTAACTTTGGCTGATCTTCCTCTTCAGTTAGCCTCCTGATTATTGCTTGTGGATGACAGATGGACAAGTATGAGTGATAACCTATCACTCATATTTTTCTCAAGTTTTCTCTTACAAGTTTTGTGTGTGGGCATGGTGTACATGTACATGCGTGTTCTTTGTTTTTTTTTTTTTTTTTTTTTTGGTTTTTCGAGACAGGGTTTCTCTGTGTAGCCCTGGCTGGCCTGGAACTCACTCTGTAGACCAGGCTGGCCTCGAATACAGAAATCCACCTGCCTCTGCCTCCCAAGTGCTGGGATTAAAGGCGTGTGCCACCACCCCCCGGCTACATGCATGTTCATATGTTTATAGGCACAGCTATGTAAAGGTGCTTGTTGTGCATTGGTTTGTGCCTGTATGTGCAGATAGAAACTGGGTCAATCCTTAATAATTCTCTGCTTTGTATAGCACACCAGAATTCTGCTAGTTTCACTGGTCAAATTGTCCTGAGGATCTCCAATTGTTACTTGAGTGCTGGAATTATTGTTAACTTCCCCAGCATTTATATGAGTTCTGGGAAACCAATCCAACCCTAACTCTGGTTCTCACATTTACATGATATGTATTTTATACACTGAGACATTTCTTAAGCATTTGTTTATTCATTTGTTTATTTACTTAATTACTAAATTCATTTATTTTTACTAGCTTTATAATGTTTGGTTTTCATGTTCTGAAACTCTCTGGTAGAATTTCTAAACAGTCTGGACTATTATATCCAATTAATTTGTTTTTTCATCATTAAACTCTCCACTTAGAGTAAAAGAATTCTTATTTGTGATTATTAATTTTTGTTTTGCTGAGACTGGGTTTCAGTCACCTGTGCTGGACCCAGTTAGACTCAAAGTCAAAGAAGTCCTCTTGCTCTGGCTTCCTAAATGGTGGGATTACAAACATGTGCTACTATGTTTAACAAAGAAGTATATTTTTTATGATGTCAATTTTGTCTGGCACTTATTTGGTTAGTATTTTCAAGGCATGTCCTTTTCCACCTTATTATTAACATACCACTGTGTAATGGTTAACACCAATTGTCAATTTGTTGAGAACCTTTAAAAAGAACCTAGGAGATGAGCCTATGAGAATGCCTGTGAGGGCTTATCTTGATTAGTTTTATTGAGGTAGAAAGTCTACCTAATTTGGATGAAATCATTCCATGGATTAGGTTTCTGGATTATATAAAAAGAAGAAAATAAGCAGCATACAAGGATACAAAACTTTCTCCCGCATCATGTCATAGTGTATGCAATGTGACCAGTTGCCTTGACAATAATACTACAGTTAACTGTAACACTGAATACAAAACAAAATCATCAATTACTCCTTTGATTTCCATTTGTCAAGGGATTTGATCACAGCATCAGAAAATTTAACCAATCATGCTATCATTATATTTAATTTTACAAGCAGTTTATTTATGGTTTAAAAAAGAGGAGGAAGGGCCAAACAAAATCAGAGATGAAAAGAAAAATATTACCCACTGACACTACACAACTACCAAAAGATCATTTGAAATTACTACAAAAAGTCACATACAAACAAATGTTATAATTTAGAAAAACAGACAAATTCTTGGTCACATGTATTTTATCAAGCCTATATCATGAGGTAACACAAGGACTAAAACCAGTATGTACACAGATCATGGAACTGTATAAATATTTTAGCCTCCTTACTAAAAAAACACATGCATACATACAAGTGACCTTTATACTGACTGAGGTTATATTTATATATTTACAAATATATAGATATAGATATTTATATTTAATATAAAATCATATTATATATTAATATATTATGTTATTATAAATGTATGTATATTATATTTACATATTATTTATTATATAATATCATGTATTATAACATATTTTTGTTATATATTTTAAAATTTATAACTTCTATTACATATTTATATTACAAAATTGTAAATAAATTATACACATATACTCTGTTTATAGATGAGGAAATATGATTTTAGGCACAAAACTATCAGAACTAATAGGTAAAATTAGCACAGTTACAATCATACAAAATCAATAAAGAATTAAAAGTTTTATTATATAGTAATGACAAAATGTTTGAAATAGAAATCAAGACAGCTATCTCGTTTATAGTAGCTTCAAATATGTAAAAGGATACTCACAACTATACATAAAAGATACTCAGTATTAAAAAAAAATCACAAAATATTAGTGCAGCAATTGAAGAAATCACAAAAATTAAAAAGACATTTTATATTGTGGAGTAGAAGAATCAATACTGTTG
The DNA here is from genome assembly GCA_030674055.1 of Rhabdomys pumilio. NCBI lineage: Eukaryota > Metazoa > Chordata > Mammalia > Rodentia > Muridae > Rhabdomys > Rhabdomys pumilio. The sequence continues at coordinate 127,424,548 of JANHMN010000002.1, read as the reverse complement.
AAATTCACTCAAAGCAATTCAAAAAACTTAGTGCAAATTTGTCATCTTAAAACCTAACCATATCATATACATATAATAAATTACAACTATTTTATTATATATTTTACTTAGCATATTATTTAGTTCCTATAATTTGCTTATAATTATGTAAGTTAAAATAATTTTAAAACTAGTATTTTCAAAAATTTTTAATTGTTTTAAGTTGCCATTTAGATACTATTTTTAAATAGATAAAAATATTGAGATAGTAATATGAAAATAATAATGTGATTTTGAAACAGTTTTATTCACAGTATTTATACTCTGTATTATTATAGTTATTATACAGTTAATACTCAAATTATAAGTTCTTATACTTAGGTCTTATCATTCATTACACATAAAAACACTTTGTATAATTATAACAAAACTCTTAAAGCCCAATCATAAATAATAAGGAAATCTCTACAATACAGTAAGGTCAGCTGTGCCAAATTTGTTACTGTAAGAGACAAGCTTTAGTCGGTACAGTATTAAAATAATTCACAAAATCTTCCTCCTTTTCTGTCCAGGTATTCTCAGCTTGCTTAGTTTTGTGTCTACAAATTTCTGATATTCATTGTGATTCAGTGATGTGAAAAAAAGAGTTGTTTTGGAACTATGATAATTATATCCAAAATTTAGAGGAAAAAAAAGTGTCTTACAGGGCAAGATGCTTCCTTTAACACGGGGACCTTAGCCTTCTGCCTCCACTTGAAAGAGGTATTTAAATTTATAAAATATGCAGTATATACTATGAAAACAATCTTAGTATCCTCATTTCATTTCAAGAAGTTAATAAACTCTTCAATCAGTTCTCTCTTCTCTTTCTCTCTCTCCCTCCATCTATCCATCCCTCATTCTCTCTCTCTCTCTCTCTCTCTCTCTCTTTCTCTCTCTCTCTCTCTTTTTTTGACAACACCTAGGGCATTTTTCTTATTCTTCATTTTTGCAATAGAATAGCCCTTCTAAAAATACTATATAAAATATTTTAATTTTATTGTTTTTCTATTTGTTTAAGGATGGCCACTTGGGTGTGACTAGATAACCTAAGTAACTTGTCCCTAGAGAAAACAAATTCTTTCCCTCTCAGCAACTATTGATTGCCTGTAGCTTTCCATCCAGAGATGAGGTCTTGTGAGATTTCCCCTGTCCATGTTGGCATGTCAACTGGTGTTGTCATTATGCAGGTCTTGTTTAGTCAACCATACTATTGGGATTTCATAGGTCCATCATGCCTGACATGTCTAGAAGATACTACTACTCAGCAAGTATCCTGGTCCTTTGGATTTTGTAGCCACTCTGTTGCCCATTAAAAATATTATATGTAAGCCACACAAAGAGACTCAATAGCTTTTATACTGAAGTGTCTGCAAACACACATACACATATAATAATTGAAGAAGAGATGACAGATTTAACAGAGGTATGAGAGGAGTTGAAAGTGAAGAAAAGAAGTAGAATTAATGTAAATAAATAACTTATGTATGAAATTCTGAGAAAAAGTTTAAAAATTAAATTAATAAAAATAATATATGATGATAAAATATTTGAATATTTTATGATTTATTTATTTTAAACATTATATTTTTAGTAATAAGGAATACAACCAAAATAATCAGTTTCAAAATAACTTAATTTGACTTCTTTATTACCTATACCTCAGTAAGTTTTGGATGATAGGGCTAACTTGTAGTGAGGAGTAGCTTCAAACTCATAATTTGGGGGCTCAGCTGTGAGATTATACACGTAGATCATTACACTAGTTCTCTTTATTAGTAGTTAGAATAATAAAATATTAATTTGAAGAAGAAAATCACTATAGTGGTTTAAATATGCCTGACCCACAGCAAATGACACTATTAGGAGGTGTAGCCTTGTTAGAGGAAGTATGTCACTGAGGAAATGTAGCTTTAAGTTCTCATATATATACACAAGTCTGGTCAATGTGACCCAGACCCTCTTCCTGTCTGCCTGCAGAAGATGGTCTCCTCCTTGATGCATATGGCAAATAGTCCCCTCAACTATGTAGATCTTGCACTCTCCTTAACTATGTATGATCAAGATGTAGAACTCTCAGCACCTCCAACACCATGTCTATCCAGACACTACCATGCTTCCCACTATGATGATAATAGACTGAAGCTCTCAAAATTTAAGCCAGCCCCAACTAAATACTGCTCTTTATAAAAGTTGCCTTGGTCAAGGTATGTCTTCACAGTAATAGAAACTGCCAACTAAGACAGAATTTGATACCAGGAACTAGGTATTATTGTCATAAGCTTGATCATGCTTTTGTTTAGAAGAATGTAGATTTTGGGAATTTGAATTAGGAAAGCAGTGGAGTGCTTTAAGTGTAGATTAATGGGCCATAACAGTAAAAGTATGAAAAACAGTTGTCCTAAGAGATATTTGAACTGTGGAGACGTGGCTCATGAGATTTTATAAGAAGAATTTAATTATGTTGCCTAGAGAACTTTCTTGTGATACATTGTTGGTTTTTGCCCTTGTCCAAAGAGTCTTCAGGAGGCAAAAGAGAAGAGATTTAGATTAATTGCATTGACAAAGGAAACTGGAAAACAGCCTAGCACAGACTTTGTCCTGTCATTCACTCTTATGAAGAGTTATCTGGTCAGGGAATGCAGTCTTAGAAGGGAAAATACAAAACGTAGAAACAATTTCTTGTGCACTGTGTGGAAGCTTCATTTTACCTGATGGCCTATTTAACAAAAGGCAGGAAGTAGTAAGTGGGAGTTCCTTTTGAGAGATTAGGCAATCTCTGAGATGATGGATGCATGAAACTGAGGAGAGATAATTAGACTTATGGTAGAGTTTAGACTAGTCTCATCAAGATAACTGAGTTACTTTTTATTGTGAAAAAGCCAACGTTTATGTCCTAGGCATTTATTCGTAAATAATTGAATAATTTATTCATAAATAATTATTTTGGGAACTAAACCCCAAGTAGTTTTGGTGCAAAACCCCAAGCCTACTACTATAAAATATGTGGTTCAAAAATTAAAGGGGCACCAAGAAGTGGAATGTAGCTAAATCCTGTGTTCAAAATATTAAATGGAGTTAATGTACTGCTGAACTTAGGGCAAGATTCCATGCAGCTAAGATTATCATGTATGTGTTTGAAGTTGAACAAGGGATAGTTATATCATGTTATGTGCTTTTATGACCTGGTTAATGCTTTCATTTGATCTAAAGGAGATATAATTGTGTATCAAATTTACAAGTGATGGATTGTGATGGCTATTCTCGATCTTTAACTTGACCATATCTGGAATAAACTGTAATCAAAAAATGAAGGACACATCTGTGATCCAGATCTTGAGGTTGAAAGACATAGGCTTTTGATCTGGATCTTAACATGGGATAACACCAACTTTTTCTCCAGATCTTGCAGCATAGTGGCCACAAAAACTTAGGTCCTGGGATGGTGTACATTCCTTTAGTACTGTCCCTCAAGAAAAGTAGGCATGTACGTCTCTGAGTTCAAAATCAGTCTTCAGAGCAATTTCTAGGACAACCAAGTTTAGGCCATAAGGAAAATCACTAAAAACAAAACGCTAGTTTTTTATTGGATATTTTATTTACATTTCAGATTCATCCCCTTTCCCTATTTCCCTTCCCTAGAAAACCCCTATCCCATGCCCCCTTTTCCTTTTTGCTTTTATACAATTTTTTGAAATGTTAGTCAAAGGCTTTATAAGTTTGGTAATGCTCAGTCAGGAGTGAAACCCAATACTCAGCCTAGATATATCAACTATCTTTGACTGGTGGAGACACGTGAACATCTGCCTCCATGTCCCCTCCCCTCTTTCTCTCATCACCTAGCTTCTCCTGTCCTTCTTCTCCTTCTCTCCTTACTCCTTCTCTTCCTCTCCATACTCCTCCCACCTTAGCTCCTCCTACATATCACCCTTCCTGTTAAAATAAAACTTTTCTCTTAAAATACAATTAGTGCATGATTGTGCTGATTTGTACCAGTGAGGTACTAGTTAGTCCTAATAACCAGTCCATCATTTTGTTGACTAACCAGAACTTCTGTCATCTCTCCTAACTAAAACACTTAGTTCTGAACCTAGATTTTTTTCTTGGCTTGGAATGAATGTCAGCTGAAAACCCTCTAATCCAATCTTTTCTTTCAAAGTAAATAGCCAGGATTGGCTATGAGCCTATAAGTTTTCAACCCTGTCAGAAATTCAGAATGACTGAGTTAACTGAAATTATGGGAAGGACAAAGCATGGCTTCTAAAACTTAGCCAATTTATAGAGACTGCTGAACACCTGGACAGTCCCTATATTACAAAACGTTGGAGCATCTGGTCTTCAGCCTTCTGGCCCAGAATCTTCTGACAGAAGATCACCACAGTGATGCAGAATTATTAAGGGCTGATTACTCTGTCTAGGCAGACATAATCAGTCGACTATTCTGCAAGTGCGTCGTTTTCTGGACCGTAATTTGTCTGTAGATGGGAAGAGGCAATTCTTGCCCAGTGGCTGTCTCATCACAACTGGAGTAGCTCCAAAGATGCTCACTTTCTTCTTAGAATCCAAGACAGGAAGCTGTCAGGAGCAGACAGGTTTCTAATCAAAATGAACATTAATACAGAAATGTTTTTAAAGTCAATTCTGTGGACTTCCGATGTTTTGAAAACCAACTATCCATGTAAGGCAATCTAGACTGTTGTCTGTTAACTCTTCTCAGCTATTTCTAAATAAAATACAGAAAACACCTTATCAATAAACTCAACGCCCTGAATTTGCTATAGTCCCTTAACTCACAGGCTAACCATCTCAAATCAGTTAGAAAAGGTAAAGAAGGACTGAGTCTAAGCCTTGTATTCCTAAATGTATTTAAAGAGTTTTTAATGAGAACTTTATATTTCATTCTGATTCTCTACCACCCACATTCTTTCTGTCTGTGCAACTTTGCATTTCTAGGTCTTCTCTCTAAGTATTTATTGATTCTGAGGACTTAGATGAATATCCTTAACACATTTAAGTGACATTAATAGATGTAATAGATATTTTAATGACTGAGAGAAAACATTACATATATATTATTGAATAACTATAGATAAAGTCTAGTATTATTTTTATTTCAACCTTTAATTAACTGCTTTAATATGCTCTAAATTCTAGCCATTAATTTGAAATGTAGCACACATAATAGATGTGAAATTCAGAATTGTCCTTAGTTTGATTAGTCAAAATGAAGCCGTTTATAGAAATAGTACCATCTTCCTTACTACAAATTTAGTTTAAGAACAGGGATTCTCAATTATTTAATTGGATTTGTTGGTGTAAATTAGATAATACGAAAGCAAATTTAATTTAGGGACTGGCTTTGAACACTTATTTCCATGCATTTTGCTTCTGTATATCACAATTAAATTTCTTACATGGCTTGCTCAGACAGCAGTCAGTTAATGTGGCACAGCTTTATAACTAAGGGTTGACAGTTCTCGTAAGGAATTGTATTTAGAAATTTATGTGGCTTATGAACTGACAGAGTCTAAGATGATTGGCCTTTAAGCCTGGGATCTTGGGTCAGGCTACTGGTAAAGTTCAGTGGCTCTGAAGGAGGTCAGTGATTACTATTTATAATTTGTTTTCTGATAATTTTATCATGCACATGTACTCAGAGGCCATGGGTTGAGGTCCGTAAATTGAAACAAATGAATAAAAATATGTAAAAGTAATTCTGGCAATTTTCAAAAGCACTAAGATATTTGTTATGTTCATTTAAATTAGTATTCTTTGTGCATTAACTAAAAGCAGAGACAGACAATAACGTCTCCTGTGCTGCATACATTTTCTACAGTTTAGGATTTAAGTATTTTTACAACTTATAGTGACAAAGAATTATAAAAGTCATGATAAATTATAAAGAGGGGTTGTTTTAATGTAAATTCAATACAAAATTCCTCATGGAAGTTTTCTTCCTTTTTTAATGCTTGGGTTTCAGTCTCTTATCTTCTTTATATGTATCCTGTAATTTCTGTCTAAAACATATTTTTCATGTTTATCTATATTTTTTGTCATTGGTAAGTGAGAGTCTTCATCTCTCACTATGGGTAAATTCTAAGGTTTTCTGTAAAGCTAAATGTTTACTGCACTTGACAAACACAAATTCTGCATGACATTTTCTATAATCCTCCTAGGACACTGTTTCATGGTCAGTTAATGAAATTAACGCTATTTTGGAAAAATGTATTTTTCTTAAATCATACTTTAAATAAGCACTAACTTAAAATAATAAAATGGCATTTGTTTCGTGGCTAAATATCAATGTCCTGATAAATTTATAAGAGAAAAGAAGAAGGTAGAACTCCAAAACATTTTCTTTTGTACTGTTTGCTTTTCACAGGGAGGTGTTCTGGTGGTGAACACAAAGTCATTTGGAAAGAAGACAGTTATGCAACTGACAGCTAATCAAACGGAGCTCATAAAAAGAACAGAATTGTAACCATTTCTAAAATGGCTGCTGTATTCGTGGAAATAGTACAGAGATTTTCTTAGATTTTTTTTTCTTAATGAGCCGAGAGAAAGCAAAACCACACTTCAAATAAATATATCTTGGTATAAAATTTCAAATCATGTCAATATTTGAAATTCAGTCATGGTTAGGCAAGTCATCCATTACTGGGTACCCCTCTTTATCATCCCATAAGCTTTTATAAGAGCTAATGCATCTGCCATAAATAAGCATGATGTCACATGGCCAGAGGAATTAAATTTAAACTTTAACTTAGAACGTAGCTTAAAATTCTTATTAAAATGTATAAAGAGTGTGATATCTAGGATCACTTACTATTGACAATGAAGAGACCGGACTGTTGTATGACATTGTTTCTGGGGGATGTGAAAAACAAAATGTCTGCACACCAAGCTAGGAGACTGACAACCAAGCAAAGTATGGATACCACTAAAATCTATTTTTGTTTGGTTTGGGGTTACTTATAGGACTATACAATGAGAGGTAACTTACATGACTCAAAGATAGTTATATTTTCCAAACTTACCCCAGTATGGTTGACAGATAACAAAAGCTTGAAACCTGAAGCCAGCTGCACCAAATACAGACAGAGCCACAGGTTATAGTCCCCTTCCTGGTTTTGTTTCTGCTTCCTCTTCCAGGAAGCTCATCAAGTGCTACCTGTTTTCTAGGCATCTCGTTTGATCTCCATTTCTACCAGACAGCTCTATCTCTGCTTCTTCCAAATGTCTTGACTGGTCTGAGCTTCTTAGAGTGGCTGTCTCAGAGTCTCTTTCAGTACTCTTTATAGCATGTATATTTCTGAGAGGGAGAAGCCTATAGAAATGTCAGTTTTAGTGACTTCTCGAAGCCATTGATTTAATACTTCCTGAGCTCAACAAGATTCTTCACAGCATGAAATGGTCTCCTCCCATCCGGAACATCCTGTTCTCTTACTTCTTAACAACCTGCACCATAAAAAAATTTCCTCCTAGATGAAATATTTTAATCTCAAGGAAACTGACACACAACATGGACTTACAGTAGGAACAACACAACTTTCACTCTGGTACACTTTAACTGTGATTTATCTACAGGCAATTAATTTCTCTAAATTCTGGTTGCCTCATAAGTAAGTATATAGTATATTTTATTTTCATAAAAATAATAGACTTATCAAGGGAATATCATAGATTCTGCTTGTAAAATATTTTTAATAGTGATTAGACATATATCCAATGGCATTGCTTAAATAGATTTGAAATGTTAATACACTCATGGTATAGAAAAGTGCTATAAATTTTAGTTTAAATTAACATTAGCTCTTCTTTTGTAATTTTTCTCTGAAGAGTGAATAACAATTCTGAAGAACTCCTGCACTAACTCTGGAGTCTGACACTTGAACAAACTACCTCATGATAATGACAGCTATTTTTTTTTATCTGCTTGCTACACGTCATAGATTCAGCCAGGGAGATGATCATAAGACTAGGTAAGCTTTCAAAGTGAATTCATAGACTTATATAGAAACTAGATGCTGTTTCTTAAAACATGAAGCAAGGTAAAGTCATGCTTTAACTGAACTATGAGTGTGAATGAGAAACTATTTTAAAAGGCACTCTCATAAGAAATGGATTGCAAAATATAAGACCTTTTACCAGGATGTCTACTGGTGCTCAAGAAGGAAATTTATGGCAATGAACCAAACTTTTTATCAGAACATGGACAGCTCCACCTGTAACCAGCTTCTCCACAGGCCAAAGGCAGAGTTGATACCTTACAAAGCCAGCAAAACTAACGAAAGAAACAGTAGCTGGGATCCCATTGACTTGTTCCAATTCTTTAGCTGCTGTGATAGTTAACACTGATTGTCAGCTTGACAGGACCTGGGATACAAACCTATGAATATGTTTATAAGAGAGTTTCTAAATTGTGTTAATTGATGTAAGAAAACACAGTTAAATATGCCATTACAGATGTTGTATTGAATATAAAGGAGAAGAAAGCTGGGCAAAAAGATCCAGGTTTTCTGCTTCCTGGCTGTGGATGCAATGTGACCAGCACCCCATGTGCCTGCCACTGTACCTTCCTCATCGTGGTAGACAGTACCTTCAAACTGTTAAGGAACATAAATCCTCCCTTCCTTAAGTTGCTACTTGCCATGTCTGTGGTTACAAAAATAAGACAAGTCACTAACCCAGCTCAAAGTCAATACTTTCAGGATACAAAGAAGTTGATGAGAGTTTTCATATTGTTTCTATTTGTTTGCTTGTTGGTTTCATAAGTATGACTCATTCCTCATCACCTCTCCAAGAGTCACTGTGATATAAATGATAATTAGGAACCAAGATGGGGCTTAAGAAAAAAGTTGTGAAGCATTCACCTGTTCAAGGACTTGAGTTTGAAACACTTTAACTTAGTCTTTACACTTTTTTATATCGTTACCATTGTTATTGGAGCAAATTTATAATTTGATATTAGGATTGTATAGGGTAGTTTTTTTTAAATAGACTTTTAATTGATCTTTAGGGACCTGATGTAATTTATTAGAAAAGCTTACAGTTGTAAACAATATTGTTTGAATTAGCATGTTCCTTCATACATATTTTCTCTAAGGTCCTCAAATGATGTAAGAAGATGAGTAATTCTAGAAAGATTTATGTTGGGAACATAAAAACAGCAGGGTAGGGGTACCTCAAAAATTGAGGAACAATGAGATTGGATTCTGTTTCTTTCCTCTCAAAGCATGTATTTTATTAATATAAAAAAAAGTCAGGAAGCTTTAAACTTTTCTGAGTACACTCACCTTTTTGTTAAAAATTGACCTCACAATACAATCTATAACAGCAATTGACATACATTTGTCCTTACTTTCAATGATAAGTGTAGTTTTCACTCCTCATCAATTGAACTTGTCTTTGTAACAGTCAGAGATCACTAGAGAAAAAAACAACCAACCAATATGCAAAGCTGTAGCACACAGTTCCTAGAAATTGTTCTGATAAAAAGTTTCATCCATTGCCATGAATTTCCTTCTTGAGCACAAGTAGACATTCTGGTAAAAGGTTATTACATATACATACACAAACACATACACATACACATATACATCATATACATATACATACACATACATCACATACATATACCTCATATACATCATATACATCTACATCTAATATATATATATATATATATATATATACACACATATACACATATACATATATACATACACACACACACACACACACACACACACACACACACACACACACACACACAGCACAGCTCCTCACCACTCAGGGAATCACTGTAGAAAAGAATTTTTTTTTACAAAAGATTTTAAAGGCTAGAAGATCAGTGAATTTGCTCTGAGATTGTGTCTTCTAATAACATTAACTGCTAAACCCTTAAAGTGTCACCAACATGAGCTTCCAAACATGAGATGAACAGAGAGGAACCTAACAAACATACCAAACTGAATGGGCAAATACCCAATAAGGCCTCAACCTTATTACTATACACAGACACACAGACACACAGACACACACACACACACACACACACACACACACACACACAAACACACAAAACAACAATTGATTAAATGGAGAGTAGGAATGGGTATATATGAGGGGGGTTGGAGTAAGGAAAAGAGGAGACATGCTGTAATTGAAATGTTATATTTAAAATAAACAAACAAAAAATGAATTGACCTCCCTGAATAACCATCTAATTCAGTGATTTTTTTCCTTTGCTTTAAGAATTGAGTTAACATACTAAATATGATCTTCTGTCATGTTTTTCCATCTGATAATCCTTAGACTTCTGTGCCTTAGATACACTCCTACTCCAGTCATCACAGTTGCCTCTCTGAACTCTATTATTATTTATGCATCCATCTTTGACAATAAATTCTAGTGTTATTAAGTATCAGTTCATGATTCAAGGTTTGCAATCCTAGCATACAATATGTGCTTTTTAAACTTTTAGTGAGTAGGCTGGCATTGAATTTAATTAAGTTGAGAAATTGTTATGTTTTTCCATGAAGCCATACACATTCTTTCTTCATTTTCTTCCAGACCAGTGACAGGTATTTGAAAGATGGACAGGTTTAAGGGCACAATTTTTGAAATGAAGCAGAACAAAGTTAAATGATCCACAAGGAGATCAATGCCTGGAATTAGACTGTAGCAGCATGATGCTCAAACCACCATTCCACTATCTTCAGATCTAGAATAATGTTGGAAATGCTCGCTTTGTTTTCTAGACTTAAGAAAATGGAGACATTTAGCAGTAATATACAATCCGTTATTATTGTCAAGTCATTGCCTCATTTAACAATAAGACAAAACTAATATTAATAAAATTTTATGTGCTTTATAGTCATAAAATAGAATTCAAAAACTTGAAGATATGGTTGAAATAAGTTCAAGTATAAGTTCTAATGTAAAAGAACTTTATATCTTCCTTTTCTAAGTTTCATTGCAGAATAATTTTAGACTGTAGCCCACAGGGAGTTTAGAGGTCTGGTGGGGTGGAGTGGGGGATGGAGACATCCTCATGGAGACAGGGGTCCAGGAGGAGGTGTGGGATGTGGAACAGTCAGAGGTTGGACCTGGAGGGCAACAAAATCTGGAGTGTAAATAAATAAATAAAAGATTTAAAAACACGAATTTGCATTATCGTACAAGTACAGTTGGTTGTAAATTATGCTGAGAATCATTTGAATAGATGATATAGGATTCTTTTTTAAATAAAGATTCTATTAGAAGGTATCTTTTTAAGACTGACTTGAATAAATATCTATTAACATAAGCTTCTGCATAACACATTTCATATATCCTATCACTATTAAGGTGGATTCAAGGGAGGAGCAGTTTACATGATGAGTTTACTGTTTTTCAGGTAAATCAAGTATAGGGTCCAGATTGAACATTAGTTGTATTTATAGATTTCAACAATTATTTTTCTTCTTCTTTTGGATTTTTTTTTATTTACATTTCAAATGATATCTTCTTTCCAGATCTCCCCTTTGGAAACCCCTTATCCCATCCCCATCCCCCTACCTCTAAGAAGCTGCTCCCCCACCCATCCACCCTCTCCTGCCTTCCCACACTGGCATTCCCCTACACTGGGTCATCGAACCCTCATAGGAACAAGGCCATTGTCTGCCACATATGTGGCCTGAGCCATTTTCTATACTTATTAGATAATAGCCATCATAACAGGTACTTGTTTCACAAACAATTTGACAGCTTAGTTTTGCTGGTTAAGATTAGACCCCATGAATCTTCTTCTTTGTCATGGAGACAAAATCACATTGCACAACTGTCTTTATATGTCTTAGGAATGTGATATTTCTGAACACTTATAGTTCTCTTTAGTAGGTAGTTCAGGCTTTCCTTTTCAAATGTCTGCTCCCTGAGCAGGGCTATCTTTAATTAACAATGAGATTTCTTTCTAGGGGTTGACCATACTAAACTGACTCTGTACATCCTTTTCCGCATCATGTCTTTTCCCATGCCTCCAAATTGTCTTCCTTTAGCTGATCAAGTTTTTACCAAAACTTTAATCTAGTGTCACCTCCTCTGGGGCTTTATCTTGACTGACTGTGCCTATGAATCCACTGGCTATGCACTGAAAGACCTGAACCCTTTCCTGAGCATAGAATTCTACTGGAGCCTTTTCTTTATTGTTAGGTTTCCCCAACTAGACCCAAAGATTTGGTGGCCAAGTCACTAGTTACTCTTTGTGATCTTGGTCTAGCACAATGTCTGTCTTATAATAGTTGTCTAATAATTGATTGTTAAAAGATTAAAACTTCTAACTATGGTTATTCTATTCTTAATAGTTACAAAATATCCAGACTTGAAGAAAATAGGCCCAATTTATTTGCTTTGTATGTATACTTTACATATAAAACAATCATGGATATTATATTTATTATCCAGAAGACATTAATAAATAACCTTTGGGTTTACTCCTTTAATTGTTAGAGCAGGGGCCTGAGATGCCTCAGTAGATAGAAGTACTTTTGACAGGCATTCAATTCTTAGAACATTTATGGTAGAATGAGTAAATTGACTCACAAAAGTTATTCTGACTCCCACTAGTATGTGCATTAATATGTACATGCACAAATGCACAAGCACACGCACACACACACACAGAGAACATAGACAAAATAATAAATAAATAATAAATAAATAAAAATAAATAAAAGCTAAAATATTCATACATCTGTAAGTGTAATATACTATAAAATGTCTTCTTTATATTTTCAAGTTATTATTTCATAAATATTATTATTGTTATTTCTATTTTTTCTTTACAATGGGTAATGTTAATACTTACAAAGTGTATATAGATACATTGTTCTGGTTGTTTTTTGGTCAGCTTGACATAAGCTATAATTATCTTGGAAAAGGAACCTCAGTTTGGAAAATGCTTCCATTAGATTTCCTATAATCTGGTCTGGAATATTTTATTGAGTATTGCTTGACATGAAACGACCTAACTCACTGTGGTGGTTCAACCAGGTGGTCCTTTGTGGTAAAGAAAGGTTGATCCAGCTATCAGCCAGTAAGCAGCATTCCTCCATGGTTTCTGCCTCAAGATTTCTGCCTTGAGTTTCTGCCTAGGCTTCTCCTTTGATTGGACTATAACTAATAAGCCAACCAAATACTCTCTTCCTCAAGTTACTATTGGTTATGGCATTTATCACAGCAATAGAAAACAAACCAAAACATGTGTCTTCTATATCGTCATGTGTGCAGACACATAGTCAGATATATGCCTCTAGTTTATATATGTGCTATGATAAATTTAACCAGTGATTTATCTGACTTCTAATTATGTATACTACTACCATGGACATTCTTGAAAACAAATCTTTATACAGTGAATACATTCTTGATTGAACATATATGGATATTCAACAAATATTTCTGAATTAACCCTATGAAAGACTACAATAATTTCTACTGTTACCTAGAAACAAATGCAGACGACTCCCATTGTCAATTAATTTGTTTTTGTCATACAACTTCTATTGCTGGGATGGCAGGTGATGTTTAATTAGCCTCTATTACATATATGTTACCATAAGTATGTTTCTCTAGGAAAGGCTGGTATTTCTGAGGCTCCTTGGTTCCTCTTTTGCTATAGATGTGTTCATGTCTGTTCCTATCTATTTTGAAGTTCTACCAAAGTGTATGTCCACACTTTAGATTCCAGCTCCCTACTCATTTCTCATACTCTTTTTCCCACACCCCAGGTTTAATCATCATAACCTGTTCTTTAGCACTTTATGTCAAAGATGTATTAGCTTTCAAATTTTGTCAGTTTTCACATGGCATTTAAGTGTGTCTATGGCCAATATACATTTTTAATACAAGTCCTTCTGTACTGAAATTGTGTGGTGTGTGTGTGTGTTTGTGTGTGTATGAATGGCACTGTATTTAAGCTTTTTGTTGTTTTTGTTTTTACTGCTACCTAATTGCTTGACCAGTTCATGGATAACACTATAAAAAGTACTGAAATGATTTTCATGGTCAGCTTAGTGTACTGTGAATCTTCAGAATATTTTATCTAATTTTATCCAGTCCGGAATTAATGTAAATTATCAATAGCATTTAACTCTCTTAGAATTCTAGTAATTTTTAACATTTTGTTTTTTTAAACAATCTATATTCAGATATCAATTTTGTTTAAACTGTAGTTAAATCTCTCTCTCTCACATGCACACATACACACATACATGCACATGAACTGCGTGTATACACACACGTGCATGCGCATGCGCACACACACACACACCCTCCCACCATTGCCTGCCTCTAAAGAAGAAAGGACCAGAAGGAAAGAGGAGAAAGATACTTGACCTCTTGGCCAAGTAGCTCTGTTTGGGGAAGTTGTACCACATTGCACTTGTGAGGCTTACAGCAAAAGCCAAGCAGAGGTCTGAAGTATAGGGACTAACAGTGTTATCATCAAAGACCTAATTGTCTGCTTTCTTGAAGTTGGGGTTATTGGCAGCTGCCATTATACCATCCATGCTGCTGTCACCCAGCACAGCCAACCAGCATGCGCTAATTGCAGTGGCCTTTTCATCAAGTAAGATCATCCCACTATACACAAAGAGCTGTCTCTCCATTAGCACAGACAGTAGCCAGCTAGATCAGCTGGGCTCCTTGAGTATGATTGGACTGTCATATTGTTATGATTTGTTCAAGTTTAGAGCATTTAGCAGATACCCTTTGCACCTCTCTTTGTACCTGAATACTATAACCTGACTGCCCCTATCATTTAAGAGGGTACTATAGCTTTTCAAAGTTCAGCAGCGCACAATTGCAGGCAGGCAACTGGTTTCTGACAAGAGATCAATACTGTCCTTCCAAACGCTGGAGTCAAGCTGCTGGGTCTGTCAGAGGGATGTGTGCTGTAATTGGATCATGGATGCTGAGAGTCATCTGAGTTTCCCTTCAGCACTGTCACAGCTGTCAGATGTCATCCCTTTGTACAGCTGTCACTGCAGGAGAGTTGGGGCTCTTTTTCTGTTCTAACCCAATGCAAATGTCCACTTAGCAGATGAATATTGAAGATATTAGACACTTCTTTATGCCTTTATGCAAAATAAAGATCTGTGTCATCTGTGAATTTCATGGAAATAAGTTGCAATTTATTCACTGTGAGAAAAGTGAAGTGAAGCCTGTAAAAATGAGAAATTATTTGGTTCAGGCTATTTAAAAAGGAATATTTTACAGAATAAACAACAATATACATTTTGTGTTCTTGGATTGGGTAGCCATCTAGTATTCTGCAATATTTATATGGTAGTCTTATAGTTTGTGAATATTCAAAAATATATGTATATATTGTGCTTTATAAATATTCTTAGAAAAGGGGCAAATCTTAAACAGGTTCTTTTAAATTACTAAAACATACTGAAAAGTATAGACCTATTATCTGATTTGAAGGGGTATCAGGATGTCTTTTAAGATGCCCCATTACACAGGCAGAATCAAAAATCAGGCCAAGTGCTCTCAAAAAAGTTTTCAAGACAAAAAATCAGGCTCAACAAAAACTCTTGGTCCACAGACTCCTTTTTTTCTAAATGTTTACACAGGAAATTGAAAAGCATGTCTATAGTTGGAAAAAGTATGTAAATTGCTGTTAATTTTGATCCATTTGCCTTAAAGGCCAATATTCAAATCAAGATGTATTTTATACTGTATATATATGTGTGTCACACATACATATATTAATACTCCTTAAGCAATGACGAATGGGTAACAGAATTGCAGACCACATATAGAAAAAAAATGAAGAGATGTTGCCAAAGTGGCTTCAGCAATTATACATTTAATAAAGGAATTTTGTAATACTGAGATAGACACCTGCGCTTCCCTTGACTGACTCCAGATAAATACAATCTTAACTGGTGGCTTATTTTTAATGTTTACCATTTCCTAGCTGTCTCCCTAAGCTGATGTCAGAATTGTTTTTGGATGGCCGACAGGGTAATTTTTGCTCTGGGTGGCTGACTTCCTTTTTCGTGAGGTCTAGACCACACACCGCCTACTCTGTCAAACAGGCATCCTGCTCTGGTCCCACTGACAGGGTAGCATGAACCTTATTTTCCAATATCTGACCTTAACATCCTGTCACCCACCATGGGACTCACTGGGTCAGCCTCTCAAATATCCAAACTTTTTGCCTCCATCTGGCATTATGAGGTGACCTCACCTCATTTGTGGCAGCTCAAGTTTTTGAAGCCTAAAATTAGTGGCTGCCAAAATCAAAATAGACACTTGGTCCCCATTGTAAGGCAATGGGGGATGGAAAGCAAAAATCCAGAACACTCAGTGGTTTTGCTTCAAAGACGGCACATATTCTAAATTCACATCATTATGTTATGATAATACATATTTTTAAGATAAGAAATATTGGATTTTCTTGGTTTATTTAGCACTCTCCCCATACCCCAATGTGCTTTATTTATTTATTTATTTATTTATTTATTTATTTTTAATGAAAGCAGGAAAACAACCTGAGAGAAACTAAAATGACTTATCACTATAAAACTAATAACTTAGAGGTCAAATCCTGATTGGTGACCACAAGAATAGCAAAACAGTCCTCAGTAGTTACTGAGTTAGAAATTACAGAAATAAATGGGAAAAAATTAAATGTAATTTTTAAAGGTTATTCTTCTGTGATGACTGTGAACTTTATAGGCAACTGCAGTTACTTGAGTATGCATCTTTTTTTTTTTAATGTATGGTTTATGGCTAATTACATCAGAGATCCAAAACAGTCATTTCTGCATTTGCATTAATAATGGTATCACATGACCACATGAAAGTAGAAGGTAGATTAAAGGTTGGTTAAGTATCAAACTGTGTTCCATATGTAAATTTATAGCAAAGATGTACTGTGCAAGATGGCTTACTTGCTATTTATCTGATATACTAAGTAAAATTAAAAATTCACAACTGTGGTTTATGGGATTTTAAATGAATCTGTTTTCTCTTTTAGTCAGGACAAATAAGTGTTTTTGTGATGTATTATTTTATACACACACACACACACACACACACACACACACACATATATATATATATATATATATATATATATATATATGAGCATTGTTATGGCTCATTTAATTTTGCGAGTGAATGATCTAGGATTAACTACAGACTAGTCAGTGCAGTTTAAAAGCTGAAAGCAATTTCCAGCCATAGATGGTAATGCCACATTCAGTCCACAACCGGATGACTCTAAATGACTGAGCTGCGAGGTCTTTGTATATGACCACAGGGCCTGATAAAGCCATAGGAACACAGTAAAAGCACAAAAATAGTTCCAATTTATTTGGTGCCATCACCTTAATGAGATTAATACAGTCATGTTCGTGTACCTAATTGGTAATTTTGTTTTAACTGGTAATGACGGATTAAAACTTCAGGCAACAGGCTCCTTGCTAGATGGGGGTTTCAGAAAGAAAGAATTGTTATTATTATTATAAAAAGATACAGTGTGCCCCTCTAAACTTTACATTTCTTCCTGACCATGAGTGCACTGAAATGTGTACCTTATTGCATTCTTGCTATTTTATGAGGAAGCGTGATTTTTATGACCAGACATACAATATGCTTTTTATTGACCGGAGATCCTTTTCTAGACAAGACCACATAAAACTGATATTTCTGGGGACACAAGCAGCACTGACCACTCAGGTACTGTGAAATTGAGACTAGACAGCACATATTTTAATTTATCTTTTATAAACTTACTATCTCTGAGAGACCTGCCCCATTTAATCCCACAACAGCACCCCAGGAAATAAATATTGGGAGAACTTCACCTACACTTTCTCCCCTCAAAGTGAGTGCAGTTGTAACCCTTTTAAATGCTAACACTATTAAGCCTGCTGCCAAAATGCAAGCGCTCAGCCTAAGTCATTAAAATTTAATTATAAGGGGGCAGCTGAGCCCAGTTGGAGTTTTGAATGTGAAAATTCTTGGGTTTTTATTTTTTTTTAACTAATAAAAACAAAACCACCCAACCAAACCCATAGGCATCTGTCTCTACTGGCCCCCGTGAAGTATGTTTAAACAAAATTGCCCATTTGATCGGCATTCAGTATGCTACCAAATCCTCACAGTGAAGCATACTCTGTCCATCACTCAGCCATTATCAACATAGAGCAGGCCACATTTTATCTTGCCATTGTTGGTATTGCAGTGCGTAGCATGTCTCTGGTGTACCTTAAATTCCCAAGTCCAGGACCTGTACCTTCTAGCACTAAAGAAAGCAGCAGTTTGCAGGATTTTGTTTTTCCCACAGAACCAGGGTCCCATGCTAAGGTATCTTACAGCATAGGGGAGAATGCTGTGATAGGAGAATTTGATCTTTAAGGTTCTATTAGGATGCTCTTGAAGAGGACTCTGGCTAGTAATGCTGTGTGGTCTTAAGACACTACCTACCCAGAGAATGAAGACAGAAATATATTTTACATTTCTTGTCAGATTGAACTTTAAGACACCCTGACTGCTTTCTCTAAATTTAAACATCACAGCCCAAATGGCAACATGCTTTGTTCAGTTCCAGTGGTGTGGCGTTTCAGTGCTTCATTGATCCCGAGGAAGCTGAGGCTGGCATGGAGAGCAGGGCTCTGGAATAACATTCTCTCACTGCAGCATGTCAAACCATTATACCGGGGACCAGAATGTCACCGTGGTCTCAATGGTTCGTCAGCTGAAGGATATGGTTAACAAATGTAAAACCAAACTTCAGAGGAGCTGGTTTTCTGTGCTAAGTGATCTGTATTCCCTCTGAATTTACTTTCCCCTAACCCCGTGAAATTAACAGTACTTTCTGACATTCGACCCCCTGACCTCACACATAATAAGAATTTAAAAAGCACCATGCATGAGTGTGTCTCCGTAATGCAAAACTGGAAAAAATGACCATGTCACAGTTTTATTATACAAAACCTTCTCAATCTCCATTGCATGCTTCGTATATGAGCACTCGGTTTAAAGTTATTATAAAGAAAAACACAATTTTGAGAGTAATAATTCACTGCTCATGACTTTTATAGACAATAAATTGTAGCAAGTACATATTGCTACCAAAAAGCTTTGTACTCCATTAATGCAGATATTTACCAAGATAAGTGTGCTGGAGGACTCTGATGCTTCAAAGGAAGGGGCTTCCAGGGAGCCGGTTGCCAAGGGTGCAAGCGCATGCACAATGCGCAGGTCTCGGGTTTAAGAGGCAGAAGCAGGAAAGTGTTACGTGGAAATGATTTTGTGTTATCGGGCTCAGGGGATGACAGCATACAAGAGTAAGAACAAGGTGCTATGTGGCTTTTTCTTCACTGTGAAGTAAAGATTGGCAGCTGGAAGTAAGGCTTACAGACAGACCTGCACACAGGACCTCTTCACCCAGGACTCATAATCACTACTCAAAGGAAAACGCATTTACCAGGGAAAAGCGGCTGTAGCCATCAGAAGTGTGCTTAAAACACCACTTAAATATCACTTTATACGCTATTACCTGCAAACTGTGGCTTCGTATTAAATTATACTTGCATAGGCTTTTGCCTCGGTGCTGATAATGCTTTTGAGGTGGCATTGGTGAAGAAGAATTTAGGCTGCTTTGCAAGAGACGTGACCAGAATATTCTACACAGCTGACAGTGACAGGGTGAAAAATTGCAGAACTGTACTTTCTTTCCTCATATAGACTGTAATTTTAATTGTCATTGTGGCCCTTCTGTTTTAATTATGGGACTTCTTTGATATATATCAGGACATCATATTGAATGAAAATATGGTGCTATAATAGTCTCTTTATAATTAATGACCACATGTAGATCTTGGTGCATAAAAGGGAAGGAATAAATGAACAATTTATTTAACTAGGTTTTGGATTTCTTTCTGTCTTCCAGAGAATAGAAAATGATCCCCAAGCTTCTGAGAGTGTGTGATGTTAAGAGCTGAACAGAATATTGAATAAAACGACTTTAGGCCAGGTTGCAAAATACAGTCTATTTAAAATATCTTCTACCTACAATCAGTAATATTCACCTACTTATTGCATTATTTTTTAAAACAGTTTCTCATGAACTAAAGATCGAAACTCTTTTATAAATACATTTTAAATGTAACATTCTTAGCTTATACTTATCAGGGAACTAATTTTTGTTCATGCAAAACCGGCCCAAGATGCTTACTTTTGACTTCCGGCTTATTTACTTACATCAAACTGGAAAAACAAAATAGTCTTTAAAGTTTTGCTTTCAAAATACTGTAGATCAGAGCAGCAAATTTTTTCTCTGAAGTAAGAATAAATTTATCTCAGTTACCACCCCTTAACAGACGCTCTCTTTCAACAAACCCAAAATAAGTAGTCTATTCAAATGTAATTAAAGTCCCTGAAAACTGTGAAGAGGAACCGGAAAACACTAGCCTGCTTAACACTGCTCTCTAACTCAGATAACCGGTTTACCATATAGACTACTGTAGCATAAGCATGCTGGGCTCATATACATTTCAAGCGAGCCAGGCCTCAGTGGATTTCTGGAAAGCAGACCTATTTGTCCGGGGTCTGTCACTGTAAAGCAGGAAAATGCCCTGTGACAAGCTACTGCTAATTTTATTGTGGCACGGAGTCCTGTGCATGCGTTCTCCTCAGCGGATGCCGTTCAATTGCAGAGCAGGATGAAATTGGATCGGCAGAGACAGGGACTACCCTGGGGTCAGCTGTGACCATGCCACTTCTATGTGATGTCTAGTTGGGGTGATGGTGTGTAAATAAACGTAGAGAATTGCAAATCTTGTCATGGCCAAGCAGAGCGGCTCAAGCATTTAAAGATGGTTGCCCGCAAACCTAACTGGAAGGTGCTCGCTGCGTGGTGGCTGGGGAAAAACTGCGTGTGCCGTGGCCGCCCCTGCTCCTGACATATCTGAGAGCTCTGACCCAGCACTGTGTTGCTGAAGGGATTAATCACTATCTTTTTTAATCATAGTGAAAATCCAAGCAACAAACTAATCATATTTGAGTATTGTGCTTTTAAAGCTACCATCCCGACACACGACTTTGTATTTGTATTACGGTTCTTTGATTTATTTGTTCTTTTAATGAGATGAAGCATCCCAATGTCCTACTGTTATAGAATTTAGCACACTAAAGTCCTATGAGCTCTTGTCATTATTATGAACTTTTCTAATGTTAGAAAATAAAATATTATAGAATTCACATTTTCTACTTATGAATCTAATTTTATTTAAATACTACTTACAGTACTCATTAAAATACACTTAGCTTTTCCTACCTACAACCAATAAGATGTATTTTTAACCACTTTTACATTTACACATAGCTGATTCTCTGTTACTTTTCCCACATGACAATTACCTTTCATTACAAATTTATAAAATCATTTACATTTTAGCAGTTTAAATGTTTCTGCTGACATTTTGTAACTATTACCCTCTTCTAGAATGGCATATGTTCAGGCAGTTAATAAAAAATTAAATGGAATAGCAGCAGCCAAGGTGAAGCTTTGCATCACAGTGCTCTCCACATCTCTGAAAATACCATCTTTGTGTTGCAAACTGTGAAGTGAGGTTAGGGCTGTGCCAATATATGTATTTGTCACAACTGTCACAGAGACCACGAACTAGCCAATCACATAGCCCTTAATTAGACAGTTATATTTTGCTTTTTAGAAATTGTCCTCATGTAAAATGATATCTAAGATTCAAGAAACGTGCTGAGAGCTAAGAGGGCAAAGAATGCCAGAGATTAGAAAAAAATAGCACTTTAGTTTCTCTGAAGCTTTATTAACTGCTGCATGATTCATTTAATATAAAAATATACATACTATAAAAGATATTTGTAAGTTTGAATAGGAGAGAAATGTAGTTCATGTATTAATGAATTGGGGATACATTGAATTAAACCTTTATATGATACCAGATGTTCTTATATAGATTTTGAAATTATAAGTTACAAATCACAGAAGATGATCAGCCAAGTGGTGATGCTGTTAAATGACTGCACCCACAGTTGTGACACTGGCTTCATCTGAAATTCCATGTACACTACTTACTACTGATAATAAATTGGATAGATTTTTGTTAGTAGACAATAATTGATTTGGATATTTTTTTTAATTTCTAGAAACAATTCTACATGATAGACCTCTACATTTTGAAAAACGGAAATACACTCGCTTTCATGTTCCAAGCAAAACTGTTATATTTTAAAATATAGTCTTAATTATGCAACATATAGAACTACAAAACTTTTTTGTAAATAATAATGCAGATACAATATTAGCAAAATATTGCCAGGGCCGTGTGTTTTCTATATTTATGAAACCATATACTCTCAATGACTTAGTTTTTGATATTTGCAAAGGAAATTGGTATTATACTTACCTTCTGAATAATAAAGTATTCAATTTTTACACTGTTTACCAGCAATATTACCTGTGGATAAAAATATGATGAATTTTTATAATATTGCATGTAAGTAATAGTAAAGCAACACAATTACAGTATTTTTAAAATTAGCAGAAGCATTTTCTCTTCATCTGAATTTTCAAGAAATAAGTTTTAAACTAACTACAACTGGAGTAGACATGCTTCTCATTCTTGAGGTGAATAATGGGTAGTTCAAAAATGTCTAATACGTGAAACCTATCGTCACAAAGACCATTTTAAAAAAATCAGTCACAAATTCTAAGGTGGAAGAAATTTGGCTTGTTTGTGTTTGTTTCTGTTGCTGGTAACAGTGGAAAAATTCTTGTATTTTATGAGCAAAGCAAAATATCTAATTTAGGGATTGCTTGCACGGTTCACCCCTTTAAGTCTTTACTTAAGAGGCACATCATAGAAGTTTTAACAGTCATTGTATATTAACCTTGCGTGGGCGGTAGGAGGCCAGCCATCTGATGAATTTACATGCAGCTGGATAAAAATGCTATTTGGAGAGAGATTGAGAGTTTATTTGATTAAATCCCTTTCTCTACCACCTTGACCTCTTTCTTGTGAAATAATCAGAACTGTTTAGCAAGAATATTCGGGCATTAATAATGAATTGCTTTTCAGCTGACTTCCGCACTACAACAAACCCATTGCTGCCTCTGCTTTCTCTGCTTATTTTTTTTAAATAGTGCTTTATTAATGAATACTAAGATTAAAAACTACAAGAAGTACATCTCTGAGGAGTTTTGCTTTGTGGTGGTAGGCCATTTATGGCTCCTCAATACTAATTTCTGTCATTTCATCTTCTTCTCTTAAATCCCCATAAATCTGTCTGTAGATCAGGTATGTTCTTCAACTCTACATAGTTCAGGGTGATTGTATGAAAATAATATCTTTCTCCTCACCAACAAAGAATGATTTGAGTTATCAGAACCTTATAATCATAAATAAAAGCATTTTCCTGAATTCCAGTATGAGCAATGGTGGTGGTTGTGGTGAGACTGGCAGTGATGTGCCTGTGGTTTTGATGTGTGTACTTTTCTTCCATTTTTCTCCCTAATTGTTACACATTAAATCACATTTAAAACAATTTGGAGATCTTTGTATGTATATGTTGCCTTGGATTTTACACCTTTGAGGGAAAGAAAATAATACATTTGAAAATTGAATGAATTCTCTATCTTTCATGGTTTTAAAAAATAGATTGAAGTTGAGTCCATGTTTACTGTCTTCTAAGATTCTGGAGAAGCAAAGAGGAATGACTACTGGCTCCACACACTTTAAATACAGTTGATAAAGTAAAGTTTTCTCATGAATTAATTACTGGATGGTTGAAATAGAAGCTTTGTATCCTAAAAGTTGAGAGGCAAATTTTATTCTCCACATGTACCTGAGATGTTATCTAATAATCCCTGGCTTTTTTTGGCAAAGAACACTGCATAGTCTTTGGAAACTAAAATAAAGCTCAGTTAATTTAGTAATGGGTGCAGGAAATCTTTAAGAGTACAATGTGATCATTCCTGGCACATTCAGTGTACTTGCGAGTTGGGTCTTTTACTTGGTTAGCAGATTTCCTGTATACCTACACTACTCTGCTGTCACTCATTAACAGTATCTTGTCTTCATACTAAATTATGCTTCATTATAATTTGTTTCATAATAACACGCACTTCACTGTAATATGTAAAATGCTTGGCTTCCATGAACAACTCTACGAAAAAGCCATACAGTATCTCATTTGCATTTAGCAATTATATTACATTACAATATATTAAGCTGCAGAAAATCTAATCTAACATCATAATTTAAAATAATAATTTTCAGTGCTTTACAAGTAGGATACAAGTCAGGTTACAATACATATTGAGTTCTTTCTTTGTTGGATAAAACAGAATTGGTTCATTTTCTTTTACTTCAAAAGTACCCCAGAAAGATTTAATTCTTTAATATGGAGAATAATATTATATTGAGAGAGAAAGCTGATTTGCATTGTTCACAGGGAGGCAAAATTTGTGTCTCCTTGTCATAATTTGTCCTGTTTTGGGGATCCATTTTTATATTATATATAAAACTATGGACAAGTTTTATTAGATAAATGAAAATAATTTTATTGTAAAATTTACTTATCTCATTTTTAAATGTTTAAAATTATTACTAAATACCACATTTTTACTTTAATTTTGAGGCCTAGGATACTATAAAAATAATTAGAAAGCAAATAGGACTAAGTATTTTTAAATATTGATATATATGCATAAAAATTGTAAAATGGCATTGTAGAGACAACATTAGGAGTATATGCTGCTTTTGAAGAGAACCTGAGTTCAGGTTCCATCACCTACATTGAGAAGATCATAGGAGCCTGAATCTCCAGCTCCAGGGGATCTGAAATCCTCTTTGGGCTTCCATGGGCTTCTATACTCATATGTACAAATGCACATTCATATACGTATATACACATAATAAAATAAAATAAATCTTTTAAAAACATAATTTAAAATATACTTAAACATTTCTAAGGAAGTGTAATATGCAGCTAGTTATAAAATACAACAAGAAACACAATCTTCTTGTTTTGTGATATTTTGATATGTACATTGGTAATTTGTGTGCGTGCATGCATGTGTGTGTATGTGTGTGTTTGTGTGTGTGTGTGTGTGTGTGTGCGTGTGTGCATGTAAACTCTGATGTAAGAATAAAATTAGAGGCATAAAATAATTAAAATCAAGCACCTAATATTAGCAGAGGATCAGAACATGCTAAATTTTAATTACCATCTGTGCTGGCTGGCTATCTTTATGACAACTTGACACCAGCTAGAATCATTTTGGAGGTGTAAACCTCAATTGAGAAAATGCCCCCACCAGATCTGCATGTGAACAAGCTTGTGGCACATTTTCTTGATTGATAATTGATGTTAGTGGGCCCAGTGCATTGTTGGTGGTACCATTTCTTGGCAAATGGTCCTGGATAGGTAAGGGAGCCTCCATGATCTGTGAAGACAAAGCCAGAAGCAAAACTGGCAATCCACCATAGTCTATGAGTCAGTACCTGCCTCCAAGTTCTTGCCTTGAGTTTCATCCCCAACTTCCCTAGAACTGTAAGCAAAATTAAGTGTTTCCTCCAAAAGTAGCCTTTGGGCATGGTGTTATCACAGGAATAGAAAACTGAAAACATCTCAGTTGAATAATTTTTACTCTGAATTAATTGATATTTTTGTTGTATAGGGAAATGTTGAAAAGGACAGTAAATTTTACTTGTTATGAAAAAAACTCATGAAAGCAAGTTCTTAATACATAGGGGAGAGAGGACACTTAGGAGAGGTATACTGGGGAGTAAGAAGTAAATAAGAAATATGAGAATATGTCTACATCCTGAAAGGAAGTTTTCTTGTGACTGAATAAGGAAAGAGGATGTAGGATGCCTGGTATAGATGAACAGAACTGGTGTATAGGACCATGCTTCTGAGAAGCAGACTTTGCCTTTTGTTTCTTCCTTTCTCCTTCCTCCTCTTTCTCCTCATTCTCTTTTTCAGAGGAAGGCAATTTTGCTAGTTTTGTAAAGTACTGAGTGGAGAGGACAAACGGAAACTGAGAAATTTCTATTCGGATTGAAACTAAGTGAATCTTTGAAGACAGATTAAGACAGTTTTTAACTTCAGCAATAATATTGTTCCCTTGCTTGCAAGGCATGCCTTTTGTAAGTTTCAGAAGGTCCTTCACTAGGTTTGCCTTGCATGACTATCATTTGAAGTAGAGGTCAGAAATGAGAACACTACATAATAATTCTTACAGCTAGAAGACTCAGCAATCTGTTACTCTAGATTACATAAATTAATAGAAGGGGGTATTAAAGTCCTAGAGTAGCCATTTAGGCGCCTCTTTATTTTTCTAATGAGCAAGCTTTTACAGTGAAATATTTATTTCAAAAAGCCATTCTAGACCATTGGGTGTATTTATATCTGAGAAACTAAGAAATCCAAAGAGTCATCAGCAGGTTCTATATTTTTTGTATGTGATACAAATAAACCACAACAATGATCATTTGTTTTGCTCAACATTATGATCTTAAACTGAACCTCTGCCCTTGAGTTCAACTTTTTTGTTTCTTCTGCCAAAAGCTTCACACTATTTAGATTCTACAATCAAGTCACGTGTATCTAAATTTTAAAAATAATTTAGGGTAATGTTCTTAAAAGATATACTTTATATTCATAGCACAGAAATCTTGTTTCTTTTAATTTAATGTATTTTTATTACTCTACATATCTCCGAGACATAAATTAAAGGTGGTGGTAGATAAGAAATGACTTGGAGCACATCATTTTGGAAGATGACCTATTTTACGTGTTTGTTATTTTATATCACTTAATCTTTGTTATGTTGTCTCTTTCTTTCTCTCTTTCTTCCTATCCCTTCCTTCTTCTTCTTCTTCTTCTTCTTCTTCTTCTTCTTCTTCTTCTTCTTCTTCTTCTTCTTCTTCTTCTTCTTCTCCTTCTTCTCCTCCTCCTCCTCCTCCTCCTCCTCCTCCTCTTCTTCTTCTTCTTCTTCTTCTTCTCTCTCTCTCTCTCTCTCTCTCTCTCTCTCTCTCTCTCTCTCTCTCTCTCTCTCCCTCTTTCTTTATTTCTGAACTCTACATGAATGAGATGCCAGGAGACTATAGCTCGGAAACAACTATAAAATAAGTTATGAATGACCTCTAAGTTCTCTGCTGCTCAATTACTCAGACACTTAGCATTTCAGGTGCCAAAACATTATGAGGTTGACATGGCTTTGCCATATTTTGTTTTATCCAAAAATTTTATGGGGAGGGGTTGAAGGATTATTCAGCACTTAACAACATGTTCTGCTCTTCCAGAGAATGAAGTTTTGATTTCCAACACCCACATGGCAGCTTGTAATCTATTTTCAGAGGATCCAATGTCCTTTTATGGCCTCTAATGACATAAAACATGCACATGCATGAAGGGAAAACACCAAAACATATGATATAAATAATATAAAATATTAAGGATTTGAAAATTGATTCTGTTCTTAAAATTACATATATGTGTATATGTTGAAATTAATATACATCTTAATATTCCACAATGTCTTTAGACAATAACTCTTCTAATATTACATGACAATGTTTTTATATCACCTAAGCAAATGCCTCCAGTTAAACACATGTGTCCAAATATAATTCTGTGTAATTTATTTTGTGGTATTATCTAGACAATATAATAGGTAATCTTCTAGGAGAGAGATCCGAGGGCTGGATTATACAGTAGAGGTCAGAAACATATTCTCAAACTGCATTTGTTTCAAGAAAAAAATTAGAGGCAAGGGTATAAGCCTATTACTGTCAAATCCATTTTTTATTTAATTTTGCAGAGCAAAATATAATATATGTGGTCTAGTGTTCATTTTGATATCCTCTCTGGTAAGACAAACATACATTGAAAAAGGGACAAAGTCTTTAGTCCGTGGCTCCTTCTGATATTAGATATATGTTTCAATTCTTCTACACAATATTTAATCTTCTTTCTTGGATACCTCATCATAAGTCTTGTACTTACTCCATTAGGTTTCTCTAGTGTGCTCAGGACAGCAACTATACCTCACTATTAATAAGGTATGATAGAATCTACTGATCTCAGTCATGGGTTTAGTCATGGGACCTGGCCAAGGGGAGGAGGGAAGAGTCCAACACAATTTGGAAGATGGTGCTGCTGTGAACGGAGTTAGAAAACAGGTGACCAACAAGAAAATAAGATTTCATTTTGCTTTTAATCTGGAGATAGATAATTGTAATTTGGCTATAATTACAGAAAAAAAATTCACATTTCAGGAAAAGATTAATGGACAAGTGGTCAGGTGTTCAGGTGCGCCATGACAATAGCAGAAATTTTGTCATAAAGGAAGAAATCCTAAAGAAAGTGATGTGCAAGAAAGAAAATGAAGATTTTTTTTTTTAAGACAGGAACATCATGCCCAGGTTTGATAACTCTATGGAAATACAGGGTAAATTTAAAATGGAGTAGCATTACTTATTTTAGTAGAGAAAGACTGAAGGCAAGAAAAAATATTGTGGTAGAATTGTACCCTGAGGACTCAAAGCAGGTCAATGCCATCTCCTTGCTGACACAACTGGCACACAGTAAGTAGGCTACGGCTGTAGCTATTCTCCTGATAATGGATGGAGTTTTACATGAGTTACAATAGGAAAAATTAATAAAGTTACAAAACTTTAGGAAGCTCTGAGAAACTGCAAGTACCTTGCTGTTGTTCAGTCCAATCCTTTAATGTTTATATAATCAATATATGCGTTTGGAGTGAGTTAGTTTCTCAGTGGTTTCTTCATTTCTGGTATTTGTCAAATAATGAAGGCTCTTTCAAAAATTAAGTTTCATATATTGTGTCCTGACTGAAGTTTCTGAAACTGCTGTTTGTCATTGTTCTCAAATTTGTTCTTGTGATAAGTTAAGTTCTGTGAGCCATGAGACTGGTTGATAGAATGAAGTTAATCACTCTTTAGGAGTCCTTATCAAACACGATCATGTCTTCAATGTTTTGTGACTGTACAGTGGATACTTTCTTCTGCCACATAAATTGTAGACTCATTTTATTCTTTCATTAAAGGAAAACACTGCCAAAACTTCACTTATCATTTTGAAAAATTTTCAGATCAAATAATAGAAGTTCTTGTGAAGATGGTCACTTGAATTACTGTATCTTCATATCTGTGGTGTTTGTTTTATGGCATTTAGGATAGAACTCAATTCTTTGTACCTTTTTTTGAAAGCACTCTATTTCTGTTTTATTTATTTATATGAAAATTATTTTATTCATATAGATTGCATATTCTTTCCATTTCTACAGATCTGTGTTAGAATTTTTTCCACATATAATATCATGAGAATAACATGGAGAAAAGGAATAAAAAAAATTGCTCATAACAGAGAAAATATGCAAATATTTTCTATTATTAAAATTTCTATTCATGATGATCTGATAGATGTACTTGCATTTTTCGACTGTTGTGGAGTAAGCTCAGATTGTTTTCTGATTATTTCTTCCATAGTATGTAAATACCTATGTAAACTAAGTGGAGAATAATCTTTAAAACATCCTTTATGACTCATCTAGGAAAATATGTGCACATATAAAGAATAAATAATGTTTTTTATATATAATTATCTGGTAGTTACCTATTAGATCATCAGTTGCTGAAATTTTGTGAATGAGATGTAGGCATATTTCTGTAACTGGTGAGAATTTTTTGAGACTTTTCTACAACTAAAACAAAAAATTCTCTAAGAATATAAACGTGAACGCACACTACAAATAATAAAATGTGTTCCTATAACATGAACCACAAAATCACTGCGATTAGTTTACAGATACTGACAAGACTATCAAGCTACCTAGTTGTGCCAATAAAATAGTTTGTATTAGGTACTCAGTCTTTGCTGATTTAAAGTTAGTCTAAATATTAATTAAAATCACAAGAGAACTGTACTAGGTTCTGACATGACTATGAAGTGTAAAAGTAAATTCGCAATGCTTTGTCATATCATAAGCCAACTCAGATCAAATAGTTGAAATCCAAATACCTTCATCTTGTCATGGATTTTACCTCAGGCCATATTTATCCTGCCCATCTGCCACATTTAGAAGAAATCTCATGAAGATATTTATTAATCCTTCAAAACTTTTCATACTAGGAGAGAGTCTACACTAGTTGTCTAATTATGAACATGTTTCAAAAATTAATGATTTGAGTACTTTTTGTATATTTTCCCTGGAGAAGATGAGAGATAAAACAGAAATTCAGCCCTACACTTACCTTCTTCAAAAAATTCAAATACGTCTTCGGTAATAATCCATTGGAGAGAACTAATGTGTCATTTGCAAAGGGTTATGAATTGGAGATAGCTTCTGTGTTAGAGATGCAAGCATGTGATCACGGCTCAGTACTGGGACCTCATCTCTCTCAGATTCAGAAGGCAGGGGAGACAGGCAAGATATCAGAGGACTTGAAACAGGGGAAACTGTAATCAGACTACATTGGATTAAAAAAACTAATCAGTTTTCAATGTGAAAAAAAATTATGACAAAACCCCTCAAATTGCTATGCTGAGAAACTTTTTGATTGCTTCTAAAAACTTATTAGTTATTTTTAATTTTATAAATATTAATTTAACCTGATTTTTTTCTTTGTAGTACTACAAATTTAATGTTTCCTTGTATATCTGTGATTAATTCTGAATACCATTTTAAGGCTAGTTCAGTCGTTCACTTTGTTTCACATTTTCATCTTTTCCTCTATATTTCTTCTCAAGGTTTATAATGCATGCTCTTTTTTTCAGACAGATCTTTCCTAAAATTCAGATTTTAAATTTTATGCAGGGACTATATCATTCGTTGACAAGTTTCTTTTACTTCTAATTTTTTTACTGAAGAAGTTTCAAATTCTTTTAGTTGTGGGTTGGTGTTAACTGAATAGTGTCCGTGCTAACGCTAAGCATCCCTTCATGTTTATTGTGCATGTAAATAATCATTATTCAGAATGACCTGGCAACTTTTTTATTATTCAGTTTCATCAGCTGAAAAATGGTGTCACAAAAGAGATAGTGATTTCCCTATGATAAATCATTTAATTGGCAAGAAAAATAATACAAATCTATAATCAGAGAGCCCCAGTTTCTATACAGTTACAATTCTGGCATTCTACAAACTGCCAGTCTGTGGAGGCCAAAGTGTGTTCTAGTAGGCTACAATTTCTTTGAAGTTTACTCTTTCAAGCAGTAACTATAGAAGATTTAAATAAGTCTCTAACATAAATTTTTATGTTAATTAAAATGATCTGGATATGCAATTTCATATAGTTATCCTGTTCTGGTCTGACCAATGTAGACTGTAGTTTTTAATTTCTTTTATACCATCCTTCATTGTTATGAGGAATAAAGTCAAAGGGGCACATGCAGTGACTACAGTAGAATGTGTTTCATTGCATATGTTTTTCCATACAACAGGAAAAAGTTGCTGTGTTTTATTAATCTGTTTTATCTTATACTGTTGAAACCTAATGTAGGCATGATTGATTCTTTTTACTGCAAGCTGAGAAACCACTGGGAATTGTGTATACTGATTTACAATACAAAGACATGGTATTTTTCTGTCTGGAAATGAATTAGAAGAATTTTTTTCTTGTTGTTGTTGAGAAAGGCTATCCCTGTGTAGCCCTGGATGGCCTTGAACTCACAAATATCCCATCCGCCTCTGCTTTCCTAGTGCTCGGAATAAAGGTTCCTGTGGCAAAAAAAATTAGCTTTCAGTAAGAATGTAGAAGCCTACCTCTGTAGATACATGGGCTGTACTTTCTTTTGAGGATAGAGCCATTTGCATTTAGACTTACATAGAACATTAAGCGAGGGAAAGTCAAACATTCGTCATATGTCATGCATGAAACACTGATAGCCAAACTACAGCTTATAAAGTTTGTTCTTTAGGGAGTAGGCTAAACAGATGGATGAGGTACATATGATTTGAAAAAATATCAACATTTTAAATATGGAGCTTGAGTCTAGAAATAAAGCACTGCTTTGAGTATCTCATTGCCAACAAAATTATATTTTTTCTTTCTAAAGAGTATAACATTTTTCTTTTTTTTCTTGGATTATTTTATTTATTTACATTTCAAATGTTATTCCCTTTCCCAGTTCACCTCCAGAAACCCCTATCTCATCTTCCCTCACCCTGCTTCTATGAGGATGCTAACCCTCCCACCCACCCACTTCTGCCTCCCTTTTTAAGTATACCAGAAAGACACACATTAGTGCACTTTCAAGAATAAAGATGTTCCTTGGACATTTGGTGTTTGTTTTGAGTATGAAACAATTTGAACAGGTATAAATGAATGCCACAGTTTATCCGGACTGTTCTTCCATTATCAGCTAGAGGCAATAAGTTTACAAGATACTGAATATAATTAATAATGAACCACTCCTCTGGAAATGTAGTTGCCACCTATGTAGTATGGTGCTTTCGATTTGTGATGAGAAAAATAGGTGAATGAAAACAATAATGGGTAAAAATTAATGATTTTTATTGAATATTTTCCAAATCCTTGTTAAAACTATAAAAGGTCAACTCTAAATACAGCTTAACTAAACATCTGTATTTAACTCTAGGTAATTAAACCGTATGCCATTTGGAGGAGGTATCTGGACTATGTATTAAACTCAAATTAGCTACAAGTTAATAATGTAAATGATTACTAGCAAAATACAACAGCTAGACACAGGATAGTAGAGACATTGTGCATACCTCATAAAATATTCTTGTTTCTTTTTAATAGCATGTATACCTTCCGAAGAAATCCAAACATTACTAGAATGATTCCAGCAACATACAACTTAGGAAGAGAAACTGACCACATACAAACTAAAGTTGATCACTTTTTCATGTTAGAGTGACAGATGATTAATATTTGGAATTAGCCCAAAGACAGATTTTAAGACATGAAAGGCAAGAATCGATTACTTGTTTCCATGTTTCTGTTTGCTTCATATAAAACAAATTACCCTAAGAACGTCCCTGGTATCTTAAAGTTAACCGCTACTTACAGTGTTTGAAAGTGAGTTGTTTTTCACCAGCGTCTTCCCCACCCTGGATTTTATTTTACATTCCATTCCCCTAGTTCCGCTGTCTGGTTGATGATCATCACGGTAATATATGTTAGGAATTTTCACTTGAAGGACCATGTATCTTTAAATGTCTTCTTTTTATTCATCCTACTTCTCACACATGTAATTTTCCCTTTAATTTGACATCATTTAACGGCACATTACACGTCAATGATGTGATCTGTGAATATTTACAATGTTCGTGTCATTTTTATTTTCTCATCCAATTTAAGTAGCTCTGCTTTTTATGACATCATGAATTCTTCAGTCTTTTTGGTCTTTTTGGGACTAATTATTCCATTAGTTCCTTCAAAGTAGCACTGTTTGTCAGTCATTTTTTCCCTTTTGATCATAAGACGTTTGCTGTTCTCCTTTGCATGTACAATAAGCCCTAGGCTGAAGCAGCTAAGCTGGTAAGAACAACCTGCATGGTTGATTCTGCTTTGAATACCTATTTCTGTCCGAAACCAGTTTATTAGTAAATCTCTCTATCATAAAATATAACTTGTCATCTACCCCAAATGGATATGCATTAAAAATATTGACTTTATACCCATAAATGTTTTATATATACTGCTTCTACTTGCTAAGACAGAGACCATCAGAGAAAGTGGTAGTAACTATAAATATTAGGATAAAAGTGAACTTAATTGACTTGTCAAAATATCATGACAGTTACTTGTTTAATGTTGATTTTGCCATAATTACACAGTATCATAGACTCAACTTCTGATAAAATCAATCCTTCCTTGGAACTTTACATGTCCACTTTTATCTGCTAACTTACAAAGTTTACAGATGTGATTAATTTTAAACGGCATCAAGACAAAAGAGGATCTGTGGTGATTAAAGTCTGACTATGGCTGCAGCACACTTGTTTCCAGAAATGTTAACATTTCTTCTGCAATGCAGAGCACTGATGCCTTTTGCTGGTCTCCATAATGATGAGGACAAGACCAGGAGATCTGCTTTCTAAAGGCAGTAGAATTCAACTCTCCAAATTTCTTTCAGGATGACAAAGAAAATACCAATAGGAATAATTAATATGTGATTTGAAAGGTTCTACCGCAGGTGGTTGCCCCAGCGAGTACCCACAGCTTTCTTCTTAGTGATTTTTGAAAAGTAGCAAGGCAATTAACAGCCTTGTAAGAAGTAATATCAAGAATATTTAGAAATAAACTAGAGTAAAAAGAATATATGTAAAAAGCACACTTATGGCTGGAGTGGTGGCTCAGCAGTTAAGAAACCTAGTTTAGTTTCCAAGTGTATATGTCAGGTGGAATACAAACATCTGCAACTCCAGTTTCATGCTCTTCTGGCCTCCTCAATCAATCTCACACATGTGACATACACTCACACAGGCACATATAGGCACAAATAAATAAATAAATAAATAAAAATAAATCTTAAAAGCAAAAACAGCAGACTGACATTAGTGGTTTAAGAATTTAGGTTGAATAGCACTGGGCTAGAATGACTCAGAATTTCTGTTTTTCTAATTCTGACTGCACTAAACGAGCCATTATCTCTCCCAGAAACAAAGTTTCTTTACTGCTCGAACAATCTTTTGTGTTGTAACCAAAAACTCTCAAGGTGAATATGTCTTGTGATCGACAGTCATATCTGAATAGTGAGCATTGTTATTTATGCACCTGAACTAAATGTCATAACTCTAGAGTCATCTGTTCCTCTCTCCCTGTCCTTCTTCTGGGCTACCCTCCACTGTTCTGACTTTCTGATGATAGAGTTAGAAAGGACTGGCACACTGGCCATCTACTGATCTAAGAAGAAAGTTGATAATATCTAGGCAGAGAGCCATCAGATATGTGAACTATTGAGAGAAGAATACGTGTGAAGGGAGATGTAGCTGAGGACACTCACCATGCAGTTCACAAAAAGGATTCTTGGCAGAAAAAAATGCTAGGAAAATTATACAAGAACATGTAGTGGTTTACACTGCTTTGTGCTCCCAGCAGGTTGCTTGCTTCCAGCCACCTATCCAGGAACTCTTTGGATCTGTGGATCAATTACACAGATTAGCTTATTTTTAAAATGCCTTGACTAGCTCAAAG
Source organism: Rhabdomys pumilio (assembly GCA_030674055.1). Classification (NCBI taxonomy): domain Eukaryota; kingdom Metazoa; phylum Chordata; class Mammalia; order Rodentia; family Muridae; genus Rhabdomys; species Rhabdomys pumilio. The sequence goes on along the minus strand of JANHMN010000002.1, from coordinate 127,389,284 downwards.
GCTGGGCTGTTCTAATCCTCTGCCTGACTGTCATAGATTTCCTTCTCATACTTCTGACTAAACACTCTCTAAACCTATGATTTATCTTTGCTACCCTGTTCCTTCTGGGTTGCCCCTAGTCTTTGCTGCTTAAGATGCTTCTGGACAGCCCTTCTGGGGTCTGTATTCCTTCTCACCTATATTTCAGATGAGTTTTTCCTTCTGCAGCTCTAAATCTGACCCATCTCCCTCTGAAACCAGGTGATTCCTCATCTCTCCTCCTTTCTTCCCTGTCTAGCCCACACAAATATAAAGGTCCTGTTCCATTCCCCTTTGCCCAACCACTGGCCATTGGCATCTTTATTGCCCAAACAAAAACCCAACTAGGAACAAGAACCTTCAGAGTTTCCCAGATTCTCTATGAAATAAAAGCATCAGAACTAATCCCCCAACAGAACAAGGCCATCTTTTGCAGAAGTTAGAATCACAATGGAATGTGGTAGCACTTTGGAATCATCACTTCATACATCATATAACACTGGTACTGTCAGATCTCCATATCCACGGGGTCCACGTCGATAGAATCAACCTAATACTGAAGATAAATGAAAAAAAATATTAGTGTATGCTGAACACACATTGTTTGTGGCATTACTCTGTAAAGAATGCAGCATAACAATTATCACTGTTGCATTACATTGTAGTTGAGAGATTATTTAAAGTATATAGGAGAATGTACAAATCTTCTGTACTAACTTTATTATTTTAAAAGCATTGAGACTTAGGTACTGTCCAAGCATCCTAAAAACAATATTCCACAGACACTGAGGAACTACTGTGTGTGTAAAGTTAAATCAATAACTCTTATTATTAAGTCTACAGCTATGAATTTGAATATCAACTCTACCCTTTACTGCCTAGTGGTCAAACCTTAACTGTGTCCTTCAATTTCTCTGAGCCTCAGTTTTCTCCTTTGTAAAATTCATATAATACTTCTAAAAATTTTAACCTACTGCATGTAAACTAAAAAAAATGAATTAATTGATTTTGTATCTGGTCAGAATGAGAGCAGGGATTATCTATGTACATCCCTCTCTGTTTTCATTTAAGAGGGATCAGCAAAGGCTGTGAAAGTATTCTCTGCATTTCTGAAACCATGTGACAAGTTTGGGTCTTTCAAGTATTTCACTTTAGAGAACAATGGAAATCTGTGCAGGTATTGGAGCAGTCTTTACAGGACTCTTATTAACTTTCCTAATATTCATGTCATATTGGCTTACTCTTGGGTTTTTCAGACCTGTTATTAGTTCTACTTGACTCTGACCCGAGATATCTACTTTCGTAGTTTGTATACAAGGTACTTGGGTTTAACATCAAAACTAAGAATCATTTTTTCTGGTTATTACTATTTTTTATTTTAACTTAATGTTAACACAAGGAATGTTTAAGAGGTCATGTTTAATTTTATGAACATATGAATAGGATGTATTGAGGAAAAATAAATGGTTATCAAATGAACTTATGAGGAGTACTAAATCTGACAACTCATGTCATCATAATCTATGCTTGAAGAGTTAAGAAAAGATTGTGATTGAGGAAGATATGATCTACAAAGCTATTATTTACTAACCTCACGTAACTTGATTTTCTATTGAGGACAAAAAAAAAGAACGTCAAACATTTTAGTTCTTAGACTTCTAGAAATAAAATGTGCTGATTTTTTTCTCTTAGCACTGTTCAAAGTAAGCTTTACAGGTAACGGTAACAAAAGTGAACAGTGCTTACTTAGCAAGGCGGCCAGAGCACCTCAAATCTAAATCTCAGAACTGTGACTTTTTATCTTATCACTTTGGGTAGATTCCTGTGACTGTTCCTATTGTTAGGATGTTTGTTGTACAAAATACAGTAACATCCATATGGACTAAAAATCTCTTGTATTTTTAGATAAATCACCCAGCAGTTTGATGGACAAACTGTCTCAGTTTGCTGGGTGCATTTCGTAGAAAGTTCAGAAATACCATATGTATTTATTGGAGACTTGGTACTTATAAAAAGTTTAGTTGTTTGTTTGTCCCGTGACTCCTTGATGATGTCTCCTATTTTTAGTGCCCTCTTTTGTAGTGTGTAATTAATCAGTGTTGTAACTGTGAGTCAAAAGTACATATTTTATGAATTCTCCTTAAAGGTTTACGATTTTATCATTTACTACTAATATACAAAATGACTGTTTTATGTCTCTAATGATTGTGTCTCCATAGTCCAATACAATTACTAATAGAGAACTACATGGTTTGAAATGAGCTCTAATAGAATTATTTCGATCCCTGAGTTGCAGGTAATTCAATCCACAATGTTCATGATTTGCATATCTATAGATAGAGCTATGCAACCAAGGAATCTGACTGGTATCATGAATAGTAATCATTTCAATTTGCTATTTATCTAGTTGAAATTTAGATTATGAAAGCCTTATATGATTTTTCTCAGGTGATCAATATTAATGAAGAAGGAAAAATTTATAAGAATTGCTTAGTCTTATGGGTAATTGAAACTGAGTTTGTGGGATATATAAAAAGGACTCCAAAGTTTGTCTTTAAAATGTATTGTTTTCTCAAAGTGAATTTATTGGAAAAATTTTAAAATCTTATGAGCAATTTATGATTATTTTTTTCTTTCTTTATTTTTGGATTCAAGTATGCAGTGCTGGCAAAGTTTGGTAGCCAATATTACATAAACATGATGAGAGGAATAAGTGGCAGTTTGCCTTGGCTTGACTTAAAGATCTATTTGTACCTGTGGTTTAGGTAGCCATCTCAAATCTATATTCCCTTTTTTATTAATAATTTTATTTCTTTACATTTCAAATGTTTTCACCCTTCCTGATTTCCCCTCCATGAACCACCCACCCATTTCCCTTCCCTTTTGCCTCTAAGAGGGTGCTCCACTTTCCACCCACTCACTACCTCACCACTCTAGCATTCCCCTTCTTTGGGGCATCAAGCCTCCACAGGATCAAGTGGCTCCCTTGCTAATGATGCCAGATGAGGCAGTCCTCTGTTGTATATGTAGCAGGAGCCATGGACCAGACCATGTATATACTTTTTGGTTGGTAGTTTAGCCTCTGGGAGCTTTGAGAGGTCCAGATAATTTATACTGTTGTTCTTCCTATAGGGTTGCAACCCCTTCAACTCCTTCAGCCCTTTCCCTAACTCTCCCATTGGGGTTCCAGTCTCAGTCCAATGGTTTGATCTGAGTAACTGCATCTGTCTTAGTCAGGTGCTAGAGGAACCTCTCAGAGGACAGCTATACCAGAATGGATGGGTGGTCTCTGGATGGCTTTTCCTTCAGTCTCTGTTCCATTTTTGTCCCTGAATTTTCATTAGACAGGAACAATTCTGGATTTAAAAATTTGAGTGGGTGGCCCCACCCCTCCACTGAGGGCCATGTCTATCTCCTGGAAGTGGTCTCTTCAGGTTCTATTTCCCTGCTGTTGTGTATTTTTGCTAATATCACCCCCATTGGGTCCTGACAGCATCTTCCATCTCTGCTATCTGGGATTTTCTAGTCCCCGAGTTCCCCACCCCCAACTGATACTTATTTCTATTTGTTCTCCAGGCCCTCTGGACTTCTCTACTGTCTCTTCCCATACATGGTCCTGCCTCCACTTTTTTCTCCCTCTCCCACCATACAGATGGACCCTCCCTTCATCTGCATCTTGTGATTATTTTGTACCCTCTTCTAAGTGGGATTGAAGCATCCATACTCTGACCTTCCTTCTTGTTAAACTTCATATGGTCCATGAATTTGTATCATGGGTATTCTGAGCTTTATGGGTTAATCCAGTAACCAGTAAGTACATACCATGTATGTACTTTTGGATCTGGGTTACCTCACTCAGAACGATATTTTCTCTTCTAGTTTTATCATTTGCCTAAAAGTTTGTGATGTCATCATTTTTAGTAGCTGAATCATATTCCACATTTTTTGTATCTATGCTTTCTTTGAGGAGCATCTGGGTTATTGCCAGTTTCTGTCTATTATAAATAAGGCTCCAGTGAACATAGCGGAGCATGTGCCCTTGTTATATGTTGGAGAAAACTTTGGGTATAGGCCCAGGAGTAGTATAAATGGATCTTCCGGTAGAATTATTTCCAATTTTCTGAGGACCCACCAGATTGATTTTCAAAGTTGTTGTACCAGCTTGCAGTCCCACCAGCAAGTCTTTTGTTGCCTGAGTTTTGATCTTAGCCATTCTGGTGGGAATAAGGTGGAAATCAGGGACATTTTGATTTGAAATCCCTGATAACTAAGGATGTCGAACATTTCTTTAGATGCTTCTTGGCCATTTGTGATTCCTCAGTTGAGAATTTCTTGTTTAGCTTAGTACCCCATTTTTTAATTGAGTTATTTGGTTTTCTGGAGTCTAAGTTATTGAGTTCTTTGTATATTTTGTATATTAACCGTCTATTGAATGCAGGGTTAGTAAAGAATTTTTGCAATCTGTAGGTTACCATTTTATCCTATTGACAGTGTACTTTGCCTTACAAAAGCTTTTCTGTTTCATGAGGTCTCATTTGTCAATTGTTGATCTTAGAGCCTGAGACACTGGTGTTTTGTTCATAAAAATTTCCCCTGTGCTGATGTGTTCAAGGATCTTGCCTATTTTCTCTTCTCTTAGATTCAGGGTATCTAGTTTTATGTGGAGGTCCTTAATGTACTTAGACTTGAGTTTTGTACAAGGAGATAAGAATGGATCAATTTGTTTAATTCTACATACATTTCTCCTGTTCGACAAGCATCATTTGTTGAAAATGCTGTATTTCTTTCACTGTATGGTTTTAGATTCTTTGTCAAAAATCAAGTGACCATAGAGGTGTGGGTTTATTTCTGAGTCTTCAATTCTATTCCATTGATCTACCTGCCTGTCTCTGTACCAACACCATGCAGTTTTTATCACTATTGCTCTGTAGTACAGCTTGAGGTCTCAGATAGTGATTACCTCAGTAATTGTTTAATTTTTGAGAATTATTGTCACTATCTTGTTTTTTTTTTATTTCTTACCAAGTTGAGAATTGCTTTTTCTATATCTGTGAAGAATTGAGTTGGAATTTTGATGGGCATTGCCTTGAATCTGTAGAATGTTTTTCATAAGACTACCATTTTTACTATGTTAAGCCTACTGATCCAGGAGCATGGGAGATCTTTCTATCTTCTGAGAGCTCCTTTGATTTCTTTCTTTGGAGACATGAATTTCTTGTCCTAGAGGTCTTTCACATGCTAGGTTAAAGTTGTATCAAAATAATTTATATTATTTGTGAGTGTTGTGAACGATGCTGTTTCCTTAAGTTTTTTCTCAGCCTGTTTGTCCTTTGTGCAGAGGAAGGCTACTGATTTGTTGAGTTAATTTCATTTCCAGTCACTTTGCTGAACTTCTATATATGTACAAGAGTTCTCTGGTAGAATTTTTGGGGTCGTTTATGTATACTCTTATATCATCTGCAAGTAGTGATATTTTGATATCTTCCTTTCTGATTTTTATTTATTTTTGTCTAATTGCTCTAGCTAGAACTTAGAATACTATATTGATCAAATAGGGAGAGAGTAGGAAGCCTTGGCTTCTCCCTGATTTTACTGGGATTGCTTAAAGTTTTTCTCCATTTAATCTGATATTGACTGTTGGTTTGCGTTTACTATATTTAGGTTTATGCCTTGAATTCCTGATCTTTCCAAGACTTTTAACATGAAGTGGTGTTGTATTTTGTCAAAGGCTTTTTCAGCATCTAATGAGATGATCATGTGATTTTTTCTTTGAATTTTTCAATATAGTGTATTACGTTAATGAATTTTCATATATTGAACCATTCCAGAAATGAAACCTACCTGATCATGGTGAATGAATGATTATTTTAATGTGTTCTTGCTTTCAGTTTGTGGGAATTTTATTAATTATTTGGGAGACTTTTTATAACTGTTTCTGTTTCCTTATGGATTATGGGGCTGTTTACATAGTTTTTCTGGTTCTGATTTAACTTTAGTATCTTACAGTGTCTGTTTAGAAACTGTCCATTTCTTCTAGATTTTCCAGTTTTGTTGAGTATTTGCCTTTTTTTAGTAGGATCTGATGATTTTTTTTGAATTTTCACTGTTTCTGATGTTAAGTTTTTCTTTTCATTTCTACTTTTGTTAATTTGGTTACTTTCTCTGTGCCCTCTGGTTAGTCTGGTTAAGGGTTTATTTATCTTGTTGATTTTCTCAATGAACCAGCTGCTGGTTTTGTTGATTTTTTTTGTATAGTTCTCTTTGTTTCTACTTGGTTGATTTCAACCATGAGTTTGATTATTTCCTGTTGTCTACTTTTCTTGGGTGTATTTGCTTCTTTTTGTTTTAGAATTTTCAGGTGTGCTGTCAAGCTGCTAGTATATGTTTTCTCCAGTTTCTTTTTGGAGGAACTTAAGAGCTATGAGTTTTCCTCTTAGCACTGTTTTCATTGTGTCCTGTAAGTTTTGATATATTGTGCCTTCGTTTTCATTAAATTCTAACGTTTTTATGGGTATATGGGTTTTCTGTTGTTTTTGTTGTTATTGAAAACCAGCCCTTAGTCTGTGGCAATCTAATAGAATGAATGGGTTGGTTGAGGCTTGTTTTGTGTCTGAGTATATAGTCAGTTTTGGAGAAGGTTCCATGAAGTGATGAGAAGAAAGTTTATTTTTTTCTGTTAGGAGTACTTACTTTACTGTTAAATCCATTTGGTTTATAACTTCTGTTAGTTTCAATGTGTCTCTGTTTAATTTCTGTTTCCATGATCTATCCATTGGTGAGAGTTGGATGTTGAAGTCTCCCACTATTATTGGGTGAGGATCAATGTGCATGTTGAGCTTTAGTAACATTTTATATATATATATATATATAAATGTGGGTGCCCTTGCATTTGGGGCAAAGATATTCAGAATTGAGACTTCCTCTTGGTTGAAAGTCTATTTTATTGGATATTAGAATGACTACTTCAGATTGTTTCTTGGGACTATTTGCTTAGAAAATTTTTTTGAGCCGTTTAGTCTTAAGTAGTGTCTGTCTTTGTCACTAATGTATATTTACTGTATGTAGCAAAATGCTGGATCCTACTTACACATATAGTCTGTTAGTATATGTCTTTTTATTGGGGAACTGAGTCCATTGATGTTGAGAGGTATTAAAGACCAAAGTTTTGGTTCCTGTTATTTTTGTTGTTGTTGATCTTAAATTTGTGTGATTTTCTTCTTTGGATTTGTTGTGGGATGATTAACTTCTTGGTTTTTCATGAGTGTGTTTTCCCTGTTTGTATTGGAGCTTTTCTTTTATTATCCTTTGTAGTACTGTATTAGGAAAAAAGATATTGTGTAAATTTGGTTTTGTCATGGAATATCTTGGTTTCTACATCTATGGTTATTGAGAATTTTGTTGGGTCAGGGCTGGCATTTGTGTTCTCTTAGGATCTGCATGACATCTGTTCAAACTCTTCTGGCATTTAGAGTCTCTTTTGAAAAGTTTGATGTAATTCTGATAAGTCTGCCTTGATATGCTACTTGGCCTTTTCTCCTAACCGTTTTTAATATTCTTTGTTCTTATGTGTATTTAGTGTTTTGATTATGTGACCAGAGGAATTTCTCTTCTGGTCCAATCTATTTGGTGTTCTGCTGGTTTCTTGTACATTTGTGACTATCTCTTTCTTTAGGTTAGGGAAATTTTCTTCTGTGATTCTGTTGAAGATGTTTCCAGGCTCTTTGCATTGTGAATCTTCTCTCTCTCCTTTTCCCTTTATTCTTAGGTTTGGTCTTTTCATCAAGTCCTGAATTTCCTGAATGTTTTGGGTGAAGAACTTTTTGCACTTTATATTTTCTTCGACTGTTGTGTTTATAATTTCTATGGTATCTTCTATGCCTGAGATTCTCCCTTTTATCATTTTATTCTGTTGGTGACATTTGCATCTGTAACTCCTAATCTCTTTCCTGGGTTTTCTATATCTAGGCTTGCCTCCCTTTGTGATTTATTTATTGTTTCTATTTCCATTTTTAGATCCTGAACTGTTTTGTTCAAGTCCTTCACCTGTTTGATTGTGTTTCCCTGTATGTCTTTAAGTGATTCATGTGTTTCTTCTTTAAGGGCTTCTTTCTGTTTATCTGTGTTCTCCTGTATTTCTTTAATGGAGTTGAATGTCCTTCTTAATGTTCTCTGTCATCTTCATGAGATGGGATTTTAGGTAGGAGTCTTTCATTTCAGTTCTATTAGAGTATGCAGGGCTTGCTGTAGTCAGAGAACTGGGTTCTGATGATGCCAACTGGCATTGGTTTCTGTTGCTTATGTTCTTGTGCTTGTCTCTTGCCATCTGGTTATCTCAGATGTTAACTGGACTTGCTGTATCTGACTAGATACTGTCTTTCCTGTGACAGCCTGTGAGCCTAATCACGAAGAAGCTTCTGGGAGTCAAGCTGTCTCTGGGTGTGGGAGGGCATCGGAGCACTGGCTCTGACCCGACCAAGTTGTGAGTTTATATTCCTTTATATTATCAAGATTTTGTAATATTGCACTAGCCTTGCAGCTGAGGGAAAATTTTGGACTTATTGCTATACCTATATTTTTGTTGAGATTAAAATCACCAAATCCATTAGGCTAACACAAACACATAATGAATCTTAAGAATCATGTACTGCTACAAGCACAAAGAATCAATTCAATAAGCATGATTCAAAAAACTTACAGAATCAACTACGTTATAGTACTTCTTCTGATTTTTGCCTTGATTTCTGAAAAGTCTATGTGAGAAAAATTGATTCATGTATTATCATAGTTGCCCAAAGGTTGAACTGACTACATAGCTATCTGAGTACATGAAATCACACCACATTGTGTAGCATATGCTGTATCCTGAAAGTCAAAAGTTGAATAAAGTAAAATTCCAACACATATTCTATACCAAGAAGGAAGATTTTGCACCAAATCAAATAATAAAAAGCTAGCTCCAATATAAAAAATGTATATTGATTATAATTTGACTAATTTTGACCTAAACTAGTCATTGTTATTTTTTTTTGTAAAGGTCTACAAAGACATTCTTAAACCTGAGGCTAAACAGTTAGTTTAATATTAATCATACAGAATTTATTTGGGCTTGGCAAGAATTCCACATTCTCATATATCCATTTTAAGTTATATGCTTTATTTGCATAACAAGATTTTGTTGGATAATCTTTGAAAAATTTCACAGGAAAATACATTTTTTTTTTATTAATCCTAATTTAGTAATTTGTTTTTGATCAGGGACACATGAGCTGTAAATGTATTACTTAGGTTGCTTTAGCACAGCCAACATGATTGATGGTGCTCCTGTCTGGTTTTCCTTATGATCAATGGCACATATTTATGAAGTGGCAAGGCCAATAGGTACAGGGTTTATTAAGAAATTAGGCTATCAAGTTTCCTTGAACTAAACTTTAGATCTATTTTCAAGCAGGATGATTCTCTTATATATTCTCTACTATCACTTTATTTTTTTTTTTTTTGATATTCACTGTTTTAATTAAGTGGATTATCAAATATTTTAAGTATTGTTTTTTGGATAAATGATATAAGAAAGCTTAGGAGAGAGGTGATATAGAAATAGGCCCAGACCACATAGAATTTGCTTCTGAACTTTTAGACAGTTTTCCCTCTGTAGAAAGAGACGCGTTTGTAAATAAAGAATATTGTAATGTGTGTTAAATGCAACCTTTCCATTGATTAAAAAAGCTAAATATATATTCTGAATTGGAATCCATGTTAGTTACTTATGATATAGTTTGGAGTATATTATAATAAGCTCAATCAATATGTAATAGAGTTTCTTTTAAATAAAATAAAATGTAGACCACAAAATTTTTAATAACAATGTAATTAAGATATAAAATAAATTGAGATAAAGGTTTAACCTTAAATAATTCTAAAGTCATTATTGCTTCTTCTTCGATCAGCCTTGTCTTAGTTAGGTTTTTTACTGCTGTGAAGAGACACCATAACTCAAGCAATTCTTATAAAGGCAAATATTTAATTGGAGCTGGATTACAATTTCAGAGGTCTAGTCCATTATAATCATGGCAGGAATCATGGCACTGTTTTAGTAGACATGGCGCTAGAGAAGGAACTGAGATTTCTACATTCTGATCCAACACTTCCAGGAGGAAGATGATCATCCTCAGGCAGCTACAAGGAAGCTCTTTCCAAGCCCACTCCAACAGTGACACACTTCCCCCAACATGGCCACACCTATAAATACTGTCACTCGCTGAATTAAGCATATTGAAACCACCATAGCCTCCTTACAATTGGATTCATACAAAAATTAAATGTTTAGGGTCAGTGGTGATCTAAGTTGGTTTCAGTCCTGAGCATCACAATGATGAAAAGAAAAGAAAAAAAAGGTACAAAACCAAACTCATAGCTATTTAATTTCATACATCATGAATTGCTTACTTACATGAAGTTTATAAATTTAGCACTGGTTTACTTGTGGCTTAAAATCTACTTACAGGGAGTGCATTATTTTCTAGGCATTGTTATTTTCTAGAAATCTAATAGAATAGGAAAAGTATGATGATACAAAGTCACTCTAGAATTGGGGACAAAAAGTGATCAAAATAGAGATAAGGGAAAATACCCATATTTTGACCTCCTCTGTATTAAGTTATTGTTGAGGGTAATAAGCAAGTATTTAGTTAACATATGAATTCCATATTATAATGAAACAGTAAACGAAAGGAGTGTAAAGAGTTCATATCAAGTCCAGGCTCTATGTTCTAAAGATATGCAAACTTGTTTGAGAGTGTTGCTTTGAGTTTGCCTATTCAAATGACTTTTCCTCCTGATTTTGATTTTATGAAGTGTGGATGATGGAATGTTGGTGCAGTGGATCATACTAATTTTGAAGTTATTGTATAATGTCATCTATTTTTTTTATATGTGGGTACCTATTATCTAACTGTACCTGTCAAAATATCAAAAAGATTATTTCACTCATAAAGTACATAGATGTTGATAAATTGATAGAAGAGATTTGTAAAGAAATGGTAGTTGGTCTTTTCATAAGTAGAAGAGTGAATATGTTTAAAATACATTTTGATGAATACTTTGGTCTATGTTTGTAAAAGTAACTTATATCTCCTCAGAGGAAATGATGAGATGAGAGCGAGCAGTACTCAAGCTTTACATATAGATAGCTTGGGCTAAGCTCAGAGCATTTCTGTCTATTCCTAGGCCTAGTCCTGGAAGCTTCTAGCCTACATACAATCTAATCTTCTGTAAGCCCCAACCTTGAAGGCCTTGAAGGTTTTAAGCTTCCATCTGCTAATTTAGGCCTAGAATGTTTTCAATCTCTGATGCATACTGGTGAACAAGTTTATTTTCTAGTTTTTTTCTGAACTCTGGCTGACTGGCTCAACTCAGCTGTTCTGGCTCAGACTTCTCTCCAAGCTGACTGATTCAATCTGGCTTTTCTTGGCTTCTCACTGAATTGCTCCTCTTGGCCTCATACTAACTCTGGCAATTTGTTCTAATCTTATTCTCATTCTTATTCTCTGGTTTCAAATGTCTCGGCTGACCTACATTTCCTGAACTTAACTGAACTGCACTCACTGAATTGCTCTCTGCCTAGATGTGACTTTCAAATATTGGTGCCTCCTTTTGTGAACTAACCTTACTTTTATTATGGGGAATTAAAGGTGTGTATTAACTGTGTACTATATTACAGCCAGATGGATTAAAGGTGTGTCATTCTAGCCTTATGTATGTGATAACACATAGAAAGTCTTGCCAGAGAAGCCATGTTGCTGGCATATATCCTCTACATATATGTCTATCTGTATATCTGTCTGTGTGTAGCTACTGAGATTTTTTTTTCCTCAAGTTTAACCTGCTCAAGTGACATGAACATTTTTGGGACTTTTCTTCTACAAAAAAAAACAAAAACAAAAACAAACAAACAAAAAAAAACTAAGTAGCAGGAAGCTCTTTGTATTGGTGACTATGAAATGCTATGCTGTGGGATTTGATCATCCAAATAAAATCTAAAGAATATGTATATAGCTCTCTCTGTATTAGTCTTGCAAACACATGGTAATTAAGCATGGTGAAAAACTCAGTTAAAGTTATTATCTGACTACACTATTAGAATGAAGAGTTAACTGATTTTTCAAGTGGTAATAAATATATTGCCTTTTACCTTGTAATAGACTTGAAGAGAAAAACTCAACAAAATTATCAACAAAGACAGACATTTAGAAAGTCTACACTATATACCTTCTTTATCATAGATGTAATGTATCTGCACTATATTCTCAGAACTTATAATGCCCTTCATTGAGGTTGTTTTGGGTTTTTTTTGTAGTTTTTTTGATCCTAACCATCTGTATAATTTATGCCACTCTGGTCTTTTGTTGGGTCATTCTGCCATAAGCCACTTGGGTTAGATATGATGAAACCGTACCCCAAAAAAGAAACCATAGCCTTCAATGATGAAGTAATTATGTTTTACTAGAAATACCTGAAGAAATATGATGCAATCTTCAAATACATATGCAAATAATTTGCAAATTATATGCTAATGCACACGTGGTCTGCCTAACTATTACATATAACTTAATGCAGCCCTTGGGAAAATCTTATTGGAGATCATTGGTCTAATGAAAATTGCTGCTGCACACTAATTATCATGACATGTGTGCTGCTGTATTGCCCCTTAGTGGCGATGGAAATGACAAAGGTTAGGTGAAGAAAGATGACTGACTGACAAGACTGTATCTGTGATCACAAGGATAAATAGCAGAATATTTCTATCCTCTAAGAACCAACTTCTCTGACTTTGCATTTAAATTAAAATACAATAGTGGATGACAATTGGGCCTGTGTTCAGGCGGCTTAGCAATAAAAGCTGTAAATCATCACTTGACTTCCTTTTGTATAGATGTTCACAAATATTTTTTTACCAGTTGACTACATCATTGAAAAGATACACATGCACACTATTAATTTAAAGAAACAATACCTTTCCAAGGTAAACAAGGTTCCAAAAATGATATGAATGATTTAATATTTCTTTTTGAAATAAAATAAACCCAAGCTCCAGTAAGTATCTAAACACCTCTAGGTCTTCAGTTACTTCCCAACTGAGTTGTTAGAGAATAACAGCGAATCGCATTTCACAGAGACTAGAGTAAGATACAAGTTCTGTGGATCTAGTATATTTCAAATGAGTGATATTTTTATTGGATACTTTACTTATTTACATTTCAGATATTTAAGTATTTTGTATCTAAATATCCACTCACTTTTAAAATAAAAATAATTTTTAATTTGTGATATTTACATTTTGGAGTTGGAGAGATACTCAATAATTGAGAGTTGGTCAATTCTTATTTAAGGCATTCAGAAATACAAAAATATTCTAGACATAGTTAGTTTTGACTATGATACAGAATATTAAACAGAGTTTGTGATTGTTTTTAAGAATCTTAATATCATCATTTGAGACTCACTTATAAGCTCAATTGTGGGTAAAAGAATTATCTTAATTATTCATTAACCTAATTAGCTTAATTAATTTAAGCAGTTCCCCTGCTTGAAAGAAGTACTTTCCTGAACTTGTTCAGAAATCTCATCTACCTTCATTAAAGCCAAAATAGATACAAAATGTTCAGTGTGCATTTGCTACAAAGTTCAGGAATTAAAGCACTTTTCAGTGGTATGCTTAGGAAACAGCTGGGAAAACTCTTTAGATTGCCAGGATTTATCTCTTTTTTCCAGGCTTTTGATATCTTGTTCAAAGATAAAATCTTCATCCTTTCTAAGACAATTTTTAATTGAAAACTTCATGAATTTCTGAGGTATGGAGAGTAATAGGAGACTTTTCCACTGTGTAGGTCATGTTGCATCATAGCAACACATTTAATAACCTGAACCCACGCCTTATGATAGATGAAAAATTCAGTTAATATTTCTTTGGTAATAGATATTTAGAAACAAAATGGAGAAAAGAGTTTAAGGAATATTTAGGTCATTGTACATATTTAAACATTTTAGACATAAGCACATTTTGTATTTGATACATAAAAGAGGTGTTTATATAAGGTGTGTATGTTTCTTGATGAAAACTGTGCTTATAGCCTTATTCTTCTGAATCGATTATTTATTACACAAAGATGATGAAAAGAGTGCTCAGAAAACTCTTTCCTATAAAGGCAGCAATGAAAGACGACAAAAGACATTAAACTTTTCTTGAATTTCCTAAATCTAAGATCTAATGTCACATTTTTTCCCCAGCACACATGACTTGGTTACCAAAAAATAAAGACTTTGTCCAGTTCTTAATGGGTCAATTATTAGACAGTAGATTGATTTATTCTTAGCCATTTACTGAACTTACTTTCTGTATTTTGCAAGAAGGAGAAAGGATGTTACAAAATGATTTGAAAGTTTAAATATGTCTGATCACAGTTTTCTTCTACAGTAAAATCTGTGAAATCAACAGATTCAGCATTTTAACTTCTGGGCTTGACTCTCTGAAAGGCATGCAATTGAGTGTACCTGTGGTACAGGGCTATGTCTAATCAGTAGACTGTGTAGCTGTAGAGTCAAATGTCATTCATCTGCCTCCCCTGAGATTTTTGGAAACCAGAATAAGAAGCAGGAGTAAGACAAAGATATACAACAGTGCTGACCACCGAAGTTCATGGGTAACAACTTAATTATCTAAGTTCAGCTATCACTCCGAAACAAATGTGTACTTTAAGTATTTTATAATTTACGCCAGAAATAGCACAATGCTAAGAACAGAGCTGTAAGAATTAGAATCTACACTAAGTCTGTTTAATTTAATTTTTCTAATTATATTCCTAATAGCTTAAATATGTGCACTGATAAAACAGTTAACCACCTGCATTTAAATGCCACCTGATGCGTTTATTTTGGAACAGTAACAGATTAGTATAATTTGAGATCAAGTTCATCTGAACATTTTTCCACTAATGGTTCCTAAATTAATCACTATGCCTGATCAGCAAATGCTGTTATAAGGCAACAGTTATTGTGAGAATAATCTTAACAAGGTACTATTCTGTTCTTTTTTTTTTTTCAGTCAGATTTAGATTAGTGGATGAATTAAAAATAGAATTTTGTACTGGCATTTCCATTTTACTATGGAATTTCAATGTTGGACAACTGTCTGGCTAAAATAAAATCAATTCAGTGAAATGTTTGCGGAGCACTATGTGATGAAGGTTATGTGAATATGCACTTCGTCTTGAACCAAGTGAGCAAACACATGCAGACGCTCCTATATACCCTATATATTTTAGGCTGCTGGGGTTATAGCAAAACAGACTAATTTGTTGCCCAATAAGCAGACTAACCTTTAAAAAATATCTAATGACTGATGTAGAACTTTTCCTCTCCTCTCAAGAAAGTATAAGATGCACAGAGAAATTATCAGCATTTTATCAAGACAATCAACCGAGCGTATTCTAATTTTTGTTGTTATTGTTTACAAGCCCTTTTTAGGGATAAGATTAAATTGCTCATTTTAACCATATAACAGAACTTGAAATGTTAAGAATTAAGAAACCAAATGGAAAGGCTTCTGGAGTCTGGATTATAATACCACTCTTTTGAGCGAAGCATAACCTATACTCAGCATGCTGTTATTCACAGAAGTGTGAGCCAATACAGCCAGAGGGAATAATGAGACAGTCCTAAAGAAGTCCGAATGCTTCCAATATGGAGGAAGGAAGCAGTATGGAAAATCGTATTGTTGACTGTAGTAATACCTATTACCATCAATTTAGCTGACTACAAAACAGAAAGGTGTAAAAATCATTAATGTAAGAGTTGGTGCTAATATAAAGATATGGGGATGACCTTGACTGAGGAACTGAGGCTCTCAGAGAGTACCTCACAAGTGACTGGTTCCATTTAGGGCCCTTACTGGGGCACTTTGCAACGATAGGTAAGGCAAAAATTATTTTAACTCATATTTACTCAGAAAATATAAAATGGCAGAAAGGCAACCTTTTCTACATAGTTTTGACTTCTTTTCTTTCTTTCACTGAGAAAGCTGGGCTTCTGATAATTTCCTCAACAGCATGCAGTCACAAAAAGCTGTGTTTTAGGTTTACAGAGGAGGCAGAATGCATGATTCCAGGACCAGAAAATTCACTGGGAAGAACATCAACCTTGAATGACTCCGAAGAGCAAGACAATGAAGCATGAATTTGACAGGTGAAGGGACAGAAATGTTGAAGGGCTGTATAATAAAATGAGTGAAATAGGTTGACTCGATCAAAGGGCATTATGGGAAATTGTGTCATTACTGTACAGTTTGTTTCTGTGATGAATGAAGAATTCTATTTCCTTGACTCATGATTAAGATGTCTTCTATTCATAATTTCTCCCAAATCTACTTTGGCACAAAAAAAAGAGATTCATTTGTACAGCATTATTGTATTTGTCTCTTGGTCCAAATTGTATATGTCATTTTCTGCTACTCAAGATAAATATTGTGGTGATATGTTCTTATTTCATGTCCCTGATTTGAAAGAAAAACAATTGCAGGTAATGGGCAGTTTTGAAACCAGTAAAGGTAGCTAGTACATGTCCAAAATATAATAACAAAAATTACTTAGAATTTTATTTGTAATAAATATGTATATATACATCATATATATGTATATAAAAATACACACACACACACACACACACACACACACACACACACACACACACATATATATATATATATATATATATATATATATATATATATATATATATGGATTTAAGTCATTCTTAACATTAAGGAGAAATGACAGTACTTTTCTCTTTCCAACATATTCAATTACTCTGGTCAAGGCTTGCCAAGTTGTCTTGTAACATATATGGTTTACTAACTTTCAGGAGGAGAAGTCACTTTGTAAACTAAAGACCTTCTTGCCCTTGAGTGGATGCAGAAAAACAAAACAAAACAAAACAAAACAAAACAAAACAAAACAAAACAAAACAAAACAAAACACTTTGAGGCAAAGGAAGCTTAGCTAGAGTTGAATGGCTGCCCGGAAGTTACCCATACTTCAATTTATCCTTTGTTCCAGGAGGACAAAACCCCTAACTACTTACTTGGGGCCTGTGTCACGCACCACCTGAATGGTCTGGTTGCTAAAGTTTTATGTCTGACTAACAAACCAACCAGATGTTTGCAGGTAGTTTGGCAGCTTAGTTTAGTTGTGTAATAATAATTACTCAAAGCCAACTGATGCTTACACACAATTTGACAGAATTATAAGGGAAATGCTTTTGGTATTGGGGAAAGCACTACAAAAAATAATGAAATTCATTAATAATGTATACCCACCTTTGTTACCCTGTTCTCAAAACCTATACATTATGCTATCTGGTGGTAATAAGCAGATCTCCTCAGAGCCTTCCTTGTCTGGGTGCAAACATTGTCCATGTGCACTGTGCATGTTAACACGACTTCTCAACAAGAATTTTAAGCCTAGTCGCTTTATTTAGTTTTCCCTTTTTATTTTTACTGTCTTACTTTAGAATTTTAGTAACACCCTACAGAAACAGCCTTTGATTGTGTTTTTCTGTCTTATTCCTTCTGAAGGCATATTTTGATTTTATTCTAGACTAATGATGCCTGGACATAGGTCTCAGGGGTCCTGACATAGTGAAAGAAGAGAAAAGCAAAGACCTGGTTAGGGCAGTAAGCTGTCAAATAGGAATTCAGTTAGAAATGAGGCATGGAAGTAAAAAGAATAAAGTGACATGGAAGTCAATTCCTACTCAGTAAGAGACTCTGTTCACAGTTTTTACTAAGTACAGAAAGAATCAGAGATGACATGGAGGGATTATGTGGGAACTTTTACACACAGTCCCCTAGTTTACACTACATAGGAGATGCAATCCATTTAGAAAAGGTTCAGTGCATGTTTCTTATGGGTCTTTTATAATCACTAAGGAAGTGTGTATATATCTCTTTCTATCATCTATCTATCTATCTATCTATCTATCTATCTATCTATCTATCTATCTATCTATCT
>JANHMN010000002.1:127349631-127364227 GCA_030674055.1 Rhabdomys pumilio | reverse complement strand
AGAGAGAGAGAGAGAGAGAGAGAGAGAGAGAGAGAGAGATGAGAGCTGGTATAAGAATTGGTTTTTAACCCCTTCATGATTGTCAACTCTACTTCCTTCCATCTTGGGACTGATAATTGGGTTACTTTTGCTTATTTCTTTTGGTCTCTGGGCCTTAAATAGGCTGAATAACTTTGTGAAACAACAGATAGATAATTTTGACAATAAAACCTAACTAGATACATTATCATAAGTTAGCTATGAAAGACCATGAGACTCAAGACAAGGTTGTTACTCTATCCAGGGTGTTCCCAAAACCCATCTCCACCCAATGTGAAAGAGGGTGGAGACCACTAGTCCAAACAAAGAAGGGCCATGCGAACCCCCTCTGATTGGTGATTTAAATTATTGCTTAGACTGTGAGGCTAAGCACTGCAAGGGAATATAAATAAAAATAAAAATATCCTTCTGGGTTCACTGAGGGACAAACCTGACTGCATAGGGGTTGATGTCAAAAGTATCCCCTTTCCAGGAAAAAGACATCGGGATGAGTATGGCCCTCATGCCTCACTGAACAATGACAGGAGGACCAGAACCACTACAAGGTTCCCTTTAATTACTGGAGGTCAGGCCTCTATCTCCACCTTTGCAAGATCGGAATTGCCATGGTCCTTCTATACTTGGAGAAGGGAGGAGATGTCAGGGGCAGCCTTGCTTATACACTGAAGGTCTAAAATCAGCTATAGGCCCAAGTCAGCCTGCTAACACAAAGCCTTGGTCTCTGTGGAAAAACACTGAAACAGATAACTATAAGATATTGTAAACAGGCAGCTTTGGTGGAAACTTACCAGCCTGAATAAGAACTAATAGCCACAGACCTTGTGGTTAGGTGATCTTGGTGGATAATACCAGCTTAGATAAGAAACAAGTGATTCATAGACAGAGTCATAGTGACATGTTCCCTGAACCTTCACCTAGCTGATACTCTGTTCTGGAAGATATCTGTGCTCCACCTGAACACCTAGGCTTGTGTGTCATCCCCTTCCCTACATCCTGCCTTTTTGCGTTTATAACCCCTGTGTGAAAAAGTAAAAACCACGGTTTGATTAAAAAAAAAGTTACTTTAATGAAAGTCAATGGAAGCATATTTTTTTTTTCTGTCTGGTGACTTAAAATTCTTAACTATATTAACTACATGATGTCCACACTTATATAGTTTATATGTATATAGCGAATCAATCTATATATGTGAGTAAATAAATACCAAATTAGTAAAAAGAAGACACAATATTATTGCTGCCAAAATTATGACATTAATTGGGAGTAAGCTATGAACAAGTCAAAGGAGACCAGTATACATATGAGAGACCGGTAAAATGCTTGCATGGTGGCAGAACTACTTGATCATTATTTAGGAACTGTTCTGTGACATTTTCCATTAATTTATCAGCATTATTTAAGGTGGAAAAAACACCACAGAAGACACAGTTTTCTCTTTCTTTATAAGGAAGGTTTCAGAAAAAACTCACCATGCACCAGAAGGCTGAAGATCAGATGCTCCAACTGTCCAGGGACTGTCCAGGTGTTTAGCGGTATCTATAAATTGGTTAAGTTTTAGAAGCTATGCTTTGTGATTCCCATAATTTCAGTTAACTCAGTCATTCTGGATTTCTGACGAGGTTGAAAACTTATACTCTCATAGCCAATCCAGGCTAAATACTTTGAGAGAAATGATTTGAATTGATGATTTTCAGCTGACATTCATTCTAAAGCCAAGATAAAAGCCAGGTTCAGAACTAAGTGTTTTAGTTAGGAGAGATGACAGAGGTTCTGGTTAGTCAACAAAATGATGGACTGGATATTAGGTCTATCTTGTACCTCACTGGTACAAATTGGTACAATTATGCTCTAATTGTATTTTAAGAGAAAAGTTTTATTTTAAAAGGAAGGGTGATATGTAGGAGGAGCTAAGGTGGGAGGAGTACAGAGAGGAAGAGAAGGAGTAAGGAGAGGAGAAGAAGAAGGAGTGGAGAAGCTAGGTGATGAGAGAGAGAGAAAGAGAGAGAAAGAGGGGAGGGGACATGGAGGTAGATGTTCATGTGTCTCTACCAGTCAAAGATAGTCGATATATCTAGGTTGGGTATTGAGTTACACTTCTGATTGAGCATTACCCAACTTATAAAGCGTTTGATTAACATTTTAAAAAATTGTATATAAGCAAAAAGGAAAAGGGGGCACAGGATAGGGGTTTTCTAGGGAGGGGAAATGGGGAAAGGGGATGGTATCTGAAATGTAAATAAAATACCAATAAAAAATAAATTTAAAAAAATAAAAATCTCACCATGCTAAAATAATAAATTTACATAGTTTAATAATTTCCATGAATCTTGGAACTACACTCAACCCACACTTAATATGACCTACATCAACATTTACACACTAACCCAGGAGGAAAACAAATAATAAAATAGACCTAGAAAAGTTATTCTGGAAGAAAGGGAAAGAGGAAGAAATTATTTTGAGAAAGATTTAAATGAACTAACAAAGCAAAATAATGTGGTACATTACCAGGATAATCACGGAACTGGTGTGATTAGCAAGTCAGCAATGAAATGAATTGTGAACAACTGGTGCTAACACTAGCCATGATGTTGTTTGAGTTACTGTTTAAGTCAGACTTATTTATTTATTTATTTATTTATTTATTTATTTATTACCGAATAAATTCAGTCTGGAGCTCTTGGAGAAAAATCACTCCTCTAAAAATTTCACTTATTTTTAAGTGAAATAAATTATCGAGAATTCAAGTTGTTCTTTTAGGCTTTTTAGTAGATTATTGTGATAGGTTTATCTCCTCCTAGACTTCCAGATGTATAAACTTAAATATTTACTCTACTCTATCTGCACGAACTATTTTTACTTTATCTTGAATCACTACTCATCTCTGCCCAGTAATTGCAATGTATTTACATCAACAGAAACTTTCCCCATTTATATTTGGCACTGTTAAGGACTAAGTGAATCCTACGGACTCTCCTTAATAATAACTCTTATATTCAATAAAAGTTGATGTTGATTTCATGTTTAAAATCTCTTAATTCTGCTCTTTTTGTTCTTGTCTCTGATTTACTTCTATCTAGGAACCTGTTCTTTCTCTTATGACCTGCTTTCCTCAGCTCTATGTCTGATGAGAGATGGGGCTAGCTCTCCCACTTGTCAAAGAGGGTAAGGGACTGGGGGAGTAGGGGTAGTCTATCCCTTGCCAATGGCCACCGCACAGCAGATGAGGAGCATAGCAAGTGCTCCTGTGCTCATGTCATTGGGGCCAGTTCTCCCACACCCACCCCACCAGACACAGCTCTCTCATGTTGCCCAGACAAGCTGCATGGCCAACTTTCCTGAGTGTGGTGGCCAGTGAGTAACAGAGACAGCTTATCCCAGGCCTCAGGTGGCAGGTAAGACCAGGGACATCTGCATGGTATTTCGTAGTAACACCTGCCACAGACATCAATACAGATCCTGTATGTAATTGTACCACAGTCCCAGATATGACCCTTGGGAGCAGCATGGATCTCAATGTCATGATGGACTCAAGTGGCAATTCAGGCCACTCAGATTACTATGGCTCCATGAGCCAGCGTGGCCCTCAGACATCCACATGGTTTCAGGTGGTTGTCCAGACCATGAGCATCAGCATGGCCTTGGGTGGTAATTTGTGCAATGGACATCAAAACAGCACTCCTGATGCTGCAGGACTATAAACTCAAACATGAACCTCAGCAGCAGCCTTGGTCCAGGACCACAGCCTCAGGTGGCAGCACAAGTAACCCAGATCAGATTGGCTCTCGATGTCAGTACAGTCTCTGGCCATAAACATGGTCTCAAGAAGCTTGACAGACCACTGACATCTGTATGGCCTACTGTTGCAACACAGGCCATCAACACCAGTATACAACAGGCTGTTGGTCCTCAGCATCATTACTTTGTCCCCAGGTGGTTGTAGAGGCTCTTCATATCTGCCTGTTCCTCACTGTTGTCTACTCTCCAGTTCTATCTCTCTCTAAACTCTGTGTACCACTTGTATTTGTTTCTTTCTCCCATCTCTTCACAATGTACTCCATCATTCCCTTCCATCATGCATTTGTTCATCAAAGTGGCACCTGCCGTGAGGCTGGGATGAACACTTGGGTGTCTCTTCTGGGATGCCCAGGGGCTGTGGAGCTGCAAGGATATGTTTGCATTTTAATGATTAAATTATAAGTCTAAATTCATGCTTTTCTGTTGCACTATACAGAATACACTTCATAGTTTTTAAATAACCCTAAAAAATGTACTTGGTAGCATGTTGAGATATGGCAGGATCTATCTATCTATCTATCTATCTATCTATCTATCTATCTATCTATCTATCTATCTATCAAGTTTAGAGTTCTTTACATGACTTGAGAAGAAAAGTGAAACCCACAGCTCAGAGCCAGACACAAATTCATGAACTCATTCATTTTTTCATTTAATCACACATAGTTAACAGTCAGTTAGATAGTAGATACTCTGTGCATGGAGACTTTAAAAACATCTTCTTTGCCCTTGAGTTTTAATTAGAATTATATGGGAAAAAAACCTTAAACAGCTATTTGATCATGAAATCTATTTTTGATTAGGCTAGAAAGTAGCAACTGAGCAGAATTTTAAAAGGCAATTAGTTGTTATGCAAAACAGGAAGAAATAATTTGTTTTTTAATAAAAAGTTGAATAAAAAGATGGATGCCAAAGGAGCAAATCTTATTCCATTAAAGTGAAGATCTGTTTTCATTGGTGAACTTTGTCATTCCGGCAACAGAAACCTTTTGTATGTTTCCTTTTTTTTTTTTGAGATTTCTATGTGCACAAAAATTAAAAGCTTATATACTATATACCTACAATGTATACATTAGAAATAACAGTATTATACTGAAATCCCTTCTGAAATATAAAATAATCAGAAGCAACTTGATCAAATTTGATTGCCAATGAATGGATGAAGGGTCTCAGATCTCCAAAAAGGACATGGATGTAAGAGATACATATCTGTAACCATTAGAGACAATGTCTGTGTGATGAGATGAAGAATTATCCACATGTTGGAGGTAATTAAGAGCAGCTATTGACAATGTTACAATAGTATTTGAAAAAGGAAGTAAAGTAAGTGGGAGAAAAAAAAAACACCTCTAGCAAAAATAGGAAGCCAGAAGCCAAAACAGATATTTTTTGATTTGCAATGAGCTCTGTCACTGTACATAGTAAAACCAGTCAAAGTTCAAAATGTCTGTGTTTGACAGAACCAACGATGTGCATCATAGAATACTGTCCTTATTTGCATGACTGGGTGCTGGTGTTCCTATTCCTTGTCTAGCATGCAAGCTAGAAAAGGAGGAACATTCAACATCCGAAGTATGATTTCTGCTGAAAGATCCATATTTCACACAACTCTAAAGAAAAATTAACCAACCAATTAAACAATGAACCAGCCAATTTTAAAAAGGTAGTTTGTTAATCAACAAACCACCAAGCAACTAGCTACCTAATAAGCAAACCAACAAACTAACTAAATGAATAAATAATTAAGATAAATTATAAATTCCAAACGTCACTAAGAAAAGACCTGAAAATGTCGCAGTTATAAAGTAGTTCTGTTACAGGTAACACCCATAGATGGAAGATCAGAACTGTTTGGGATTATATTCTCATTCAATATTCATTTGGAGCAAATTTACTTAAGTGGCTATATTGCAGCAAAGTACTTTAATAATGTGTTCTAAACCATCAGAAATAAACCAAAATTGGGGGCATCACATCGACACTGCATATTTGCTGTGGTTTAAGGAAAGGAGACAGGGGGGAGTTATTCTATTCCAGGAATTTCTATAATGATTACACATATTTTCTGATGAGAAGGACGTCTAAGGTCATACTTCCCTGAAATTCTGCCCAATCTCATCTGATGTGAGGTACATGAAGTTATTAAAATATGTGAAATATTTTTATTAAAATATTTGTTTAATTTATGGAGGAGGCCATTTATGTGCATACTACAATGCATGCACGGAGGTCAGAGGGCATCTTAAAGTAGGTAGTTGGCTCCTTATACCCTTTGGCTTTCAAACATGGATTTCAGATTGTTAGCCTTTGTTGCATGCATGGCTCACTGCTAAGCCATCTCGCCAGCAAATCTTTATGCTTTGTATTTTGGTTTGGATGAGTATGATAACTTTTTACTTGGAAAGCTGAAGATATTATTTCTGAAAGACTCTGTGATTCCAGTAGTCACCAGAGCTGTGTCCTATATATTGCCATGAACAGAAGAGCTTCTGTGAAAGCAAAGCAGGCTATGAATGACATTAAAGGTTCAGGAGCATGACTTAAACTGTTGAGCTTGATTTAAAAATCTCTAATCTAAAGGAAGCATTATTCAGAACTCAAATCCTGAATATAATAAAGCTTTCCAGATAAATTTGACTAGAATAGTTTTCAGATTTTTTTTCAAAATACACATCTTTAAACATTATTCTTAAATGTAGAACTTTGATTGTTTAAGTTTAGAACTTTAGTGACTTTACCCAAAGTATTAAGGACATTCCTTAACCTCTTCTATTTTTTTAATTAATATTATGTCTAATCACTGTGCATTGTATTAAATAGCAGCTGTGCTTGCTCTCAGACACAAATAAATAGTAGACAAATTAAAGTGAGAGTTATTGTAAAAAAAAAAAGATAAGATCCTTAATGATTTCTAGAAGCTACAGAAGTTGACTTGTGAGGGACATAGATGTGCGTGAGAAACAAGCAGATACACGCCAGTCAGGAAACTGTGGCTATGCCTTAAAGGCATAGAATGCATGAGAAGCAATAACCACATAAAGCACCATTTGTTGTCCTCTTTCTTTGGCCTAGTAGTGGAATTATTCTTTTGGCAAGTGATCTATCTTAATATGACACAAGGAATCTTTGTATGGATGGTACATAATTAGAATCCTTTTATTGTACAATAATGCAAAGAGAAACATGTCTATGTGTGATTGTGTGTGTGTGTACTTTAAGGTAACAATGCTTTCCAGAGACTTCCTTTTAATGATGTAATTGGTTAAATTTTTTGGAAAAGTGAAAACAACAAAATCTCCAGATTTTAAATCTGTATATGACTTTACAAACCTACAGATCATTAATCAAATGTTTTATAAAAACCTCAGATTAGCATTTTACCAAGAAGTAAAAATGAACATATCTACAAATTTTAATAGAACCATTACAAGGTTATAGATGTTTAAATGCTTGGAATAAATTTCACCAGCAAATCATGATTTTAAGAACTTAATCCTAAGATATTGCTGAGCTGTTAAAATGCAGTTTGACTCACAAACCAACAACAATCTCAGTTAAAATCCAGTGTTTTAAACTTACTGTTACATATTATTATGACTTAACATGCATGTATCAACTATGTTCTAAAATTTAGTATGCAGTCATCTGGATTAACAGTTTTTATTCAACCTAACTACAATTCATTATGTGAAAAATTTTGGTTGTATGTATCTAATTGTGCAAAAGACTTCCAAAGTATGTAAGTCATTACACACTTCCACCAGGAATACAAGAAAGTTACAGTCACTCAGTATTTGTTGAAGTCTGAATATAAAATATCCATAGCAACAGGTTTGGAATTCGTACTCTAACTTGCTGTTGTTCTGTAGTGGGGTAGTGGCATCTAGGAAATGAGTTCTGTCATGTACAGGCAATTCACTAGAGGCAGGTATTAAAAGTTGTGGCCCCTACTTCTTATTATATCATTCTCTGCTTTCTGGTCTGTCATGATGTGTAGAATCTCCCCCATAAACCTCCAACTCTATGAACTCCGTCATGACTTCCTGGCGTGATTGACTGAATCCTTCTAGAACCATTTATTTATTTATTTATTTATTTATTTATTTATTTATTTATTTATTTATTTATTTATACACTCCAGATTTTATTCTCCTCCTTGGCTACCCTCCAACTGTTCTGCATCACATGTCACATACCTTCTCCCCGATGTCCTCCCCTGTCTCCATGATGATGTCGCTACCCACCATCCCTTACCCCAGCAGACTTCTAAACTCCCTGGGGTCTCCAGTCTCTTGAGGGTTATGTGCATCTTCTCTGATTTGACCCAGACCTGACAACTCTCTGTTGTATATGTGTCGTGGACCTCATATCAGCTGGTATATACTGCCTGGTTGGTGGTCCAGTGTTTGAGAGATCTCGGGAATCCAGGATAATTGAGATTGCTGGTCTTCCTACAGGGTTGCCCTTCTATTCCTCATCTTCTTCCAGCTCTTCCCTAATTAAACCACAGAGGTCAGCAGCTTCTGTCCATTGGTTGGGTGGAAATATCTGTATCTGACTCTTTCAGCTACTTGTTGGGTCTTTTGGAGGCAGTCATGATCGGTCCTTTTTTGTGAGCACTACATAGCCTCAGTAATAGTGTTAGGCCTTGAGGCTTCCCCTTGAGCTGGATCCCAGTTTGGGCCTGTCTCTGACCCTTCTTTTCCTTAGGCTCCATTTCTATTCCTGCAGTTCTTTCAGACAGGAGCAATTATGGGTTAGAGTTTTGACTGTGGGGTGGCAACCCCTCTCTCACTTGATGCCCTGTCTTCCTACTGGAAGTGGGCTCCATAAGTCCCCTCTCTCTACTGTAGGGCATTTCATCTAAGGTTCCCCCCTTTGAGTCCAAAGAGTCTCTCACCTCCCAAGTCTCTGGTGCATTCTGGAGGGTCCCCCAAACCTTGTATCTCTTGAGGTTGCCTGTTTCCATTCTTTCTGCTGGCCCTCAGGATTTCAGTTCTTTTCCATCACCCAATACCAGATCAGGTTCTTTTTTTTCCCTGCTTCATCCACTTTCCCTCCCAGGTCTCTCCATCCCTACCCCCTTGTGATTGCTTTTTTCTCCCTCCGAACTGGGACTGAGGAGTCCTCACTTAGGCCCTTCAGCTTGTTGACCATTTCAAGTTTTATGGACTGTATCTTAGGTATTCTGTACTTTTTTTTTTAAACTAATATCCTCTTATTAGTGAGTACATACTATGCCTTTTGGGTCTGAGTTACCTCACTCAGGATAATGGCTGAGAAGTACCTAAAGAAATTCTCAAAGTCCATAGTGATCAGAGGAATGTAAATCAAAACAACCTTGAGATTCCACCTTATACCAATCAGAATGGCTAAGATGAAAACCTCAGGTGACAACACATGTTGGAGAGGATCACTCCTCCATTGCTGATGGGATTGCAAACTCGTACAATAGCTCTGGAAATCAATCTGAAGATTCCTCAGAAAATTGGAAACAGATCTACCTGAAGACCCAGCAATACCACTCTTGGGAATATACCCAAAAGATGATCCACCATGCCACAGGAGCATGTGTTGCACTGTGGTCAGAGTGGCCTTGTTTGCAATAGCCAGAAGCAGGAAACAACCCAGATGTCCCACAACAGAAGAATGGATGCAGAACATGTAGTTCATTAATCAAAGACTCTCTATCAATGAGTTCTGGCCTGCTCTGTTCCCAAGCACTGCCTCTTCTCACTCTTGAACACATGGAAAGACCACTTCATCTTTTGTTTATCGGTGTGGAGTAGGCCATCCATACTATTGAGCTAGAGAGGTAGAGGCACATGGAAATTGGTAATTTAATATTAGTATTTTAAAGACTATAATATCTTCTTTCTCTAACATGATCTTCTTTCTATTTGACAGTAAAGGTAATGAAATCTTCCGTGTCTGTGTTGGAGGAGGAAAAACTAAGACTTGCAGATTTATTTAAGATAGAGATACGTATTTAAATGAAAATAATAAAGAATGACTTAAGAATACTTGTACATTTGGCTACCAAATATACAGTATACAAGAAAATCAAGATAAAATTAAATTGCCAATAATCAAGAAGATTTTGAAGGAAAACTTTAGGATAGGGAAAGAAAAAACTACAAAAATGCACAACAGAGATGATTAAGGAGAGGTAACTTTGAGAAGATTTTGTAAAAAAAATCCACATGAAAATGTGTGATATGTAGTAATTGCTCCACAACTCTAAATATAATGAAAACACTGGAAGTTTTATGTAAATTGCATCTTTGAAAATCTTACAAAAATTTCAAGCATAGCACAGAGGTTTTTGTTTCCTTTTGTTTTGTTTTGTTTTGTTTTTGTTTTAAGAACATTTCTAGAGAAAATAGAAAAGTGATCAAGAAGGCTGTTCGTTTACATGAAAAACATGTGTTTGAAACCAAGATGACACATTATCTCTGTATGGTCATTCAGACGCTGGGTTGAGATTGTCTCATAATCTACAGTGAGTCTTACATACTCATCCCCAAACTGACAAAGTACAAGTGTAAATCCCATACTATTTAAAATTTTTGTCTTTAAAACTAGGAATAATTGCTGGTGGGTAGCTGATGATTGTGATGGGATATCAATGTCTGATATTTGATTTAGGAAATTTATATATTTCAATTACAAATAATAAAAATATAAAATAAACTGTATTTTTATAAAAAGGACAAAATTTAAATAATAAATTTGTCTCTATACTTATGAGAATAGTATTCAAACGATATCATCATTTTTCTCTCATTTACCACTTTCATTTCTTTTAGCATGCATCATTTTCCTTCTGAGACTTTATCCTGGTTGTGTAAAACAAGCTGATATCAACTAACTTTCTTTCTTTCTCAGATTCATCAGTGTTAAGCCATAGATATCATTATGATTAAAATATTAATCTTCTGCTATCCCAGGTTTCACCCACCCTCATTGGCTCTTCATTAATGAGCAGTAACTGGTAAAAGAAGATGCACGTAGCACTGAGCTGTATGACATTTGAAAGTGTTAGTATTTACATTTTTGTTAATTCTGTTTTGTTCTTTAAAAACATCTGTTTATATGTGTCTGTTAATATCTCCCTGAGTTAAACAGTACAGTTGTGCTGTTGTGTACCTCAAAATTTATCTTCCACAAATGCCATAAATATGAAAAAATATTTTTGGAATAGATGCCTTTAATAAATAATTTATCACTAGAGCTCAGAGTCCAACGTGTGTGTACCACAGTGATTGGAGGATGGTAGAGTTTTAAAGAGGAAACGAAAGAAATGCTGATGCCCAACTAGCAAATCTCTAATGAGACCTCTTCCACGTTACAATTTCAAAGACAGTGAGTGGGGAGGTCTGGTGGGTGGGGGATGGGACACATGGTGGGGGGAGGGAGGATGTATGGGATATAGAACAGTTAGAGGGTGGATCAGGAGGGAGATAAAATCTGGAGTGTAAAAAAAGATTAAGTAAAATTAAAAAAAAAGAAGTAGATAAATTCCCAGTTGGATAACCATGTAAAACAAAATTAAATTAACAAAACAACTGATACTTATTTTTTGAATAGGCTAAGTGAATTTCTTTTGCAGATTTTCATTGGAAGATGGGTGCAGTTTTCTAAGGAAGTAAAATACTTGTAAAATAAAAACTTTAAGACATTAATGAGAAAAATTGAAAAAGATACCAGAGGCTGGAAAGGCATTCTATAATCATGCATTGCTATGATTAATATTGTATGAATTATTCTAGCCATCAGAATGGAAGTAACATAAAATTGACATAAAACAAACTTATTGGTCAATAGAATAGAATTGAGGACACAGTATGAGCTTGCAATCCTATAGTCATGTGATATTATTCTTTTTGACAAAAGGTCAATAAGAGACATAGGAGGAAAGACAGCATCTTTGACTAGCCAAGCTAGATAGCTGTACATAGAAGAATTAAACCTCATCTTACATTCTACACAACCACAAATAGAAGCAAGGACCTTGACATAAAACTTAACTGGATATCCTGAATCTGATAGAGAAGAAAGTAGAGTAAAGTAAGTTATAGGAGAATGAAAGGAATTTTTAAACAGGACCCCAGTAGCACAGACACTATGAGCAACAAGTAATAATTGGTTCCTTATGAAGCCAATACTGTTCAGTATATCTAAGGAGCATCATGGGCAACCTACAGAATGGGAAGAGAACATTTACCAGCTATGACTGAATTAGCTATTGTTAATATCTATATTATACAAAGAACTCAAAAAACAATCAAACAAACAAACAAAAAATAAATGATGAGTCATGAAAATAAGTAGATTTGTCAAAAAATAAAATATGAGTGGCTAAAAAACATTTCTAAAATGTCTAATACTCTTATCCACCATGGGAATAAAAATTAAAATTACCTTAGGATTTCACATTACCCCAGTCAGCATGGTCAAGTTAAGGAAAATAAAAAAAATTCAACAGCTACTGGCAACTATAAGAGAGAAGTGAAACAGATGTGTTTAAATGAAATTGAAATTTTCACTGAGACAATTGCTATTAAATGATGTAATTCATAATGTCACAATACTAACCAAAAGCCCTTGATTTTAGCATGATATGACCATCCATCACATTCATTCAAATTACTTTTAAAAATTTATTTACTTTTATGTATATTTGGTGTTTAGCCTGCATGTAAGTCTGTGTGAGGGAGTTGAATCCACCACAACTTGAGTTGCAGACAGTTGTGAGCTACCACGTAGGTACTGGGAATTGAACTTGGAACCTCTGGAAGAGCAGCAAGTGAACTTAACTGCTAAGCCATCTCTCCAACCTCCTACCCTCAAATTTTAACTTTATAATCGAAGTAAAATTTTTAATTAGCAAATAGAAATGAAAAGAATTACTTTTGTTTACAAAATAGACATGATTATATTTGTTTTATATCTTTCTTTGTAAAGGTTAATTTTTACTTTTATTTGTTGTGTGCGCATGCATTTGCACACAAGTGGATTTCAGAGAATAGTCTATGGGAGGTGGTTCTTTCCTACCATGCCACAGGTATTGAACTCACCATTCTTGGGGCCCAGAGTGTTTCCACTGAATCATATAGACAGCCGTCTCCAAATTTTAAAGATTTTTTTGAAGTATAATTATTCTATGTTCCAATGTTCATTGAATTTAAATGATTTTTTAATTTTGAAAATAATTTTATTGTAATGAACTCACAAATTAAACCATTACTTAGATAGATTTAAGGGGCAGTAAAATGAACTCTTGCCTAGAACCAAACTCTTTGTGTCAAACAACGAAACTTGATGCAGTCAGAATGGACATTTATTTTAACAAATAAATATACTTAATGGAAAGAGAATCTAAAATAGGTTGAAAAAATAAGACTGATTAATAATAATTTTATGTACACATTATTTATTATCTTCATATATTTTCAATATCCTCCTGCTTTAGCCTTTGTAGCTTTCCTGTATTAAGATGAAGCAGTGTATAAGAGGAGCATACCAATTCTCAATACTTTCTGAATACTTCCACATGTAAAATTTAGTGTCTCTCCAAGTTGTGTCTCTGACAATAAAAGCGATCTATACAAAAAGGTGTCCTCTTATGAACTTCCCTATAAATTTTTTTTTAGAAAAACAGAATTCTCTGGTATTACTAGTAAAATAGGAGATAATACTTTACAGCAAAAAATTTACTCAAGAGATTAAATAAAATATGTTTTAAGGATGCAATAACCACTGTCTTAATACTTCTATTAGAAAAACTGATAAAATGTAAGTGATCCTCACAAGTAGCCTCAATGTATAAATAATCTTCCTGCCTAAAAATCTTTCCTAGAGACCTTTCCTTAGAGAGAAGAATCATATAAGAAAATATATCATTTTAATTCATTACACCCACCATCCTTTCTTTTTCTTTCATATTGAACAAATTAAAGTATTTATGCAGCAAGGAGAATTTAGCTTCTATTTCAATGGTTAACATTATGTCAAGAAAAATAGCATTTATAGGATTTAGGGTTGAAATGATAATATAAGTTAGAGAGCCCTAATACAACCTTAATGTTTTATAGCTAGAAAGCCTACACTATAAAATTATGAGAAACTTCAAAGGTGTTCACCAAAGCGGTACTGGAATATGAATTTTCTTCTTAGCTTAGGGAATCTGCTCATTACTGTAAGAAGTTTATCTCAGCCTATGGTTGGAGTTCTTTTGGGGAGACTAAGGCTTAGTTTATATTCTATTATTTGCTTCTGTGTCTTTCTCTTTTCCTAAACTTGGTAATCAATCTTTCCTGAACATGTCTCCAATAAACATATTATCTATTTTCAGTAAAGCCACATTTGATGTCAAGACTTCTTCAACAACCAGTTACAAATGTCCTTTGCAGTAGTTGGTAATTTAATTTGCTCCTTTATCAGTCAAATCTAGAAGCTTATATTTGACATGCAGGGTTACAATCCAGGCTAGCTTTTGACACAGATCGTTTGGTAACGAGAATTCAAATCAATGACTTTGGGAGTAAAGACTGTTGTGGGGGCACTTTGGCAATGGGGATTTTACAGGTATTTATTAGTCAAGTGTACTTATTGAGGATAGGATGACTACCTTGTTCATTTACACAATGCAGAGTACTTGAGAGTGAGAGTGTCAGTTGATAACTCCATTTTCAACATGATTATGATACTGAAGCCTATGTGAATTCTGCTTTGTGCTCCTCTAGAGCTGTGGTAG
>JANHMN010000002.1:127335928-127349621 GCA_030674055.1 Rhabdomys pumilio | reverse complement strand
AAACCAAACCAAACCAAACCAAACCAAACCAAACCAAACCAAACCAAACCAATCAAACCAAAAAATCCTAGACTTACAAAGAACACTTAAAATAATTTCTACATGATGTTTGTCATGAAAATTAATTATGGTATGCCTAAAATCATAAGAAATGTACATTGCAAAGTTTGATTCAAACAGTTTCTCTACAAATGCAAAAATCCAAATTTTTTCAATGAATACTAAAACTGATGCTTACTATAAATCTCAGTGAAGATGCCAAAATATTACATAGAAAATTATTGTAAAATCTTACCCCAAGAGTCCAATATAGGAAAATTTATGCTGCATGTTGACATATTATTTTTCATTGATTATGACAATATATATATAATGTAAATATATATATATTTACATTATAGTTTATATAATGTATATATATATTTACATAATAAATATATATATTTACATATATAATGTAAATATATATGTAAATATATATATTTACATTATAGTTCACACATACTTAGGATGAAAGTCTACAAACTTAACTACATTTTATCAATTATATTAGTGTTTATTAACTTTTAATTATAATGTTGTCAATGCTTCTCCCAAACATCTTTTTAATTTAAAACATTTCTGCATTTGATAGTTTGCGTGTCTTTATGAACTGTATAAAAATTATCCTACTTTTTTTTCCAACTGAGAAAATTTTAAGATACTAATTTATTTTTTGAAAAGAAGCATTCTAGTGGGCATTGAATCTAAAAATAGCAATTTGAATAATATAAATGCAGCTATGACTTGTTTTTCTATTCTAAAATTTGTATTCTACATCACAAGATTAGAAAAAAAAATTTCTGTCCCTCTGCTGGACTAGTGTTAGTTTGATGATTATACTAATATTAACTGCTTCACTTGAGTAAGCAAAGAAGAAGTAAAATACCAGTCAGACCAGCTGTTAATTCACAGAGTGCTGTACTGTGCTTATTAAAAACACCCAAAAGATGTACCTTTGTGGTTCAGTCTTTTGAATTAGAATCAGAATATTAATCATGCCTCAGGCCTAAATTAAACATTGGAAGGCCCCTTAAGAATTTTCACCAAATTTTCTTGGATTTTTCTTTATTGGGTCTTCCCGGACTCTGTTTAGCTCTGTAATTGCTTTGCTCCTTTGTTGATAGGTTAAAGCCCATCGTGACTTTCTCCATGTCATAATATTTAAGAGGACGGCTCAATGGTCTACTCCAAGTTGCAATATGCAGCTGAGACACCAATTTATAACAGAAATAGTGTTTACAATGTCAAACAAACTGTGATGTATGAACTGTTATGTATTTTAAAATCCATAGCTATAAGGATAGGGATAATTTCTGTCTTCACAGCATTTATATTCTAATAGGGTTATTAAAGGTGTCTCATCAAATATGTTTGGACTGCCTTTCTACGTGCACAAAAAATTTGCAACTATTTTAAAAAATGAAATAAAGCAATAAAAAAATTCGAAAGTTTTAGCTTGATCAAAATGCGTCTAAACCTCCTTTCATAACCAGTCAATGATTAATAACAATGTTGTTAACAAATGGGCCTGAACAGGCAGGCAAACACATTTAAAGATGTTCAGATATCCTACTCTCTGCTTTCAGAGGATATTTATTGTTACTAATAAATGTATCACACCTTCTTAGATCTGTAGGAACGCTGTTTCACAGAATTGGGATGTTCAAATAGTTACATGAAGGCACCTATATGTTAGTAACTGTTTAGTATGTACCTTTTATATTGGGTTCACTTTGAACTCCAGATACTGAAAGTCCAAAGGAATGTATCATGGTTTTTTAGTTGATTTGATGTTTAAAACATTTGCACTCTCTCACAAGAAAAAGGATGAAATGGGAATGTTTATCAATGTGAGGGAAACCACTTTGCTTTAAAAAGCAAACAATGACAACCATGTAATATTAGAACTCTCGCCATATCAGAAAATTATCCTTGTAGTTCTTCATTTGAATTTGTAATAAGCTACTAATATTTAAGTTTAAATTACAACTATGCTAATTCTAAACTCCCCCACAATTATTTGTGAAGATAGAAAACATATGTCTGCTGAAATTGATATTTCAATTTATTGACACATTTGGTAGATACAACATGCTCAGCTTTTTAAAGGTTTGTTTAACAATATTTGGGCTGAACTGATACTACATGGAATTTATCTTGGCAGTTTCTGCATGTTACATAACACAGAAAGATATTTTGATGTGCTAAAAAACAAGAGAAATTTCAAGCCATTGTATTGTTAACATGATAAAATGAAAACAGAAATATTGTGCAGTAGAGATGATAAGCAGTGTCATATTTACTGGTATGTTGACCAATTAATCAGTTCCCATTACAAGTTGTTTGCTATGTTAGTTGTTTTCATTACAGGAATTAGCAGAAATGAAAATACATTCATTTTACCTGATGGGCATTACAAAGTATTTTTTCTTTCCTCTTTTTTTAGGTCTTCAGGCTACTATGGATGATATGGGAAAAGAAGAACAATAAGAATGGGGATGCCAACATTTCAGAAAGAAACAAGAACACAGTGGAGAAACTAAACTCTTCAAGAGTGCCGAAAAAGCTCAGAATTGGTCTTCTGCTCTTATTTCCCATCTCTCTGAAAATGTTCACAGCTTCCTGGGCAATAGAAATATGCACTACAAATTACTCATCAAGGGATTGGACTATGAAATAATGTCATTTTTGGAAAATTGTATACAGTTTTGTTAAGTATGTCCTGAGAGATTAAGCTGAGTCCAACAAAGTATTGTCACCTGAATAACGTTTTCATTTACAGGGATCGTCATTAACTATAATGAGAGCTGAAAAAATCTGTTAGTATGTTAACGTTTTAGCAGTGAAGACTTGAGACTACTGGGATCATGAATATATTTTACACCCCACAAATATGTGAGAATCTCCTTTAAAGATAGACTAATATTATGATGAAGTTTTATAACCCAGTTCTAACCATATACTTTGTAAACTTATTTTTGTTCTATTTTGTAACACTTCAAAAGAGTAGCCAAAACAGGTTATCATTGCATATTTTAATACCAACCTAAAGATTATTAACCAACAATATTATTTTTGCCAATTTTGTTGAATTTTAAAGTAGTTTCCAAAGGAATAATTTCTTCCCGTATATTTCAGAATGCATGTCAGAAGTTGCAATTTTTTAAAAAAATAATTAAAGAATAAGTTATTTAACATAATTAAATTGATTGGTCTGTATTTAAATGTGTTCATTTTTATGTGAGTACTATTTTAGCACAATTTTGGAAAAAGAACCTAATAAATTTATAAGTTACAATTAGTAAATGAAGGCTCTTAAATTCTTTGAAACATGTGACCTATTTCTCTTTTCTCTTGACAATTTCTTTACATAATAGATATTTTTCCATGCAGAACTACACACATTTCAATTTGGTTGTTTGAATTGTATTTACTATTGAACTTACAATTTTATATTTAGAAGTTTGATTAGATTCTGTTTCAGTTTAAATTTTTATTTTGTACTTTTACATTACGATGTATGTTTGCTTAGTATCCATACTTTTACTGATGTTAAAATATCAAAAAAATAAATTAATAAAACATGAAAATATCCATCATATTATTTGTAACAAATGATCAAAAAACTTAATTTATTAATTGTTTTTGTAATAGCATCTGGACTTGCACATAACTATGCATTGATTTTGCATATTTTAGAATACTGTAAGCACTTTACCTACAATTATATATGATCTGTACTTCAATATAAACAAATAATGGACAGTTGTCTTTATGAAAGCTTTTATGAATCTAATACAGAGAAATTTGAGAAAGAAAACATAAATGCTTTTTTATGTCTAATGAGTAAATGCACCTACATTATGGTTATCAATGGTTCATGTTCACAGAATATGATTTTTTGGATACTATGTATTTCACAATGAATACACAGTCTAATAAAGTTGTCGTTATAAAAACCCAAAGTTAAAACTGATCAAACTTTCTGATCCCATGCATGGCAAGAGAGATAAATAAGCCAATGAGATATACTCAAAATATGCAGATCATGGGAAACTATAATAAGGGAATAACAAATTAGAGAGGAAGCAAACAGCAGAAAGATCTGGCAAGAAAACTTAGGTAGATCCCATGCAGTAAGATAGTTATATTATAGTTTGAATAATAACTCAAATATTTTCTAACAGTAATCTATGTGAGTTAAATGCATCTGATTTTGATAAAGAATATATTATCTTTAGTTTGATAGTAGCATTATGAACATGATTTCTTTACATCAATGCATATATATTTTAGTTAAGTTTTCACTATAAAACTAAAATGAATGTTTATAATAGAAAAGATACTAAAATCATACAGATGGACTAATAGAGGATTTGGCAATTCTCTGACGTTCTAGTATGAAGAGGAAATTAGGTCATATCATTTGTGGGAATGATTGTTGCTCAGTTGACAGTTCTGGAAACTGGAGAATTGGGTTCGTCATGTCATCTTTGTGACTTATAAACATACACAAAGCTTCCTTTGTAAATGAGTGCTGCCCTGCAAGGTTTTTAGGATCAGTCTGATCCCTGATATACAACACTGATGAAGGAAGACTTCCAATACTCATGGATGAGCCTTAATAGGATTTAGTTTTTAATATGATTGAAAAAACTATGCTTTTCTGTTATGCAATAGCCATCATTAGTTATGTTCATGAGTAAAATAAGCTCTTAACCGCAATAAACAATGAGTTAAGCTAAAGAGAGCTCATGAAGGAACAGCAACAGGAATTCTGATCCCTCCCCTTGATTTAATAATTTTAAGTAGCAAATTGATGAAAAGTAAATTATATATTATAAATAAACACAAATATCATTATGAACTTGATTGTATGTATTAAATGATTTAGCTACATTTTATTACTCATTTTGAAGTCAAAATTCACATTTTAATACAGGGAAAAACAAACAAACAAACCTTTAGCTATTGAACTCATGATTCTACCTGTCTCCAAGTCTGGAATGCTCGGATAGAGACAGTCACCACTACTTTTGGGTTTATATGTCTTTCTTTTTCTTTTTCTTTTATTTTTGGTTTTTTCGAGACAGGGTTTCTCTGTGTAGCCCTGACTGTCCTGGAACTCACTCGGTAGACCAGGCTGGCCTCAAACTCAGAAATCTGCCTGCCTCTTCCCGCCCCCAAGTGCTGGGATTAAAGGCATGCGCCACCAACGCCCGGCTCTTTCTTTTTAAAAATATATTTTAAAAAAAAATGCCACACATGTGTACAAAGGATCTTAACGATATTCAGCATTCATTCTATCCTTCTAACTTCTCCTGGCATACTGTCACCCATTTCAGTTTCATTTCCTCCTGCTCCTTCTCCTCCTCTTTCTCTTCCTCTTCCCCTTCCTGCTTCTTATCATTTTTTCCTTCTTTTTACTCTACCTTATAATCCACTAAGTCTAATGCTCAGGAATATGATGTTATTTATTTTGGCACAGACAACTTGCCAATGGCCACTTCAAAAAGGAAAATCGACTTTCCCAGCATTTATCAATTGCTAATATGTTCTTTGCTAGAGGTATTACTGAGAATATTTCTAGGTAATACTTCTAGTTATTTGAAGGCTGCCCTCTACTCCATCTAGAATTTTTAGCTGACTTGGTCTTTTGCTTAAGCAGTTCACCGCAGTTTCTGTGAGCTCATGTATACAAGAGTTATATGATGTAGAGAGGACAGCATTTCATAGACATCCTCCTTATCTTCTAATCCTCTAGTTTGACCTTTTTAATGCATCCTATTCATTGTTGTTCCTGAGCCCTGAGGTGTGCATGATGTCTCATATGTAGCAGAGAACTTGGAGTTCTCAGTACTTTGAATAGTTAGGAATCTTTGTATTGACCATCACTCACACAATAAAAAACTTTTATGGAGAAAGATGTAAATACTTAGAAGGCAGTTTGATAACATTATTTTCAAAATATGCACTTGACTATGGTTATAGTACCAAGCATGAATTTCTTCCCATAGAGCAGGCCTCAAATCCAGTCAAGAGTGGAATTGGTTACTACCATAAGCAGTTTTACCACTATTATATGATTGGGAATATAATTCTGATCTACTAGGCTAGACAAAGCTAGACAAAGCTACCTAGCAGGGAGAGTTTCTTGGTCAGTAGATTTCTCTATGTCCTCCCTCCAAAGTGCTGGCATCTTCATTGGTAAGATCTTATCATATAGTTAAGTCGTTCTGCAACAGTTATGGCAAAACCGTATGCGTTCTGAGTAACATCTGTGACCTCCTCATTCATAGGTCATAGGGAGTTATTCTGCTCTTGTATTAAAATTTTTTATTTAATAACTAGTGTTTCCTGAAAGCAGTCTTATTCACTCATGTGGAGTAGCACTGTTCAGATTATTTTTTTTTAATGTATCCTTTGACTACATATAAGGATGTTTCATAATATATCCTTATTATTTATTTCACCGGTTTTACAATAAAATATAAATTATGAGCTATCATTTTTATTTTTCATCATATTCAAAATAATAATGCTTATATATCTCCTTAGAGGTTTATGCTTTCCACCCTACACTGAAAATCTTAATACTTGGTTTATAAATTTAACAATTATGTACTCCACGTGCATTCCAATCTTCATTTTTGTCATTGATCTTATTCAGAATTTCTTGAGGACTTTTATTGTTTGATTACTTTTGATTTAACTTAAATTATATATTGTTAAGTGTTTACTTTTAGAATATTATTGCTTAAAAATGGTTTTCCACTCAAAGCCAAATGAAAGCAACTTACACAGACTTCTATTTGCTTCTTTCAGTTTGTTTTCAGGATTTGTAGATTATTTTCAATATTTCTCTTGCATTTGAATAGTTATGTAAAACATACTTTTGGCTCAAAATTCCCAAAAGACATTCTAGGAAGGTGATCTTTAACTCTGTTTTCTGTTCCCTTTTTTATCTACAAGTTTTGGAGATTTTACTATAATTACATCATGTTTCCCTTTACCTTCTTTCCAAACCATACCATGAAGTCCCTCTTTCTCACTTATAAATACATGCCTTCTTTTTTATTAATTGTATATGTATTTGTATATACATATATATTCAAAAACACAGCCTGCTCTGCCTATAGAATGTCATTTGTACATGTGTTTTCAGTACTGACCATATGGTATTGGATAACCTATTACACTCTTCCCTGGAAGAGACTATTTCTCTTACTCTCAACATTTCTTAGTTTCCTGTAGTTATTTGTTTAGCACTGAGGATTATGAGCTCATTCCAATTCACTTCAGCATGTCTATTAATGTTATCCTTGTTTAATTCATATTTAGGGAGTTATTTTGGTGAGGCTTTATGGTGTAGCTTTTGATATTGGTAGGAGACCGAATTTTGCATCTAAGTTCCTGATATGTTATCATTCACAATCTTTTTTAATCCTCCTCTTCAATGTTCCCTGAGCTTAGATGCAGGAGCATTTTCTGAATGTATTCATTGAGACTGGACTCCACAACTCTACATGTTTATTGACTTGGGTTTCTGTAATAATCTCTGTGTGCTTCACTGAGAAGTTTTCTTGATGAGGGTAACTACCTTGAAATGTTTTAATGGTCATCTTTTTGGAAACTTATTTAGTAGTTAATCAATTAGGCAAAAATTCTAAAAATTACATGCTACTACGAGATGTATGATATCTGCCACACAGGTTACAGTAAGGAAATTATTCCAGGCTATCTTTAGAAAGAATAACATTATTATTATTATTATTATTATTATTATTATTATTATTATTATTATTATTATTACAGATTATATAAACAGGATAAGAATTTAACATTGACTTAAGCAGATTGCTACAGATGTGTCCTCTAAGCTTCTGGGAATTACAATTCTAAGTTTCATTAGTTGAGCATTAAATTGGCAACATTTTGGTTTTAGGCTAATTCTCCTCTAGTTAAATGAAGTGGAGAATTAAGCCAATTATCCACTTAATTAGGAAAACATATATGTTTTCCTCAAAAGCATTTTTCTGTTTTGTTTAACATTGACTATTAACACAATCACATTGATTTTCTTTTTATTTGTTTTAAGAAATATAATTTGATAGATATTTGATAGAAAAGTTATTTCTAAAATTTTTTATGTAATTAAAAATATATATAAAATAAACTAACACCTAGTATTTGGATGGATAAAAATACATTGTATTTTTTTGTATAGTATTGATAAACATGTTTTGTGTATAAATAGATTTCATTATTCTTGTTGCTGCTATGTGACCTTAGTAAAAATATTTTATTGCCTTGAAATAATGTGTTTTCTTTAATGTTTTTAATCTTCTACTCTACTAATGTAGTTAGTTCTCTGTGTGGCACTAGGGATACACAGTTGTTTCCTAACTTTGAAATGAATGACTATTAGCATACACAACAAAGTGAAAATATAGGAAACAATGATCTATAATCCTTTATTTCCATTCTCCTTTTAGTCTTGCCAAAAGGCTCTATACTTTGATTAATGGCTATAATGGGCACAATAAACACCTCCATGATTTCTAAGGACTCACTTGTGAGTTTTACATTAAATGGAAAAAGAATCTTTGGAGCCATGCTTACATAAGCATAGTGAGATGACTGTAGTCCTTGTGAGAACATCAAATTTGTGTTTCTGAGAAGAGACAAAGGGAGATTCTGAAGCTAGAGAATGTCATGATGTAAGATATTATACAGCTGGCTTTAAAGATGGAAGACAGGCCAAGCACTGTGCAATGACACAGTACTAGAGTCTGATGAAGGAAAAAATATACTCCATGGCGCATGTGTGGAGACCAGAGCTCCAATGCCACTTTAATTTTGACCTCATTCAATAAATTTCAGACTTTGGGTCTTTGTAGAGAAGAAAAGATAGGCTGTATTATATCACCAAGTTTATGACAACGAGTAAAAGAAACATAACAGGTCTTTATATATTTTATCTTTGCACACATACTTCTGTCCTGTTGGCCAAGAAATTATTCTCTTTTCTACTTGATGTGAAAAAAATCTGAAGTAGACCAAGGAACTTCTTGTCAGCAACTTCATTAAAAGCACTGGACATCAGGAAGAAAGATAGAAACTTGAAAATATTTTATATCATCCCAGGGCTTCATCGGGAATAAATTTGAATTGTATAGCACAACACATTAAACCTCAATGTCAGATTCTTCTTAGACTGAAATATAAAAATTTCTAATATCTTACTTTGATAGCATAGTAGCATGTAAATCTACACAGACAGGTAATCATCTCAATCCTTGATCAGTGTGTTTGGAAGGAGGATTTCAGAGAAACATACAAGATTCTTACAACCAGCCTGGCTTACTCAAGAAGGAGGAAAAACTCTTTCCTTTTATAGTTAACATCTGAAGAGTTAAGAGTGACTTAAGTGACTTAGCTCAGGTGAGTGAAAATATCGCTGAAGGCCAAAAGAACAACTGCTCCAAGATCCAAAGACTAGATAGCAGAGGGTTTAAGAAACTGATTGATAATGTAAATACATGGATTAAGAAAAACAGTGAGATATTAAGCCAATGTTGTTGCAAGATACCAATTAAACAATTTGTTATGAACACTTTCTTTTCTTTTACTCTGAATAAGTACCAGATTAAGCAATGCGTTGTAGATACTTCTCTTATTTTTATTTCATCCTGAAAATCCAATATATAAACTACAGAGATTATTTGCAAATGTGTAGTCCAGAAACAACTCTGCTCTCACTTTTACATTTTAAACCTTTCTTAAGTTATTTATGTAGCTGTTTGGAGATATCAGACATAGTTATTAACAGGCCTAGGAAGAGACCAAGATGAAATAATGTTTAACTATTGAACTACATTGATGTTACTGGAAATGAAACAACTAAAGATATGCTTAGGAGATA
Source organism: Rhabdomys pumilio (assembly GCA_030674055.1). Lineage (NCBI taxonomy): Eukaryota > Metazoa > Chordata > Mammalia > Rodentia > Muridae > Rhabdomys > Rhabdomys pumilio. The sequence continues at coordinate 127,339,654 of JANHMN010000002.1, read as the reverse complement.
AAAAGTAACAATGAGTCCTAGCCTGGGTATAAGCTTAAACTGCAGGACTTCCTGGCTATTGGCATTATGGCATGACATGCCATCTAAAATGTGTTGGGCTTCACTCACACTTTCTCTAGGTGGCATGTTGAACATGTGGCCATGTGGTCAAGAAACACTGGAGGAGAACAGAATATGGATTAGACTTAAAAATCCTTTGACATTTGGAAGCATTTGAATTTTGAAGAGGCCAGAAAGATACTGGAAGTTGAGAAGAGAAAAAAATAAGTAATGTATCCTGTTACATTATTTCTCTATGCAGTTAACCATGTCTCTACTATAGTTACTTTACGGTGTTATAAAGCAAACACTGCTTTTTCTCTTTAAGGTAGATGCAGAAATCCAATGAAATTTTATTCTTTTTTATTGGATATTTTCTTTATTTAAATTTCAGATGTAAATAAATACATTCAGATTATATTACTTCCTTCCAGATGTCCCCTCTGAAAACTCTGCTTCTGTAGATGTCTGTGGGGCATTCTTTCTCTCCTCCTGATTTTCTTAAACATGACCAAAATTTTGTAAACACCCCCAGTACCTAACATAACTTTTATTTTCTCTTTGAGTGCACTATCTATTTTTTGCTATATTCTTTACTGATATAGTCATTGTGGGCCATCTTAAAGCACAGTCCAACATGAAAATACAGTGCTTTCCAGTTACTGGAAGAGTAACTTTGGATCTCTCATATTTACAAGAAATTTACAAAGAATGGAGCCACAGAGACATTTTTTTTTTAAATAAATGACTGTTTTTTCCAGCATGTACCATAAAACGGAACAGAAATTAGAGAAAGTTATAGTATTCTATTTCCACACACTGATGCACAAATTTTTGTACCATTGATATAATAACACTCAGCAAATAATCATTAGAGTTAACAGGCCTTTGTTCATCCATCCAAATTCCAAAGTTTATATTAGAGTTCACTCTTGCACTCTTGCTGCAGGAGAGTCTACAGGTATTGACAAATACATAATGACATGCATGTACCAGCACAAGGTCACACAGAGTCATTGTGCTGCCTTTAAAGATCATCTGTGCTCCGCTGGTCCATCTTTCTACCATGTAGCTTCTGGCAAACACTGATCTTTTCATTGTCCGTGCTTCGCTTTTTCTAGAATGTCATGAAGTTGCAATCATACAATATGATGCCTTTATTTACTAGATCCTTTCCTCTTCAGGTCTCTCTATGTCTGTTCATGTCTTGATAACTCATTTCTCAGCACTGCATGGCAGGTAGAGTATCTGCACACACCACAGTTTGTCTGTGCATGCGTCTACTAAAAGGCAGCAGTTGCTTCAAGGTTTTTGTAATTACAAAGCAAGTTCCTGTGAATTTCTATGAATCGTTTCATAAATGAACAGAACTTGTAACTGCTGAATCCTATTGTAAGGGTGTTTTTATCTACATGTAAAAGCTGTCAAAATTATCCTGTCAAAATGAATCTACCATTTTTTTCCCACCAGCTGTCAATGACCATTGCAGTCACTTTCCTTCCTACTAGCAATTGTGGCAGCCCATGGCTTGGATGATGGACACTGATACATGTATAATAATAACTTAGGGTAATTTTAATTTACATTTCTTTAATGTCATAGGAAATTGTCAGTTTTTTACTTATTAATTTTCTGCCTATAATACCTTCCTTGAAAAAAATCTGTTTAGATCTACTGGTCATTTGCAAGTTGAACTATTTATTTTCTTATTATCAATCATGTTTTTATGTATTTTGTAGTTTTTATTATGTACTTTTTTGCAAATACTTTCTAACAGTCTGTCTTATAATTTCATTGTCTTGACATATTCTTTCTTTCACTGAGCTAAAATTTTGTTTCAGTGGAGTCACCTTATCCATTTTTTTTATTAAGAAGCATGCTATTAGAAATGTCTTTAGATTTCTCATTTCCTGTTACCTAGAGTTTCATGATTGTGTTTTAGAGTTGGTCTATCATACAAAGCTCCAAAATAAAAGTATACCTACCAGACTGAAAAATTTTAAAAGTCTTCTGTGTAGTTAAAGAACAAACCTACAGAGTGAAAAAGACAATCTGTGGGTTGAAAGAATACATCCGTCATTCATAAATTAGGTAGGAAATTAATACCTAAAATATAAGGGTAAATAAAATATCTCAGTTACCAGAAAACAAGTAACTAAACTTTTAAAAATTAACAATTAATCGGAATCAACATTCTTAAAATCCATACAGTTAATAGTTGTATGAATATGACATTTCTATTCTTCAGGGAAATACAAATTGAACCATTGTATGACATCATTCATTCCTTGTACAATAACTACTGTTAAAATGTCAAGTGACATGCAAAAGATGAACATATTGATCAAAGGAAGGCCAATTTTTTGAGAAACCTCCAGATTGATTTCCAGAGTGGTTGTACCAGTTTGCAATCCCACCAGCAATGAAGGAGTGTTCCTCTTTCTCTGCATTCTTGCCAACATGTGATGCCACTTGAGATTTTTATCTTAGTCATTCTGATTAGTATAAAGTGGAATCTCAGGGTCTTTTTGATTTTTTTCCCTTATCACTAAGGACTTTGAACATTTCTTTAAGTGCTTCTCAGCCATTTGAAATTCCCCTGCTGTGAGTTCTCTGTTTAGCTCTATATCTCATTTTTTGAGTGGATTGTTTGGTTCTTTGGAGGCTATTTTCTTGAGATTATATATATATAATGGCCATCTATCAAATGTGGGGTTAGTAAAGATTTTTTCCAAATCTGTGGGTTGCTGAGTCCTAATGACTATGTCTAAAAGAACTGCACGGACAAAATTGGAGAAGAAACTGGGAGAATGGTGGTCCAGAGACCAGCTAAAATTGGGATCCAGCTAAAGGGGAGGTTCCAAGGCCTGAAACTATTACTGATGCTACGGTGTGCTCACAGACAAGAGCCTAGCAGGGCTGTTCTCAGAGAGGCCCATCAAGCAGCTGACCAAGATAGATGCAGATACTTAACACCTAACCATTGCACTGAAGTCCAGGGACCTCAGTGGTTCAGTTAGGGAAAGACTAGAAGGAGCTGAGGAGGAGAGCAACCCCATAAAAAGACCAGCAATCTCAACTAATCTGGACCCCTGAGATATCTCACACACTGAGCCACCAACCAGGCCTCATACACTAGCTGGTCCAAGGGCCCCAACACATATACAGCAGAGGACTGCCTGCTCTGGCCTCAGAGGAAGAAGGTGCACCCAACCCTCTAGAGACTTGAGGTCCCAGGGAGAGGGGAAGCCTGACAGGGGTTAGGAAAGAGATATCCTCTGGGAGATAGGGGAGAGGAGAAACAGACTGAAGAGCTATGGGAGGACAGATAGAGAGGGAGGTAATTGATTGACTTGTAAAAAAAGTGTAAAAAAAAATAAAACAATAAAAAATAAAGTAGTACAATTCTTTTTTTTATGGTTGTAATTCCTCACATTGTTTGACTTTACAATTCTATTTAGACTCACACAGTTTAATTTTAATCTCTAGTCTACTGTTAATTCTTTTCATATTTCAAAGTGAGTTTTATACTTCTCTTCATCCTCAGAGTTTGATGCTTCTCATCTTCTTGCTCATTATATTGCTAATTCCAACAGTGTTTGGTTCAACCCTGAGCAAGTACTGTCTGCAGATTCTGGCTATGGTGCTCCCATTGATGTAGTCTAGGATGGAATGGTGCTCCCATTG
>JANHMN010000002.1:127317145-127335918 GCA_030674055.1 Rhabdomys pumilio | reverse complement strand
GACACATTGATTGGATTTGTCCTTACTTAGACACATACCAGACTTCCAGCACAGTCATTCCTTCATTGCCTTGTGGAAGTAATGAAATCAAGTGGATATTTTTATTGTCCTGTTTTGAAGGTCCCTATGAGTGGGTAAACATGCATAGCATCAAGATATACTGTGCAAAACCCTAGAAATGTTGATATGTGACATATGTATTAAGGTCAGAGCAAGGTGTGCCCACTAGTGGCCTTTTAAAGTTAAAACTTCTTTTCAATATGTGACAATCCTTGATATCTTTGTACAGAATAAAATAAACCACCAATAGCTTGGATTCTTCTGCCTTACTCTTTTGAATAGATATCCAGAGGACAAAATCCTTGAAATTACAAAAATCAGTTTGGGTGATGTAATTTATTTGAAAATGAAATTCAGATTTTGATTTCAAAATGGACCATGAAATATGTGACATGAAGGATAAAATTATTTTGATGAATAAATAGTGTGTCTAATATATTTACAGAGTGATATGCATTGCTTTTAAAAAATTAGTCTTTGAAAAAGACAGCAAAGTTTTCCAGTGGGATGTCCCTGAGTGGCAGGAGGGTAAACGCCACACTCGGGCTTCATCAGCTCTGGCTGTTTGATCTGCTAGAACACTGTGGATAGGCCTTCTCTCAAAATATCTTAGGAAAGGCTAACACAGTAGGTGTATTTACAGCTCTTCAAAAGAACCAGATCTGGAGACCTGGAGATTAACGATCTTTGTTGTACAAGGTCAGGTATGAGCTCAGGTAGCTTGCTAGGCTGGCCTGCATATTGCCATGGCAATGGACTTCCAGGATGACCTGGAGAGGCACCTTCTGTGGAAGAAAGATATGTCCTGTATATCAGTAAAGCATCCTGTGTTGTGTCTCAGTACTTCGAAATCCTCTATGAATAAAACAATCAGGAACCTGCATTATTTTAAAGTTTAAAAATTAATCTAAATGTTTATTTTATTTTTTATTTTATGTGTTGTTTTGGTTATCCATGGGCCATGAATTTTTTAAGAAGTAGAGAAAAACGTTTTCACTTTTAGATATGTATACATTGCATTATCAGACAGGATTGAAACAAAATGAAACTGTTGGTTTAGTGAGCTAAAATGTCTCTGTAGAGGAAAATCGGGAAATTTCAAGGCACTGGGACTTATTAAGTACTGAGTATCTTGGATTCTAACTCATATAATTAAGATCAATATAGAAGGGCTTTAAAATACGTATGATTTTTGTTTTTGGAACAGGTGTTGTGGTCAGTGCTTTGAATGAACATAAATAACACCCATGTAATTAGCTGGATGTTAAGCCCAGTTCAATTTTTCTGCTAACATATTACATATTCTTCATCCCTGCTACTCAAACATTAAAGTTTTTTTCTTTTTCTTTTTACAAATGCTTTACTGCTATGTTTTTTCAGACATTCAAGGACACAATACTGAAAGGAAGAACAGGGTTCATAATTCAGGTTGTTATTTAGTAATGCTGGGAAGGGCTTTAGATTCTTTGAACATTTTATTTTGTCATTGGTCTCCAGATCATACCAAGTGCCCAAGCTCTCTGTGACACACCTAGTACATTTCTTTAAATTTACAGTTCAATTAAAACATCAAGTCATAGAAAATGGTTAATTTTGTATTAGATAATGTATTCTAATACATCTGGATTCAAAACATCATATCTAACTCTAAAAACTCTATTATGAAAGAAATAGCAGTTTATATTTGAATTATTATTAAAGAACCATGCTACAGGCACTGTGTAAGCTACCAAGGGTGAAAAGCAATTAAAAGTCCTACACAGTTGTAAAAACTATGCACTACAACACTGAATGGCGTGGCAGCATAGATACAAAGGTGCAATAACAGCACTTTTGGTTTTTGGGTAACAAACAGGCACTGAATTGGACTTAAGGCCAGGCCAGTAGAGGGAATTCTTTCCTGGCACTGTACACCTAGTCAACATAGCTCATGAAGCTATCGACCCTAGAGGAGAGTTTAATACTTCTACTTTCCTATACTTGTATAATGACCAACTGAATTCTGTATACTGATCTTATACTAGATTGGTTTAGTTCTCACCCTTCATCATAAAACTTATTGGGGCTGGAGAGATGGCTAAACAGTTAAAAGCACTGACTCCTCTTCTAGATGTCCCAAGTTCAATTCCCAGAAACCACATGGTGGCTGTAATGGATCTGATGTCCTCTTCTGGTATGTCTAAGGACAGCTACAGTGTACTCATATAAACATAAAATAAATAATATAAAAAGCTTCTTATTAAATTTTCTGATGAACTTTATTACAAAAACCTTTTAGATAAAATAAAAGAGGTTTCTGTTTTCATCAGACAGAAACAATCCCAGGAATCCACAACTGGTTCAAAGGCAGAAACATTGTACTTTGGGTGTCCATTTCTAATTGATACATCTACAATATGACTGCCACACCTATGACTCAGAAAACATCACAGAAGAGGCAGTATACAGACTGTAAAGTCAGAGACTCAGGACTTATGTAGAAATGTAGTGTCTACTATAGGTGACAAGAAGCCACACCCATTGATTATTAACAGTACAGTCACCTAAACAAAACCATGATGACACAATTGCAAAATGACAACAATGAAAGCTGACAATCCTATAGTGGATGGGGTAATCTTACAAGGCACCATTCCTAGATGAGATACTGGCAAATTAATGGCTATTATGAGTGAGAGAATCAATATTCCTGGGAAATAAGAATTTAAACCCAAATGCTTATCTTTAAATGCATATACATTTGAGCAATACTAAATGAACTTGGCAGGTATTTACACAGAGGTGTGTGTGTGTGTGTGTGTGTGTGTGTGTGTGTGTGTGTGTGTATTCATGTGATATATGTGTTGCAATCGTAATTCTAGAAGAAGAGATGATGAAATTGAGATGTAGTCGGGGATACAGGAAACACTGCAATAGAAAGAGGGTGGAGTAGAATCACGTAAATATAGTACCAGCATATGAAATTATGAAGAAAAAGCAAATAAAATAAATGTGAGAAAGATTAAAAATAAGAGCTTCAGATGGAAAATTTTTAAAAGTGTGTCTTTCCTGAGTGTCCAGGTTCCTCAGGAATCACTTTCTCTTAGTACCACTGTTACTTATATGTTAGTTTGTGCTTAATAGAAACCTTTATGAGATCAGAAAGACAGGAGAGTTTCTAGCAATTTTGCTGTTATATTTCAGGGGTGCTATAGCTTCTGACAATAATGATAATATTTAAATGTAGAAACACACAGGTATGCATACACATGGGCATATATGCACATGTACACATGTGTGTGTACGCACACACACACACACACACACACACACACACATACACACATATGCTTACACACTCTACATTCACGGATTAGTGTTCATCTAGGAACCTGCACAGGATGAACTAAGTTCAAATCTACAATCAGCACCTGTTTGGCCTGCTGAGAACTGGCGATGCTTTAGCTTCCTGTGGCTTGCTCCCCAACGTACAATGAATTTCTTTTTGAAAATGAAGTTGTGGTGCTTTTACTACTTTAGCAGAAAGGACAAAACAGGAGTGTAATGAACTAGAAATTTTCATGTATTTATGAGTATTTATAGCTCACTTTACAGTTTTATTTTCTCGCGATTTTCCATGCATTTGTTCTGAACTTGGCTCTAGTAGCAGGTTCAGACTATTTGACCTTCTGGTGAGAACAGCTACATCAGATACACATTAGCCAGCAAGCGTTTTATTTTGTGTGGAGCCTTGCAGCACAAGGGAGGCTAACCTCATTCTTCACTTGAGCTTAGTCATAGGGCTGAGAAGTGATTAAACCATGCTTAATATAGCACACTGCTCACACCTCTGCTGGGCAACAATTTGCATTTATTTTATTTTGTTTTTCTTTTAAAATAAAAATAATAATCGCCATCAAGATACCAATATACATTTAGAAAAGCAGCTGTCATAATTGTTTTAGCATTATTTGCCCACGTACAGGGTTGTGTGTGTGTGTGTGTGTGTGTGTGTGTGTGTGTGCCTTTGTATGAAAATATTTTTTCATACAAAAAAATAGAGAGACAGGTGACTTGGCTGCCCTATGTCTATTCCTGGGATTATTTATAAATGCCTGGATTTGTATCTCTGGCCCTAATTGACTTGTAGCACCATGGGGATTATTGTTTCAAGTGAACTATGTTAGATTTGCTCCCAAAAACATAAAATTGCATTGGTCAGGAATGACATCTCTGCCACTTTAATTGTGGCCTGGTGCTGCATGAGATGTGTCTCTGCTATTCTGGCTTTTTTCCTCCATGCAAGTTCAGCATAGCAACAGTGGGAAAAGGAGGGAAAGCATGTATGTGGGATCCCCAGCAGGAACAAGACCTGCAGGGCCACTGGTGTGCAGAGGCCTGCTGAGAAATGTGTCAGAGAAAGGTCCTCTGTTGCTCAAAGAGCCCCTACCAGGTAGAGGTGTTCAGGGGGAGGGGTGTGTACTGGAGCAAAGTCCTGACTTCATTCAGCAGAATAAAAACTGTTTACAGTCGTGCTCACCCAGATAAAGTATTGGAGGCCTCTTCTTCCCTCCTTTCATCATTTTTTTCTTAATCACCTCATTAATTTTCAGTTTGCCTTAAAATATGCCACAGGCTGGAACTCTATGGCTCATTTATTCTACTTTACTTTATTTACTTTTTCAAAGTAAAATAGATAAAGTCAATTAATAAATTTAAGCCCATTTGCTATGATTTGGAGAGCCGATAAATAATGCAGCTTCCCTTCTTTGCAAATGCACCATGAAGTAATTTTTCTGTAAAATTGAGAAAATGTCCCTGTCTTCACTGTGGAGGGAGACGTCCAGGCTTTCCTTGACCCAGGCTGTGAGCCAAACCAGCTCTGGGATTCTACATCTTTCATGACAGAGGTCTTCACTGTCACTTGTGTTACTGCTATGAGACTTGTACACAGATAAGAACTCAATACTGTAAAGTTCGCTCACCTCGATATAAAACAAGTTCTATTACTAAAAATGTTAGTTGCAGTTATGTATTGAGGTTTTAAACTAAACAATGCAAACAAAACAGTCAAAGTTACTGTTCCATCCCAATCTGGAGAATATATAAATGACACTAGTAAACACACGCAATACGAATTAGTGATAATGAACAGCGTATATTTACTTTAGAAAGGGATAAGAGGCTTGAAAGTAAAGCTGGAGAGAATAAAGGGATGTCTGACCCTGCCTGAGAGCAGCAGAAGGAAGTCAAGAGTAATGGGGATCTTCAGATCTCTCTGAGATCTCTGAGATCTAAGCTTTAACCAAGAAGGTCTGACACACAATCACTGCTCTATCAACATTAAAAGTAACAGATATAGACATGCACACACACACACACACACACACACACATGTGCAAACACACACACAATTTTAGAAGGGGAAAAAAACAAAAAGTACTATAAAATAAGTGTGTACAAATTTGCATACAGTTAGAAATGTTCTTTTTCCTTATTTTAGCCTTTAATTTAATAATAATGTTTAACACTAAAAATTAAAATGAGGTTGAAACAAATAGTGTAAAGAAAAACTTTCTTGCCATTTCCCTGAAAATTTTATTTCATGTGCATGCGTGTTTACATGTATATGCACACTGAAACCTTATGATATTTTTTTGTAATTTAAGGAAAAATCGTTTCAAGTATGCTACATCTTTATATCATAAGCTGAGTGGGTTACTATGCTCTATTTTGTTACAAATTCTAATATCCCACCTCTACACATAATATGTGAGACTCACGTGGTTATTTAAAAATTATATATACAAAATCAATTAAACATATTTCTAAGCTGTCTATGTGGCATTTTACTTGTATACTATCTACGTATGTGAGTCAACCATCCATTTATTGACAATGAAGAATCTATTAATAAACAATTAGTATAACAAATATACAATGAGAGGTGTTTTAGTTTCTCTTGGAAGTCTTATTAATGAATCACTGATGCTCTGTTATGAATCTAGAAAATGTGTGAAGTGTGTTGACAGCATGTCAACAAAGTGTCATGCACAGCAAGGAAGAAATTAAGAATTAGAAGTGCACTGTCACTGAGTGTTAAGGATGGGGACACCTCAAAGAAGTTCATGTTAGAAGGGATGGGACTTAAGCCGGGGAGGATACGGTGGTTTGTTCAAGGTCACACAAGAAGTAAAACGTTGGTGTCTTGCCTTCCAGCTCAAGTTGCCTGGAGAATTTAATTTTGTTAATAGAAATATGAATTATTTTTGTTCTATGCAGAAAAAAAGTACAGATTAAAGGAATTAAAGAGAGTGAAAATTTTGAAATCTGAATTATGTAAAGGTCACTGTGGTCTGCCCCTAAGTATTCACTTGGTTATTTCAGTTGTAACCACTAGGTAAAGTGATTTGACAATAAAAGGTGTATTCTAGTTGAATAATTAGTCATTTCTCACTTTTACTTTTCCTTCATTAAGGTTAGCCTTTTTTTTTTTTTTTTTTTCCTTTCCTGCTTTCTTCCATCTTGAGTTTTTGCTTTCTCACAAACCTCATTCTCTGTCACAAAATTAAGAAATCGAATTATTGTAACTCCAGAAACATGAACACACACAGTACATAGGAAGCCCTTGACAGATTATAGAGATCTTCTGTCCATTAGTTTTTAAAATATTTTCAGCCCAGCAGTGGATGGCCAACACAAAACCAACTCAGTGGCAGGATGTTTCATGTTTGTATTTCTTTTGCTTCTTTTTCTCAAGTGCTTTATTGGGGCATTTAATGTGTTTATTATTATTTGTTTATACCTTACAGATATTTGTTTACATATTATGGTTTGCAAGTTTGTTTTTATGGGTTTTCTGTGTTTGTGAATATATGTGTCTCAGCGTGTATATGCATTTCTCCTACTTTTTCTATGGCTTGATTTTTTTCTGTATGCTTGTTTGTTTTGTCTTATTTCTGATTTATTTGGTTTTATGTAATATGTAATGTTAATTGATTATGATGGTAATGTTAAGTGGTAATTTGTTTTCTAATGAGAGAAAGAGAGATAGAGGGCATGTAGATTTGAGTAGGTGAGAAAATGAGGTTAATCTGGAGTAGTTGGAGGGGAATAATAATCAGAATATATTATATGAAAAAATATTGTCAATAATAAAGAACAAAATACAATGTCCATTTTTCATAGATAATATAGTAGATCTGAGTTATGGCATTCAAAGACGAAGACAAAGTTATGGCTCTCAAAACTGGGTCTTTTTCTTCCAATATACATGCACATAGTGAACTATGGCCATTTAGGCATCTAAGATATTTAAGGCAAATAAGAAGTTTTAAATGTGTATTAAAGCATTCTAGAGTTAGTAGTAAAACTGAAATAAAATATTAATTTATAACTAATTCCTAGTCATTAGGAGACATATTTAGTACCAAAAAAATCTAAACATCAGATGGTATACTGTCAATACTTGGGAATAAGAGGATTTTGAGGTGAAAGCCAGACTGGAGTACAGACTGAACTCTCTCATCTCAATACAATCGACAAAATTTAAATTTAAAAATTTTTATATTTTAAAATGTTATACTTTATTAATCAGAGAAATAAATTACACACACACGCACACACACACACACACACACACACACACACACACACATATATATTTAATTTATAGTTCCATAGACTTATTTTGTTAGAGAAGTAAAATAGCTATAAATTTTTACTATGAAAAGAAATAATTTTAGTTATACAAGATACATCAATCAGAATGGCTAGTTTAAGGTAATCAATATATCTACTATCTCATACACTCAGTTAAATTTATTCTCTTGGTAATTTTCAAGCATGCATTATATCATTATTGACTATGGTCATTATGACAAAACTTAAATTTTGCGATTTTATTTATCCTCTCTAGGAGAAATGTTACGTTCTTTGATCAATGGCTCCCCTAGTTCTTTCCCACTAGGTCCTAGTCACCAGAACTGAACTGTCAGTCTCCATGATTTTCACCTTTGACCTGTATGGACATGCTCTATTTATCTTCCTGCTTCTGGATTATTTCACTTAGCATAATGGCCTCCAGCTCACGACACTGTTTAACAACAGGGTTTCTTTCTTTTTAGAGTTGAAACTGTATTCCATTGTTATGTACTACCTTTGTACAACTTTTCTTCTATTGACGACAGCTTGTTTGCTTCCATCTTTTATTGTTAACAATTCTACACAGAGCAAGGAATGGAGATTTGTAGCTGAAACAAGGTTTCATTTCATGTAAATACATATCCAGTAGTAGGGTTACCAAATCGTGGGATAATGACATTTTCTGTTTTTAGGAAAGTAAGATACATATTTAAAAATTCATGTTTAGCATTTGTTCAAAGAATCTCTAAGCTTGTAATTTTGAGACTATCCAACTTTGACTTAGATTATTCTTCAACTGGATCTCAACACTTTCATTGTTGTTGTTGTTGTTATTGTTGTTGTTGCTATTATTATTGTTATTGTTATTTTCCATTTCCATTTAGCTGTTTAAGGTGTTAGCAGGTGCCAAGTCTTACAATAGAAACAATTTTGGTATTTGTGGCACATCTTGGAGCGGGTATGAGAGGATCCGGACCATACTCTTGGCTTCTCCAAGAGTTCACAATAGAACTTTAGGCATGTACTTGTACCCAGGAATGTTACTGTAACTTCACAGAACATGAAGTTACTCAGGGTAAATTTTCTTGGCCAAGCACACCATTTCAAATGTTACCATTTTTTTGGTTGAGGTACAGAGATTAAAGTTAAGAATCTAAGTTAAAATCTTGATATCATCATAACACATTAACATCTACATTTAATGACCTGTAAATCACAACTGGATTAGTAAAACTGAAATTCATTATCAGCTCTCTACACAGCATACAAATTACATATGTGATGCTATGAGCTATCAAAAGCTGATTAGATAAGATAATCCATGTTTCTATGTTATCGCATTGCATATATTTTAAAACTATAAGATATGTTAGGCTTTTCAACTTATTTCTTTGTGGGCGTGTGTGTGATGCTGAGAATTGAACTTAGGGGCCTCACACATGCTAGGCGTATGCTTTACCATTAAACTAGAGTCCCAGCTGTGATTTTCAATTTTAAAAGTCAGTGGGTACAGCACACTTTTCTTATATCAAAAATGTCGAATAATTTCAGATATTTTTCTTTGCTCAGTTGTTTAAAATCTTAGGCAATAGCTTAAAGTGGAGACACATTTAATATGTTGTAAGTGCTTCTGGAGTAGAGTGAGTGTTAAGCATAAACCAGAAAATGCAAAATGTTAATGGCATCTTATGTACACATACATGCCCATCTTATGCACACATACATGCCCAGAATCTGTTTGCCCTGCTGAGAACCAGCAGGGGTTTTTGGTCAGTGCTATCTAGACCACATGTTTGTTGTTGTTGTGTTGTTTTGTTTTATTTCAGAAAAAAAGATGCCCAACCAGTAGGTGCTGCTATAGGACACTATAGTTCTTCAATATCCCTGGAATCCACTGTTGACATTGTCTATGGGCACAGATGCTGGAAGTGTAGAATTAGTTTTTATGTACTCAAATCAAAGAATTGGCAGGGTCTTATTTCCTTCACAGCATCTTGAAGAATGCCTTCCCTCCCCTGGGCTCCTCCAGTTTTCTGGTGGCTGCCAGCATTTATTGCACCCATATTGGTTGAGTCTCCAATACACTGTCACCTTGCCTCCTCTCTTCTATGTTTTATCTTTCTGCTTTACAATTATATATTTTTTCTTTTTCAATTATTAGTTATTTTATTTTTTTACATTTCAAATATTGTTCCCCAATTTGGTCTTCCCTCGGCAAACCTTCTACCCAATCCTCCCTTTGTTTCCGTTTGTTGCTCCTATACCTACCCCCACACTCCTACATCACCCCTCTAGCATCCCCCTTTGCTGGGGCAACAAGCCTTTATAGGACCAAGCACCTCCATGCTTTACTAATGCCAGATAAGGCAGTCTTCTGCTACATATGTAGCAGGAGTGGTGGACCAACTCACATATACTCTCTGGTTGGTGATTTAGTCCGTGGGAGTTCTGAGGGCTCTGGTTAGTTGTTATTGTTATTCTTCCCATAGTGTTGCAATCCCCTTCAGCTCCTTCAATCTTTCCCCCAATTCTTCCATTGTTGGTCCCCTCGCTTAGTTCAGTGGCTGGCTATGAGCATCTGCATCTGTCTTAGTCAAGTGCTGTAACAGTCTCTCAGATGACAGCTATATCAAGCTCTTGTCTGCAAGCACTTCTTGGCATCAGCAATAGAGTCAGGGATGGTTGTCTGTGGATAGTCTCTCGATGTTCTTTCCTTCAGTCCCTGTTATATTTTCTGTCTCTACATTTCCTTTAGACAGGAACAATTTTGGGTCAAAGAGTTTGAGATAAGTGGATAGCCCTATCAATCAACTGGGGGCCATGTTTATCAACTGCAGGTAGTCTCTTCAAGTTCTATCTCCTCTTTGTTGAGTATTTTAGCTAATGTCATTCCTGTTGGGTCCTGGTAACCTCTAGCTTCCCTGGCATCTGGGACTTAATAGTGATTCCCCCCGCCCACAATTCCCCACCTTCTACTCCTACATATTTCTATTCATTCTCTTGGCTCTATGGACTTCTCTCCTGTCTCTTCCCAAACCTGCTCCTACCCACCTCCTTTTCCCCTCCCTCTCCCCTCTCCACCAAGGTACCTCCCTTCATCTGTCTACTGTGATTATTTTGTTCCCCCTTCTAAGTGGGATTGAAGCATCCACATTTAAGCTTCATACGACCTGTGAGCTATATCATGGCATTTAAGACTGAAACTTCAAGGTTAGTCATTGCACCGCAAAATCCTTAATTTAGTTGCAAATATTAAAGTGAGCATACTCAGGGTCACTCACAGGTTCCATGGAGCATGAGGACAATCTATCCTTAAAATACACCATCAATTGACTACATTTCATTCTTCAGCACTTTAGGACTTAGTGTTGAATGAGTTCTTAAACAGCACACAAGGTAGAGACCTTTCCATTTCTTAATCGTCCATAACATACTTGTAGCAAATTTAAACTTAAGTCCAACATCGCTTTTTAGAAAATTATATTATTAATTTACATTCCAGTTGTTGCCTCCCCTAGTCCATTCTCCCACAGTTTCTCATCCCATTTTTCCCGCTTGTCTCTGAAAGGGTGCTCCTTCCCAACTAGGTCTCTCTTTTTCCTGGGGCCTCAAGGTTCTCAAGGATTAAGCCCATCTTCTCCCACTGAGGCCTGACCAAGCAGACATCTGCTATATATGTGTGCCAGGTGCCTCAGACTAGCTCCTATTTTCTCCTGGTTGGTGGCTCAGTTTCTGAGAGCTCCATATGGTCTGGGTTAATTGAAACTACCGGTCTTCCTATGGGGTTACCTTCACCTTCAGCTTCTTCAATCCTTCCTCTAATCAACCATAGGGGACTCAGTCCAATGTTTGGGTGTAAGTATGTGTGTCTGTCTCCGTCACAGGTCCTGTCTGAGGACAGCCATTCTAGGTTCCTGTCTGTAAGTGCATCATAGCATCAGTAATAGTGTCAGGCCTTGGTGTCCCCCATCCCCATGTGATGGATCTCAAGCTGGTCTGGTCATTGGATCAAATTTCCTTCAGGCTCTTCTCCATTTTTGTTCCTGGAGTTCTTTTAAAAGGAACAATTCTGGATCAAAAATTCTGACTGTGGCTTAGTAACCCAGTGCATCCACTAGAGGCCCTGTTTATCTACTGGAGATGGACTCTTCAAGTTCCCTCATCCCAGTGATGTATATTTTGGCTAAGGTCGCCTGTATTGAGTTCTGAGAGTATCTCACCTCCTGGGTCTCTGATACTTAGTGAAAATATTTTCCCAATCTGTAGGTTCTATTTTACTAATTTGTCCTATTGATGGAGTCTTTTCCCTCACAGAAGCTTTTCAGTTTCATGAGATCCCATTTGTCAATTGTTGATCTTAGCAGTCTAAGCTTTTGATGTTCTATTTAGCAAATTTCCCCTTGTCAATGAGTTCTATGCTCTTTCCCACTTTGTCTTTTATTAGGTTCAGTTTATCCAATTTTATGCTGAGGTCCTTGATCTACTTGGACTTGAGCTTTATTCAAAGTGATGAATGTGGATCTATTGCATTGTTCTACCTACAGACCACTATCTAGACCAGTACCATTTATTGAAATGTTTTTTCCTCCACTGTATATTTTTGGCTCTTTTTTTTGTCAAAAATTAAGTGTCCATAAGTGTATGGTTTTATTTCTGGGTCTTCTATTCTATTCCATTGATCAACCTCTCTGTCTCTGTACCAATACCATGTGGTTTTTATCACTATTGCTCTGTAGTGCAGCTTGACGTCAGGGATGATAATCTTTAATGTTGAGATTTTTTTGACTACCTTAGGTTTTTGTTTTTCCATATGAAGATGAGAATTGCTCTATCTCTGTGAAGAATTGTGTTGGAATTTTGATGGGGATTGCATTGAATCTTTAAATTGATTTTAATAAAATGTCTGTCTTCTCTGTGTTAATACTACTAATTCATGAGCATGGAGATTCTTCCATCTTTTGAGGTCAATTTCTTTTTAAAGGAATTTGAAGTTCTTTTCATACAGATCTTTCAGTTGCTTGGTAAGAGTTACACCAAAATATTTTATACCATTTGTGGCTATTGTGACTGGTGTTGTTTTGTAAATTTCTTTCTCAGCCTATTTATTTATCTTTGTATAAAGGAAGGCTACTGATTTGTTTGATATAATTTTATATCCAGCCACTTTGCTGTAGTTGTTCATCAGCTCTAGGAGTTTTCTGATGTAATTTTGGGATCCCTTATATATACTGTCATATCAGCTACAAATAGTGATACTTTGACTTCTTCTTTTCCAATTTCTATCCCTTTGATCTCCTTTTGTTATCTGAATACTCTAGCTAGAAATTCTGGTACTATATAAAATAGATAGGGAGAGAGTGAGCCCCCTTGTGTTGGCTGATATGCAGATATCTTCTATGGTATCTTCTATGCCTAAGATTCTCTCTTCTGTCTCTTGTATTCTGTTGGTGATGCTTGTATCTGTAGCTCCTGGTCTTTTGCTGAAGTTGTTCATCTTCAGGGTTGCCTTTATTTGTTTTTTTTTTCTCTGTCCATTTTTACTTTTGGGACTGTTTTGTTCAATTCCTTCATCTGCTTGATTGTATTTTTCTGTATTTCTTTAAGGAATTTATTTGTTCCTTCTTTAAAAGAATCTTTCTGTTTGTGTTTTCCTGTATTTCTTTAAGGGAGTTATTTATCTCCTTCTTAAAGGCTTCTATCATGTTCATAAAATGGAATTTTATGTCATTATCTTGCTTTCAGGCATTCTAGCATATCTAGGGCTTGCTATGTTGGGAAAACTGGGTTCTGATGGTGCAGAAATACATTTGGTTCTATGCTTATGATCTTGTTCTTGCCTCTGGCCATCTAGTTATCTCTGGTATTGACTGGCCTGGGTGTGTCTGACTGGAGCTGGCCTCCTTGGAGGCAGATAGAGTTCTGTGACCTAGGCAGATAGAGCTCTGTAACTTGGGCTAAAGCTAGTCTCCTTAGAGGCAGGCAGTGCTGTCTCTGGTTAGGATGGGCCCCCTATGTGTCTGGTTAGAGAAGGCCTATGTCCCTGGTTACTGTAGACCTCCTGAGAGGTAGGCAGACTGTGTCCCTGGTTTCTACAGACCTCCTGTGCCCCTGTTTATTGCAGATCTCTTGTGAGGTAGACAGGCTGTAGAGTGTGGGAGAGTATTAGGCCAGATAATCTGACCTGGTAGGAAAAGTGAACTGGAGGAAAGGTAGATCTTGGAAGGACAGATAGGTCCAGATCATCTGGGCTTTGTGTGTGTCCCAACTAGCATGTGTATTTGGCTGAGATTCTGACCTGTGTCTTTGGTTACTGCAGACCTCCTAGAAGGCGAGCAGGGTATTGTGTGCGGGTGGGTATTGTGGGATACTGATCTAGCCTAGAGGGGAAAGTAGACAGGAAGCACAAACTACTTTTAAAACAGGTTCAACCTCTCCTCTAGCCCACCACCCAGCAGAGGTAGTAGAAGAGAAAAATTATTAGGATATGAGGTAAGTGGACCTGTTCAGCAATAGTTTTTGGGTGTGAGCTCAATCTTCTTCCTTAGCAGTTCAGTCTTGTAGCACAAACAAATAAGTAAGAATGCAACTAATTTAATGTAAAAGTTCTGTCCTATTGATGGTGTCCTTTTCTTTACAAAAACTTGTCAGTTTCATGTGGTCCCATTTATTAATTGTTAATCTTAGTGCCTGAGCTATGGCTGTTCTGTTCAGGAAGTTATCTCCTGTATCAATGAGATCCAGGCTATTCCCCACTTGGTGTAATATTGGGCAACATAGAAAAGCATGGCAGCCAATGATGACAATAGCAGTGATGTTGCTGGTAACTGATATTCTCTGAGCATGTTGCTCTGCACTGGTAATCTTCTATGGGCTAGAAGAAAAAGGACAACATATTAGGCATCATTTCTATCTTCTTAAGATTGTACATGGGTGTGTTTATATATAATCAAATGAGATATATAATCAGATAAAGTTAAATATTTTGATGCCTACTTATTACATTGTGAGGACACAGAGTGATAAAGATTAAATTATCTATCTATACTCTAACTGTTGCTACATGTCAGAAATTTCAACCTATTCCTTGTCCCATATGATGCTATCTCTTCAAGACATCTACCAATAAGAAAAATATGACTTCATGTTGAAAGAAAGACTTGATTTTATAGATGGAGAAGTCTCTGAATGTATCCTTTGTAAAAATATTTTAAAATGTTTATGTGTATAAGTTTATTTTTTATGTATATACAAGTATGCATTACATACCTGCAGGTATAAGTTGAGGCCAGAGGAGGGTATGGAATCATATGTGAATGGAACTATAGATATTTTCGAGTCAACATATGGGTGTTAGAACTGGAACTCAGGGGAATCTGCAAGAATAGCAAGTTTTCTTAATCTCAGAGTTAGCTGCATTCTTACTTATTTGTTTGTAACAATTATTGGTAATTTTTATTATATAAAAGAAAACTATAGAAAATATAGGGTAAGCTGAAGTTGATTACTTAAGCAAACATGAGTCTGGAATGAGATTCAAACATATTTAATAGCCTTTTCTCTATAGGGACTACACAGTCACTTCTCATTGCTGATAATCCACTAAGAGACTTTCAGCTGCCCCTTGGCTTTTTGTGCCACATAGATTTACTTTTGTTCACAGCCATTTTTAATTATTTTCTATCCCCTTTCAAAGCCTATAAAATAATAATATGTCACATTTTTAATAGTGCTGCAGAGGAAATGACTTCCAACATGTGAACATTTAACAAATTCAGACTTCCATGAATGTTTATGGTAGCAGATGATGTTGTTAGCACTGTTCTGCAAAGAAATTTCATTCATTCCTTAAGGACATTGATTCCCAAGGAGGTGACTCTCTTCCAACTTCATTTACCTTCATAGATTAACACTTCCCCAAATTCATAGAACATATAGATTCTTAAATCCTACAAAAACATTGGTAAAGTGATAATTTAAGAAACAAAAGTATAAGCTCCTGAGTTAGCTATGTTGCATTTTTTACCAAAATAATATTTTTATTGATTATTTGGAAATTTTACATAATGTACCTCACTACATTTATTTTAAAGTCCTTCTAGGTCTGCCCCCTTACCCTTGTGACCTCCCTCCCTAAAGAAGAGAAATAGAAAAATCATATATATATGATTTTTATTCTACTCTGTTTCTTAGTGGGGTGGATGGGAATTTGCCACAAAAGCCTCTATCTTTTTCAGTCTCAACTGTGAGTTTGCAGTCATAAATACCACTACAAAAGAAGCTTCCTTGCCTTTTTTTCCTATTTGATATTTTATTTATTTACATTTCAGATGTTATCCTCTTTCCCCATCCCCACCTCACCCCCAGTTAATCCCCTATCCCATCCCTTCTCCTTCTTTTTTGCTTTTATACCATTTAAATTACATGCAAGTATTAAGGTCAGTTCTAGGTTGAGGAACTAGCAATACAATAGATGCAAATAGTCAAGGAACAAGCAAGACAATGGACCAGATAGTCAAAGAACACACAAGACAATAAACAGAGTCCTGTAATCACTATTTCTAAGGGCTTATCAGGATGACCAAAGTATCTGAGCCTACTTCTCTGTCCTAGCCCAAAGTCATTTTCGTGCCTGAGGCCTACTTCTTTGTCTACTTTAAGATTTAGATTTCTACCTGTAATTACTTCTTTGTTCTAGCCTAGGATTTAGATTTCTGGCTGAAGTTACTTCTTTTTTCTAGTTTAATGTCAGATTTCTTCCAAGCAGTCCATTTCCTTGTCCTTGGCCAATGTCAGATTCCTGCCAGGCAGCCTCAAAATCTTTCCACATCTCCCCCTTTTATAGTGCATAAATCAGACTGAGCCTGTTAGCATGGGCTCCAGTGGCAGTATAACCCATGGACATCAAGACAGCCCTCAGCTACAGCACAGACCAGAAACACCATTATAGCCCTTCTTGGCAACACAGGCTGTAGATATCACCATGACCTCCTCGAGCAGTACAGACCCCATACATCCACATGGCCTTCAGTGGTAACACAGACTATCACTAGCATTAATATGGCTTCTTGTGGGAGCACAGACCATGAACATCTACCAGTATGACACATTTGTTAAGAAATTATTCTATACCACTCTTTCCTATTCAAGAACCGAGAAAAACTAAACAAAATAAACAAAAACAAAAACAAAAAACCCAACCAAACAAACCAAACAGAAGATCAAACCTAGCCATTACTGGTTCATGGCCACTGTACTTTCCTGTGTCTAGATCTGACATGCATCAGAAACATAGAAGGTCCTTTTTGTCTAGTTAGAATGTTATCAGACAGATGACAAGCAGGAATTGTTATCTTCAATTTGCTTCTGAGTTGTTTAGGATTATCACAGTTGCATATGTGTGCAAAGTTTTTCCTCTTCAAAATGAATACATTACTTGCTGATAAAGAATCAGACATTTGGACAAATAGAATAATTTACAGATATAAATAACTTTTTCATATAATACCTTATCAGTTCTTGTTTTTTTTTCAAAAAAAGTTATATGTGTTGCTATGAATTTAAATAAAATTGCTCAAATCTGTTTACTAACTGCCTCAGAGAAGAAATATACCTACAGTATAGAGAAAAGAGAAAAAAAAAACAGTTGATTTGTCATATGTTGATGCTGTCTTAACTTTGCTTCCTTTTTAAAATTTGGATGAATAAATTTGGATAGTTCCTGGAAGACAGTTATGCTATAATAACAATAATTTTCTTTAACTCTAGGGTATGCTAGATTAAATATTGAATAATATTTTCATTGTCCCTTTTTCATTGAAAAAATTTTCTTAAATCATAAAATTATGGTACTAAAATTCACGCTCCTCTTTTCATGTGCCCTTCCTATTAGTCTTTGTAACTTCCATATAAATATAGATTTAGAATTCAGTGATTGAATTCCTAGAGGGAATTTTTGTGAGATGTAACAGCAGAATGTAGTTGACACGCGTTCTGTGTTACCCTAGGGCTACAGTTTTGATCACAGTCTGAGTGGATTCATTCTTGTCAACAGAGAAAATTTCATACTCATGTCAGAGATAAATTTTACAATGCTTTTGCCTTTTCAAGTACAAACGAAGGAAGGATAAATTCAATAGTAAAGCTGTTTAGCTACAATCTAAGAAAATAATTGCAACAAGTAGAAACACAAATCAAACATGTATGTTCAAGTCTAGCTATGCAATTGTATATATTTATTAATTTATACTGTTATCCTTGACATATATACATTTAAACAGAATCTATTTTATTGAAAATAATACATTGTCATTAATGAAAATCTGAACAAATGAGTTCTGTATTTATCAACTCTTCCATAATATTAGTAAGGAACTAACTTTTTTTTTTCTAAGCCATATAAATGGTGAAACTCATTATTTATCACCTTTTAGTCTTAGAATATTTTAAGTCCCTATTTTATTTTATCCAGGTACAGATACCAGTGAGACAGTTGCTTTGGATTTCTTTAAAAAGTACATTCTTATCATAGGATCCGAGGAAGGTTAAATATAAATTAGTCATAAAGCCAGTAAGAAGATAAATGATTAGGCTCTGTGATTATTTCTAAATTTATAGTGTTTTAACACTACTAGTGTTTAATTAAGGCTAAAGGGAGCCAATTTTATTTTATGTAATTATTTAAGATCTCAAAAATTAATGTTCTGTTCCCTCTGTAATGCTGTAGTTCTAAAGCAAAGCTGAGGACAACAAAGTCCTATTTGATAGTCCAGCCTTTCAGCCAACAGCTCTTCTTCCTGGCTTTGATGTGGGAATGGTTTATTTAATCAATTATTAATCAAAGTTATGGCAGTCTTCTTATATATTTAGGTAAAACTAAAAGATGCCTTTCTCATGTCTTATTGCTTAAATAAAAGTTTAAATAGACTGAAAACATTTGACTTTGACCTGGCAGTTATTGGGGTGATTTAAGTTTCAGAGAGCAACTGGTCTCAACTGGAGACTTAGATGAAAAGGTGTGTGTGAATGACTCTCTCTCTCTGTCTGTCTCTCTCTCTCTCTCTCTCTCTCTCTCTCTCTCTCTCTCTCTCTCT
>JANHMN010000002.1:127280950-127305622 GCA_030674055.1 Rhabdomys pumilio | reverse complement strand
TATATTGCTTTTACTATGTTTAGGTATGGGCCTTGAATTCCTGATCTTTTCAAGACTTTTACCATGAAAGGACGTTGAATTCTGTCAAATACTTTCTCAGCATCTAGTGAGATGATCATGTTTTAAAGTAGTGGGTCTAAGCCTTGTATTTCTAAATGTGTTATACAGGCACAATCCCCATGAGAGTATCAATATTCATTTCACTTTCATATCAATAAGAAGCCTATACCAATGAAAACCTTAAATTTGAAATCCAAGTGAATTTTGTACCATTTAAGAAATTATAACTTCATCTTGATACTAAATTATACAGATTTCTACCAATAGGTTATGGCTATGCCATAAATCCTAGCTAATCCTCCCTGTTCCAACAAAATCACTACTTTTCCCCAGATAGACAGCCCCATATTAACCATCTTAGTCTCCAAGCCCGGGGAATAGGGACGCTGACTCTTCTTTAACTTCTTCAAGCTGATTATGGGTGTTGAGATATTAGAAGAGTGGTGGGGGGAAGAGTAAATTGATAAGCTTCTGACACTGTGTCTTCACTACATCCAGATGGAATTCCCAGACACCGGAGGTTGAATAGGTCTACTCATTTTGCTTCCTTATCTTTTTTGATAACTTTTGCTTGAAAGCTGATTTTATTAGATATTAGAATGGCTATACCAGCTTTTTTCTTGGGACCATTTGTTTGAAAAATTGTTTTTCATCCTTTTACTCTGAGGTAGTGTCTGTCTTTTTCACTAAAGTACATTTCCAATATGCTGCAAAACTCTGGGGCTTGTTTACGTATTCAGTCCGTTAGTCTATATCTTTTTATTGGGGAATTGAGTCCCTTGATGTTAAGAGATATTAAGGGAAAATGATTGTTGCCTCTTATTATTTTTGTTATTAGAGGTGTTGTTATGTTTGTATGGCTATCTTCTTTTGAGTTTGTTGGAAGATTACTTTCTTTCTTTTTCTAGGTTGTAGTTTTCCTCCTTTTGTTGGAGTTTTCTATCTATTATTCTTTGTAGGGCTGGATTTGTGGGAAGATACTGTGTAAATTTGGTTTTGTCATGAAATATCTTGGTTTCTCCACCTATAGTTGTAGAAAGCCACGGTGAGCGGTGACAGCATTCGCCATTACAAGATGGTGCTGGCACTCAATACTCGTGGGTAAACAAGTAAAATTGTGCATGTGCAAGTGGTGAAAGCGTGCCTAGTCACCACCCAACCCAGGGTGTCATACAGGGTTTTGAGCAAGCAGCCAATCAGATATGTCCACCCCACCCTAGGGTGTATATAAAGCAGCGCCATCTTGGGTCTCTCTCTCTTCCTCCATTCATGGCAATAAAAGCTTGCTGCAGAAGGATCCTGGTGCCCGCGTGCATTCTTGCTGGCGAGATGATTGCGCGGGCCACATATAGTGATTGAGTGTTTTCTGGGTATAGTAGTCTGGGTCGGCATTTGTTTTCTCTTAGGGTCTGTATGATATCAAATCAGGATCTTCTGGCTTTTGTAGTCTCTAGTAAGAAGTCTGGTGTGATTCTTATAGGTCTGCTTTTTTATGTTACTTGACCTTTTTTTTTTCTTACTGCTTTTAGTATTTTTTTCCTTTGTTTTGTGCATTTGATGTTTTGATTATTATGTGACAGGAGAAATTTCTTTTCTGGTCTAGTCTATTTGGAGTTCTCTAGGCCTCTTGTATGTTTATGGGCATCTCTTTCTTTAGGTTAGGAAAGTTTTCCTCTATAATTTTGTTGAAGATATTTACTGGTCCTTTAAGTTGGGAATCTTCACTCTCATCTATACCTATTATCCTTAGGTTTGGTCTTCTTATTGTGTCCTGGGTTTCCTGGATGTTTTGAGTTATGAGCTTTTTGCATTTTGCATTTTTTTTTTGATATTTACTGGCCCTTTAACTTGGAAGTTTTCACCCTCATCTATACCTATTATCCTTAGGTTTGGCCTTCTCATTGTGTCCTGGATTTCTTGGATGTTTTGGGTTAGGAGCTTTTTGCATTTCACATTTTCTTTGACAGTTGTGTCGATGTTTTCAATGATATCTTCTGCATATGAGATTCTCTCTTCTATCTCTTGTATTCTGTTGGTGATGTTTGCATCTATGACTCCTGATCTTTTTCCTAGGTTTCCTATCTTCAGGATAGTCTCCCTTTGAGATTTCATTATTGTTTCTACTTCTATTTTTAGATCCTGGATGGTTTTGTTTAATTCCTTCACCTGTTTGGTTTTGTTTTCTTGCAATTTGTTAAGGTTTTTTTGCGTTTCCTCTTTAAGGGCTTCTGACTGTTTACCTGTGTTCTCCTGTATTTCTTTAAGGGAGTTATTTATGTCCTTCTTAAAGTCCTCTATCATCATCATGTGAAATGATTTTATTTCTGAATCGTTCTTTTCTGGTTTGATGGGGTGTTCAGTACTTGCTATGGTGGGAGAACTGGGATCTGATGATGCCAAGTTACATTGGTTTCTGTTACTTATGTTCTTGTGCTTGTCTTTTGCCATTTGGTTATCTCTAGTGCTACCTACGCTAATTCTCTCTGACTGCAGCCTATCTTTCCAGTTATCTTCCTTGTGTTGTAACTCCTCAGAGTCTAGCTGTCTCTGTGATCCTGTGATCTTGAGCTCCTGGGTGGAAGAGCTCCTGGGACTCAAACTGCCTCTGTTACCCTGAAATCCTGTTGCTATGAGTGCAGTGGTTCCTCTAGGATGGTTCAGGATATAGTGTCTTCAAGGGAGCAGAATCAGTGTGTCTGCCCCAGACTAAAGGACCAAGTGAGGGACTACCTTTGATTTCTAATGGAATATAGTTTGACTAGAATAACAGTTCATTTTTTTGTTTCTATAAAGGCAAGGGGAACTTGAAGAATGACTTCATGGTCTACTGATATCCCTTAGAACAATAGGACAAAGACATTGCTCAGATTATTGGGTTATATGTAGAACCATTAGTCAATGAGAGCTTTCAAAATAAAACTTCCAATTAAATTGTACAATGTCTCATGTTACTGAATTCAAAATAACCCTTAGTTTCAATTGCTTTGAGAGCAAAGTTAGAATTGTTAGTCCTTCAATTTTGTACGTTATTTGCTCTGACTTTTTTTTTATCTAGTCACCTGTAAAGTACACTGTTTTATAAATGTTTCTGTGTTACCAATTTTTTTTCTTACTCATGCAGGTGTAAATTTGGTGACATCAATTCCTGCTTAATGTGTCTTCTGATGTCTCTTTAAACATGTCAATTCCCCTACCATAATAGTGCACTCTATGTCAACAACAATGGAAGCTGTCGTCAATAGTACAATCAGTGCTGCAATACATGTCAGAACCTGATAGTACCACATGTTCCTAGTAGCTTGGCAGTTCCCTTTCTGCACCTAAATTGTTCTCCCTCAAAGGCAGATACGATTTCACTATATCCATGGTGCATATTTTTGTATGTATTATACTATCTTAAAGGTGTTCTTTCTATAATGTTTAATGAACTCTGATATTAAAGAGATCCAGAATTTAATTTACTTGTAGCTCTATACCATTCATCTGGTCATGTATTGAGTAGGTGATCCTGTAGTACAGAATTTGACTCCCTTTGAACAATAATAAAAACATAACTAAAAAGCATATCAAGTTGATGATATCTCCTGATTAATATAGTATATTTCAAAGTGTAGTCTTAGGCAGAAAGGAGAAAAATTATTTAATGCTGATTCCAATGAATTGACATTTTTAGCCTTTATTGTGGCATTTAGAAAGAAATTTCAAGAAGTTGCTAAAATGATCAGATTTAGTTTTTGCTAGAAAATTATTATTTTCATTTCTAAGAGTTCCTAAGTTTCTGATGGCCTATAGATGATTAACTTACTGCTAAGATATCTACTTACTTGAACCCACTGATCTCCAAAATTTCAGATTAATTTCATGCTAGTTATTCAGAATAAGACAGGCATTAAATCTATCTCTACTTTGTATTATTATGTATGATATACATGTTTTAATTTTACTGAAAGAAAAGAACAATTTGAAGGCAGAACTATAAGTGCCTCATTACTATTAATAAAACATATACAAAAATCCACAAAATATACAGATATTTTAAAAAGACACGCTTTATCTTGAATGGTGAATAATGGTTGATGGTTGATCATAGTTCAGGAAGATGCTCTCATCTATTAAGTAAGAACTGACTAGGGTTATCTAAGAGTCTTCTAAATGTAGCTGAAGTGTGAGAATTCCATGTTGACTGTCCATATGTTTTAAAAGGTTGAATTTCCACAAAAACAAAATATAAATAAATTACCTTAACCCATATGAAGCCCATTATAAGTAAGACTGGCTTTCCAAAATTCATGTTAGATGGGATTGTAGTATCTGAATGGAAGTCTTTACTTTATGAAAATTATAATTATTTCAATTTTTATCCACAATCAACTTGAAATGTTGCAAAACTCTGCAGGTGCTTGCTGTTATAACAAAACCATGGGAACAGATGGTGCAAGGTACAGGCCAGCTCAAGGGATTAAATGTGAGGCTTTTGAAATTTAAAATTAAAGCTGGGTGATTTTGGGAAAACCTGCCTGCCAAACACGCTTCCTTCAAAAATAAAAATAAAAAAAAAAAGTTACCCAAATTCTCTTGACAAGCTTATTTATATTCTAATGGCTAGAAAATATTAAATAGTTACAAAGTACACTTGGCGGGGTACTAACCTGACTAAATTAAAATATGAAATGCTCACACCCATTATGGTGCTAAATCTTTGCATGCGGTGGTTTCTCTAATGTTCTCTTACTAATGGGAGCCAATTTCTTTGGTCAAGAGGGGCCTTTCCAGGTTGTGAAATAAGGATGTCCTAACTGTCTTGTTTAAATGCACATAATAAAATGGTTTAGTTGAATCGCTGATGATTAACAGGGCCTGTGTAATTTTCTACCTGTAGAACAAATGCCGTAGTTAACTTTCAAAACTAACATGATCCATTAGACTTCATGATTTTATCTAAAAACTATATTAAATAAAACACATTTAAAGAATTAACTATCATTCTCATTATATTTATTTTAACACTTCTAGTATATTTTATAATAAAACAACATTAGTTAGTGTATTTGAACATTGTTTCATAATATCATGTATAGATATCCACCTCATTGTCCTTTTTACCTCATTTTTTTGGGTAAGGTAGATACTATTGTCTATACTTACAGTTATGAAATTATGTCACTTGTTAACAAGTAGTAAATCATATAGAATGGTAAAGTTTTGATTCTAAGTCTACTTTAATTTTCTGCCTGCTAAATATTTTTTTTACCTATCATCTGTGTAGTAGCATACATTTTATACATAAAAAGGACAAAATTTTTTTGAGAACCTGAGAATGTGTCATGTCACTGACAAATGGCAGTGTATGCAAAACTCATGGGTTTCTTGAGGTAGAGTTTGGTAATTTCCAATTGACTGACTAATTTGATCAAACATCCTAGTAGTGAAATGAGGCTTGGGAAGTCATAGGTATATGCAAATTAGTCTTTCACCTCTAGAAAAACTGTCAAGTAGCTTAATATCACTGTTTTCTTTCTTTTCTAGGTTATAATCTTAGTCATAATCATAGTAGTAATTGTTCATATATTCCCTGAGTGATCAAGGTGGTTCTATAAAGTTAATTGTGGTAGATCTATGCATAATGCATAGGCTCCACATGTAAATCATAGGTTGTGACATTGGTGTGTTTGTAAGATAAATTGTAAAGTATGTCTAATTATATGTTGAAAGTGTTCCATATTGATTGAGTTTTATCTCCATGAAAGTAGTTAAATAAATATGGTCATTCCCATTTTAAGTACGAATAAACAAAGACTCCGGGAAGGGTAATTCTTTTCTTTAAAGCAACAAAGGTGAAATGTTCAGCTGCTGTAATTCTCACGCTGGTAAAATTGGCTAAAACCATTGTGTTGTTCTACCTCACAGGGAAAAGGAGAAATGAGTAAAATGTGGAATGTGAGGAGAAATATTCCTATTTAAAGGAAGTAACACATCTTTGTTTTGGGGAGGCTTTATAATTAGAGGAAGACGCTTAATTGAGTCTTTTCTCAAAGAAGATAGATGTTAACTGTTAGCCTTGAGAATGACTAGACAGTAAGCAGGAAAAAACAAAATGTTGTGATAGTCCAGGAAGAAATACGGAAACCCACTGTGGTGATTCAAATGTCTCATAGTTACTAGTTGGTGGTGCTGCTTGGGGGAGGTTTAGACGTGGCCTTGCTAAAAGGATTTGTCACTGAGGACCACTCAGCTTCCTGGTTCTGTCCCAGTGCTTGATGTCTGCTACTTTCTGCTTGCTGCCATCTCTCTATTATGCCCTCATTCCTCTGAAACTGTAAGACCAAATAAATTCTTTCTTCCTTCAGTTGCTTTTGCCCATGGTGTTTATCAAAGCAATAGTAAAGTAACTAATACAATGACTCTGGAAAGCCCAGTGGAAAGAAGCAAAGGAAATTATACATTTATTCATTTATCTTGGATAACATTTTTTTAATTTTTATTTTGTATTGGTTACTTTATTTTTATTACATTTCAAATGTTGTCTCCCTTCCCAGTCTCCCCTCTACAACCCCTATCCCATCCTTCTTTACCCTGTCTCTATGAGGGTACTCTCCCATCCACCCACTCCCACCTCACCACTCTAGCATCCCTCTAAGCTGGAGCATCAAGCCTTTATAGGACCAAGGGCCTCCCCTCCCACTGATTCCAGATAAGGCCATCCTCTGGAGGAAGAGTTTCAAGGTTTCCTAGTTATCTTGGATGATTACAGACACTAAATTAAAGCAGATCTCTGAAGACAAGGAAGAAGCTTTCCTTGAATATAGCATTCCTGAGTAGCCAGTAATACTTTTCTCAAGACAGCTTATTCTACACAGAAAGTCTGAATATAATTAGGAAAATATGTTTTATTTGTAACAATGTCCTATTCTTTTTAAAATTTCTGGTGTGTCTGTGTGTGTGTGTGTGTGTGTGTGTGTGTGTGTGTGTGTGTGTGTTGCTGTCTTTTCAGCCATATTTTCAGTGTCAAACAAGGAGCACATTCATAAAAGTGTAGACTGGTTCTAATATCATCAGAATTACAAATTTCTTTTGTGTTGAAGGACACAAATGAAGTCAGTTATGTTTTATTTATCTTTCTGGAAGGTTTGTTCAGAAAAACGGGCATACAATTCATTTGTTTATAATTAATAGATAAATTTGTTTAATACTGTGCATTTCAATATTTTAAGAGTATAAAATTTTTACAAAATGTATTTTGATCATATTTATCTCACTCACAGAACCGAAACTCCTCCAAGTCCTAATTCCCTATCAAAAAGTGTCTATGATTTTGTTGTTGTTGCTTTTAGTTTGTTTTTACCCAACAGTCCAATTTTTGTTAGCAATATACTCTTGGATGTATAGATTTCCACTGGAGATCATCAATCTACCAGTGTCCGGTTCCTAACAGAGACCTATCTCTCTTTCAGTAGCTGTCAATTGTCTGTAGCTTCTTAAATAGGGTTGAGAGTTCATATCCACCTCTACTCCCCACCCTGAGACTTTTTGTTGGCTTTAGCATTTGAGGACTTGATCATGCTGACCCAACTGCTGTGAGTTTTTATGTATATTTGCCATATCCAGAAAACCCTAATTTCTTTGTAGTTACTCATCACCTCCAGCTATAAAAATTTTTATTTCCTCCCTTCTGTAATGACACCCGAGCCTTGGAATAGGGGTGCATTCTCATTTAGGGCTGAGCATTCTACAATTCAAATTCTACTATTCAATTCTGCTATTCAAATTCAATTTAAGGAGAATGTTTATTCAGTAGAATAATAATAGTATATTTTTCTCTAGAGGCTGTGGTCTGACCAGCCACATATTCCTCAACTGATAACAGGGCATGGCTTTCAATATTTGGAATGGGTATTACTTTTACCAGAAAATGGTTGGTTACTATTAAGACATCTGTGTCATTATTATACCAATAAGCATGCTTGGCAACCACTCATTAAAGTACTTTAGGAAGTTCCCAGCTATGTAAGACTAATGGTTACTTTTCTCCTCTGGTAACATACATGGCAGCATCCAACACCATAAAATCTAGCCATTAGAGATCAAACATCAGGTGAATACCAAATTTGAATTTCCCCATGTTATATGTGATATCTTCAGTATGAGTATCTTACACTGATATTCTTGAGAACAACAAATGAAATTAGTTATTGTCTGTGAAGTTTGTGTCTCTGTGTGGCCCCACTGCCTAACAATTCCAAAAGAAGTCACCCATTTTAACACTGGTTTTTAAATTATTATGTTTTGTTTTTGACTACAGTATGCAGTAGAAGCATTTTTGCCATGTTATATAATAATTCAGTTTGAATTTTTTATCTCTGTGTATGTGTGTGTGTGTGCGTGTGTGTCTGTGTGTGTGTGTGTGTATGTGTGTTTTAGGTAGTTTCTACAGTAGGGGGTTTCTATATGACGTCATTATTAGGTCACAATCATCTTTTGAGATAATGCAGACCCACAAAGGCAAAAGTCACTTATTTTCTCCCATCTTTTGGATGTACATTTCAAATTCAGATGTGTATTTTAGTTGAAATATCCATAGAGGTAAAGAAATTAATAATGTGTCAAGGCCGGTAGTTTCAATGGACATAGAGTAGTTTAAATGGTGAAATGGGAATAATGGACAACAGGATTAAGATGATATAGAAAATGAATGGAAGGACAGTGTAGGAGAGGAAATAATGTGCCTTTTTAGAAGCTATCATAAGTATTAAGATAAGAATATATGGTAGAGGTTTCATGTTCAACAAGTAGAGAGAGGGAACATATACTCTTATTTATGCCACACTATTTTGCTTCGGTCTATGTACAGAAATATTTAAAAAAAATTTTCCAATTTTATAACTGCATTTTGAAATGCCATTCCAAGTTGAAATTTGCTAATATTTTTAATATTTTATAATTAATATGAAAAAACAGCAAAAATTATTGCAAAAATACTGCAATAAATTACTGTGAAATCTACTTAAAGGCATCACTTTATAACTAAAGTAAAATTTCTCGGCTATATATTTGCATGTTGGCAACTTGAAGTCTTCATATCTTTGTAAGGAGAAAGATCAACATATTTCTATATTCATTGCAATCACAAAATGCAACCTCTCAATGACTTTCAGGAAAGTGGACTCAATGGGTGAGACAAAACTTAGTTCAAAATATATTTCAGGATTTTCGCAAGTACATGTAACAACTTTAATATTGTTAGACCAGGCAACAACTATATACAGCCTTTTATTAAAATAAGAATCCATGGATTTGAAGGGAGTATGGAAAAGGGTATAAGAAAGGTGTGTGGAGAGAAAAGGAAAAATTGTTTAAAATTACATTATAATCTCTAAAAATATAATTAAATATTTATGCCCTATTAAGAAGGCATTCATTTTTCACACTACCATAGGTTTTATAACTATTTATTAACAACTGAACAGACAATAATAATTCTTTTCAACTTAAAACATCTTGACAATCTAATATTAGTATATTGTTTGTGTCCTCCTAGTTAATAAGCTAAAGAACACATCTGCTATGATATTTCATTCACAGACAGTCTATCCCTAGATTATAATGTAATCATTTGTCACAGATCTTTTATTCACTTTCCCAGGCATGCTTTCTCTAAGAGTTTGTGTTTATTAAGCCTGATAGAAACAGACAGACTCTGGAAGACACTATACATTCTTTGTACAGTTGAACTTAAGATCTTAGAAAGAGATGTGTTCCGGCTCAAGTAAGCCAGCTGCTGATATGATGGTACCTGGTGCCAAAGGCCTAGGAGGACATGACAGTGGCAGAGAAAGTAGGTTGATGAGGTTCTGTGCCACTGAAAGCCAATTTGGTTGTGATAATGGACTGACTTTTCTTTCCCCTTTCATGTAGCTGACCTATCTTGTCTAAGTAAAGGTTTTATAGTCTTTAATTAGGTAGCATGGTTGGAGAGATGGCACAGAACAAAAGTCTGCCAGATCAGACCAAGCTTTCTGCTTTGTACACGAGACATTTCATTGGAATGTTTTATTTGGCAGGTACAGGCTGGCAAGCACAACTGATCGAAATTAACTAGAAGGGATAAAAGTGGCTTCCGGGAGCAATCTAAATTTTAAAAAGGAATTTACAGTGAAGGCTGCTATTGTCTGTCTCTCTCTCTCTCTCTCTACTGCACCTTCGAAGCACATACTACTTTTTTTGTGAACCAACCCTGTGTCATTGCTAGAGTTTATTCCAGCTGAAATTTAGAAACACTATAACATGCTGGATTCAACTACAATTAGTGTATTGAGACATTGTGATAACCACTAGTCTTTAGAATTTTTTTCTTTCTAAATTTGTTTCTAAAGAGATTTTTCAATTTGTTAGAAAGATAACATCATCCATGCTTTATTATTCGTCAAAAGGACAATTTCTACATTAAAACATTAGTGCAAAAATGCTACTATTGGCATAACCAGGGAAAATATTTTCTAATAAGTTATATATTGTGTATATATTGCACCAGAATTATGTTTTCTAGCATTATGAAACATGGTAATAATTTGATGCAAAAGGAGATATTTCTCTAAACATACAAAATATAGTGGTTTACATTTTTCAAGCACTATCAAAATGACCACGAGATTCCATCTTACACCAATCAGAATGGCTAAGATAAAAAACTCAGTTGGCAGCACATGTTGGCAAGGATGTGGAGAAAAATGAACATTCCTCCATTGCTGGTATTTCTCATTTTAAATTATTCATCTATTTTCCAGTTTAGTGAGTCTTGTTCAGATGTGTCTGATTTGTGATATCTTAGGATTTAAAAATATCACCTATTTTAAAATGTAAATTAGCTTACGTTGTTAGGAGGGAATGGATTATGGGCCAAATGTCTAATAGTCAAAGCATATGGTTCTGATTCAAACTGGGTATTCTTTTAGTGGAAATAATTGGATTTACTCAGAGTCATGTTGGTTTTAGAGTTTCTCGGAAATTTATAAACTATATCCCTATAGTTTAAGAAAGAGTTTGAATCATCTGCTCATGTCCATTAATGAAAGACAGAGTAATTGTGGCACCGATTACGAGAGAAAACAAATTATCCCGTAAGTTACTTAGGATGCATTCATGTGGAAATCATACACAGAATAATTTGAGGAGACAAAACTCATGCTTCAGGTGTAAGCTCACTCACTTCTCTGTAGTTCTTAATAACATCAAATATTTGAAATATTTCTATTCTTATTGAAGAATCAAGTTACTTTTTCCACAAGCATCTAAATATTCACTTTAAAATCAGCTATAATTATAGAATTAAAGAGCATTCTCAGTTTCTTTTTGGTATATATTTTGAGTATATCACTACATAATTTTTAATTCCTTATGAAAAATATTGTATTTTTATTTCTACCAAAAATGGTGACTTCTATAGATTATTAAAATTAGGCAATAACAATAATTGTCCTACAGTATCTATGAGGTCAAAATGGTAAACATTTCAGTGTGAAGTTGCTAAGGCATAAGATATTTTTCTTATATGAGTAAGACCTGCCTGGCTGATGAGTTACCTCAGCCTTTTGGTCCAGGGTCATCCTATCTTCCAGTGAATACCTTTGCCTGCTAGTCCTAAGAAATAAAAGTACTAAAACTAAGTTCTAATTATAAACTAAACAAACTATGCAAACAAAGTAACACACATTTGAAAAGCATTAATGTAAGCTATGTCTTCTAGTAAAATAATAAAAACAAAATCCACTTTTCTGTTAATAGCAGAAAATACAGTGAAAAATAATCATTCAACATATGAACAAGTTCTTCTGGATACTAAAGGTTAGAGGAAAACAATGATTAAATATCACTTGTAACAGAGCAGAGTTATTTTAAACTATGGCTCATACAAAAGAGACAATAAAAGGAGGTGGGCAGTAAGTGTGGTGGTTGATACCAGTAGCGAGCACAGATCTGGAGGCCAAATTATCATGATAAATTTCTACCCCACCCCCTTTTCTGATCAAGACTCCAAGTTTAATGTTCAGCATTGCGCTTATATAGTTGAAGCCCACCGAATGCATCCTTTATTTTTCAGCAGGATTTTAAAATTTCTATTACTGTGATAAAACATCCTTCAAAAACAACTTGTGGAGGAAATGATTTATTTGATTGACATTTTCTGCCACAGTCCATCAGGAAGGGAAATTAGGGAAGAAAATCAAAGTAGGAATCTAGAAGGTGAAACCATTGCTGTATGCTGCCTACTATCTTGCTCTCCATACATTATTCATTTTGTTTTCAGATATAGCCTGGAACCCCCTGTCCATGGATATCATTTCTAATAGTGGGCTGGGTCCTTCTTTGTCAATCATTATTGAAGAATATGACGTACAGACTCACAGGCAATCTGATGGGGGAAATCGCTCAACAGAGGTTTGATCTTTTAAGATAGAGTCTATCACTGAATTCAAGGCTAACACATTCAGCAAGACTGGCTGGGCAGTGATCTCTAGGAATACACTTGTCTCTATCCCAGTGCTGGGATTACCGATATGGATATGAGCAATGTCTTGTTGCCTATATTTTATGTGAATGCTATGATCTGAATTCAGGTCCTTATGCTTGCTTAGGAAGCAATTTAGCCACTAAATGCCAAATATCTCTCAAGAGGATGGATATTTAAAACTTTAACCAAGAATACCCTTTGAGCAAGTAATTATACTATTAAAATTTTATCTTAAAGTAAGGGCCACACACTTAAAACTACTGTCCCTGAGATCAATACAGCAATATAGCCATTTGCACTAGCCAATGGAAGATATAGTTAAAAAAAACCATTTTCCTTATTACTCAAGAAAGGTGATTATTCCTGTTTGTTTCTGAAAGGAGGGTGTGGCTTTAGTGTCTAATTGGACTGTTCTCCAAACAGAAGTGAAACAGAACAAAGAGTAATTTGGAAGCAATATTACAGGTGAATAAGGGAAATGGAATCAGGCTCAGGAAAGAAGTTTCAGAATGGCTACCAAATAGAACTTTATTTATTTAATTTATTTAATTTGACAAAAGCTCTAAAATGGAGATGGTTCTGTGGGTTGTCTTAACTTGATGCCAGCATCTTTGCAGTCTGGTTTCTACCAGATGCTTTTAACAAGGTCAGCAAGTGAAAGCATGTCTTTGAGAGAAACTCTAATGGTAACTTCTATTCCCTAAACTCTACAGTTGTGGGGGAAAATGACACAGCTTTTCATTAATAATGAGTGGAGAAATAGAAACTCAACACATTGAGAATCTACAGGCAGGTCAGAGGGCGATTTGCTGCCACTATTATCTTCATCTTTTCAATTTTGTAGTGGTATCATAATGTACTTGAAACTTGCAATGTGTCTCAAAGTCTTATGTTCATTTTGATCCCTAATAGTGTAGTACAGGAAGGTAATTCAGTGTCTATAGGGGAAGTCTGGCAGAAGGATTCTCTGTCATCTCCTCCTCCACCTCCTCCTCCCCCAACTCTTCTCCCCTCTACATCCAACCCTCACTAGCCATTAGGTAAATGGGTTGCTCTGCCACAAATTTATTTCTTGATATACTATCACGATAATAAACTATTGGGGTCAGGTAATCATGGACTGAAACCTGCAAAAAAGAGAGGCAAAATAACCTTCTTTATAAGCTAATTTTTCTTAAGAATTTGTTAGACCATGAAAAGCCAATATTGTTTGTGCACTTTTTCACACATAAACTTTGAGCAAAAATTACAAAACAAAATACAATGAAGTACAGGGATAATAGTAAAAAGAAATTGGAAATATTTTGCATAGGTTCATTTCTTTTAAATGTTGCCTATGTCTGTAGTCTATGCAAAATAATGGCAGAGAAAACTATAGTTATTATACAATAGAATGCACAAAAACATCATCTGAACAATCCCATTGTCTAAACTATCTGCCTACTTGGTAGACAATTCTTGGTTCTCATTCTATGAAAGCCCATAATCTTAAAGAAAACAAATTTGGTCTCTTGTAAAATTAGTCTTTTAGCAGTAACACAAGCACTTGCATTAAGCTTTCTCTTGCATATGCATCTTACTAGTTTTTCATCTCTAAATGGTTAGAAGGAGTTTTGATTTGAAATGTAAATAAATAAAATAACCAATAAAAAATTAAAAAATTAAGTGGTTACAGACCGTCTAGCCTTTTTTTATGGACATCTCAAACTCTTATCTGTGTATACTGCAGAAAAATTTACTTAATTCTTAGTCTTTTTGAGAAATTTTTCTTCTAGATTTTCAGTCTTGATGAGATTTATAAGCTTTCACTGATGCACTTCCGAAGTAACTTAGCTCTACCGTTGTTCCTTTTCTTGGTTAAGTAACATGTGGAGACTGAGACAACAGTGCCACCAGATACATATCTAAAACAAATACACATTTTGTTCTAGCTCTTCCTTTTGGAAGACAAAGATTATAGATTACTGTTATTCTCATGTATAAAACAACTCATTTTATTTCAGTTGCAAGTCATCTTGTTTCACCATTTAAATTTTCTCTTATATTCATTTTCAACTTCCTACCTATCCTGAACATTAACTTGGTAGATGATACATATATTATTATGAGATTGCTCATCCTCAGAGAAAGAGAAGGCAGGGAATATAGTTTTGATTATTTTTCCTCTAACATCCTGTTTTACCATTTCTAATTAATTGTATTCCTTCCAGATACTTATTTTAAAATTATAAAACAATTATATAAATATTCGTTGTATGTACCACAGCCAGTGCCTCCCCAACTGAACTGGATGATAAGAACCCATTTGATGTTTCAGGTAAAGAAATCTTGCTGTAGTAGAAACATACTGCCTACTTGGGGGAAAAGATAATTGTTTGTCTTAGTTTTCTTTTTGCATATTGAGTACGTTTACAGGCTTCTTTACATCCTAGATTTTTATCAATAATGGTCCCATAAGTAGAACATGGCTGGTGTGCGGACACAACCCAGCATCACAAGTCGATAGATGAGTTCTTTGTCTTTCTTCTTCTCTTAAGTATTTTTGTCACCCCCTTAGAAGTCATTTAACTTGTAAATACTTCAAAGCACTATTGTGGAAAGTGAACTACCACAGTAATCAGAAGGTTTGCTGAGACACAAAAAGAGAATTGGTATATAATCAAAGATTATACCAGTATTATTTGGACCCATATTTTAGCTTCAGAATACTATTTTTAAGCAGTAACATCCTAGAAATGAAACTTTATGTGGGACAAAAAATTTTGTTTCAAGGCATTTGTCCTATAAGATTGGCACATCTCTAAAGAACAGTTAAGAAATATTAAAAATCGAAAGTCAGATATAAGATGTTACAATTTAATCACAATGTCAGTGCACAGATATTAACACATAAGGTCATAAAGTTTAAATAGTACAATAGAATAATGGTCAATTCTCTTTTCAGCAAACTTCAGTAAATACGAGCTCAATTACTCAAAGTTCTAATTTATAAATAAATTAGGATGACTTAAAATGTCCCTATGAGGTACATGTAGTTTTTTCTTTCCTTAAAAATTCTTTTATTCGTTGATTCTGTAAAATTATTGCTTTAAAGAAAATGAAAATACATATGTATAATACTCTTTAACATATAAAACGATTATACTATTTTACCAAAGTGAAAATTTCAGTTGTTCTTTTAAAAAGCATACATAATTTTTATCCTTGTCCTTTCAAGCCATATTCAGAGATCTTTATTGGTAATACAAGTATGTATTTAAAAATATTACCAATAATTTTACTTGAATCTTTTGAAGTTATTAATGATCTTCCAAAGATTCATTATTCACCAAACATGGAGTAGTTAACATTTAAGCTTTAGCAATGATTTCCAGGTTGCAGTAGATGTTTTATTCAAGAGGAAGAATTGGATTGTGTATAACCCCATGAAAGGATACAGTAATTAATTGGAAAATTGCTACGACATTGGTAAGTATTTTAAACTTTAATTATTTTTTTCTTTTGCTTTCTGCCTGAAATGATCAGAAAAGCTGGCATATTCACTTTGAAAAAAGTAGAGTATTTAGCTGGAAAACCAAAATGTTAATACTGAAGTTTTTTTTTTTTTTTAATTTTACAGACATTCAAAAACTAAATTGTCTTGTTCTTTGTAAGTTTTAAATTAATGGCTAGGGCCAAGAAAGGGCTTAATTTGAGGGAAAGAAATCTTAATGCAAGGAACTTATTCTTTTAAGCTCCAGAGAAATGCAGTGCATTTATCAGCCTTGAGTGGATATCATTGTGTTTATAACAGAGTGGAGGCACCATGCAATTTTGCTCCTGAAATTGGTTTATATAGATGACTGGCTGCTGCGAAGTGTGTGTCAGAGTTCCATGCAGCGCTTATGAAGTCGTACAATTGTCATCGCTTCTTACATTGTTGTTGAGAAGAGCTTGAGAGCCCAGCTCAGTCAGCTGTTGAATAGATAACCCAACACAGTTAACGTGGCATACATTGTAAAGAATTACATGCCTGCTACAATGAGCTTTGGGCCTTTGGTCTAGATAATAATCCTGGTGGGGGTACCACGTGCAGTGGCTGTCTGATCACTCAGATATAACTGACGAAACATAAAGAAAAATGTCAGTCGACTGAAAGAAAAATGCTGTTGTTAAGTTTGTTTAAGGTTCATGTAAACGGCTATGTGAATTTTTTTAACCCTAAATCACCCAAAAACTTGCCTGCCAAGCTCAAGGTCTAACACAACATATAAGACCCGGAGGTACAAACTCATTTAGGCTGCATTTAGTTATATTAGTGTGTATGCAAGCACTTAGTAACTGCTTGTTTTGGCTACAAAATCAGGGCTTTACATTTCCTAGAAAATTAAAGCTTTTTTAAAAAAAATCAGCTTATGTACATAACATTTAAATAAAGGATAGAAAATACAAATATTGATAATTTTGAGGTGATGATGGTTTTAAGTTTTAATTACTAAAGCAGTAACAATGACAATGTAGACATCTGGGGTGATTTTTAATTAAAATGAAATGAAAACACAGGAGAAAATATCACTATTTGCCACTTAAGCATAGACACAAACAGTGGGATAATTAGCATGTTCCCATAATGTCCATGAAGCCCAAAGGATGGAGAAACCACTGATGTTACAGGATTTCTAACTTAAAGCATCTATTTTTCCCCATCTTCTAACTTGTGCTCTGGACTTGTCGCAGCCCATATGGCATGTCACAAACATGGCCTGAAGCAGGACTGCTCTGATTCCTATACCCATCGGAAGGCTTTATGGCTGTAGCATCTGCTTAAGCGGGGGGAATTTTTATGTCATGTAATTTATGTCTTCAAAACTAATCCTTTCATCTCCATTGCCTCCATGAATAATAGCTTATTACCGCACATAATATACATAAAAGATAAGAGTCCATGTTCTAGTGACCCATGTGATCTGGAAGAGTTTTCATAACTTGATTTTTTTTTCATATTTACAGTTGAATTTTAAAAATATGTATTTAGCATTTACTTTTAAGAAGATGTGAATGAGAAAAATTTAAATGTTAATTGTATACACTAGAACCAAGACAGTCAGCTCTCTTAACCTCATATTTTTAGAGTAAGAAATAACTTTATACTTTATTTAAATGTATTGCAAGCCATGAATTAACTTTCAAGTTGAATATTCATTTTTATAATGGTAGCAAGAGACTCAATTATATATGAAACTTTATAAGTGATGCATTACCCATTAGTTAAGATGTTTATTTTAACTCTTGGGGATTACTTTGATAGATAAGTTTGTTACATCAATTTTCCTTAAATTTAGCCCCGGTGACCCAAAATAAAGTTTTAAAGGTTTTGGTATAATTAATCACATCTTTTACCAAGGTGTTAATAAACGTGTGAAAACTCCATTTGTTATAATAAACAATCAATTTTTTGTAATGATGATTTCAAAAATTTATATTTTTGTTAATGCTACCCAAAGACGATTAATCAACATATAATTAATTACACTAAAAGTCTAGATATTGTCTTGAATTTGAACATTCCCTCCAAAATTATTCTTTCTCCCATAGTTTGGGTCTGGTGTGGCCTTTAAATAGATTTAGGAAACAGGGTTAGGAGGAAGTTTCTTTATAGGACTCTGCAACTAAACCTTTCAAAGCTTTATATTTCACTTATTTATTAAGAATTTCATATTAAGCCTGAATAATGACAATATCAATCGGTATACCAATGTGGACGGGGAAAACTCCAACACCTTAAACCTTCTAGGCTCAAACTCTGGCAAGTGTGTTTCAACTTTGTATGAAACCCAAGTTGTCTCCCTAGAGGAGTTAAATGGAAGAGACTCTGGCATTGCTCTTATCTAGTCAAATTTACCAGCAGACTCATAAGTGAGAACATTGGAAACACCCTGCAGTGACGAAGCCTTCCAGTGATGACTTCCCTATGAGTAACCCCAGATAGAAGCAGAATAACAATCAACCCAGCTGTACCATCCCAATATCTAAGCCATAAACACATAAAGACTTATTGTTGTAAGCCACCGGTGTTTGTCCTGTTAGGCTACATTCAGTAGATAACTCAAACAGATGGGTGATTATTCTGTTGATTTCTGTGAGAAATATTTTCACAAAATAACACCACAATAATAGCAGTTTTCTGCCTCGAGATATAAACTTGTATTTTAATAACTTTCTTTTGAAACATAAGAAGTTAAGTACAGTGTATACACATTTGTGGTTGAAGAAACAGAAGCCCGAACATCTGTCTCTGTATTATCAAATGTGCCATCTGAATAATGAAAATTGGGTTGAAACATATTTGTTTTTGTTTTGTCTAAATTGAAGTATACTCAACTTTTGCCCATCTTGAATAACTTTTGACATCTGTCGGTTGTGTTTAACTGTTTAGGAAAAAAGAGCCCATCACCCTCAGACGTTAACAGGTTTATTCGCTTGCTCAACATTGGGCCCCAGAGAAACAATATTTTGGAGTTATATCAGAGCTAGCTCAAATGCCTCAAGCAGAGCAGCACAGCACTTTAAGGAATGCGTTTTCATTTCTAAAGACTTGCATTGATGATGTGGTTTGGCTGACTTTGAAGCTAGTAAATAAATGTTTATCAAAGCATGCTGTTTGCTGCTAAACTCGCAAACTTTTGATGGTGAGTTTTAAAGAGATATTTTACATGTTCAAGCC
Source organism: Rhabdomys pumilio (assembly GCA_030674055.1). Classification (NCBI taxonomy): domain Eukaryota; kingdom Metazoa; phylum Chordata; class Mammalia; order Rodentia; family Muridae; genus Rhabdomys; species Rhabdomys pumilio. The sequence goes on along the minus strand of JANHMN010000002.1, from coordinate 127,286,354 downwards.
TGGCTGCCTTTCTGAAGAGTAAGAATAGGCTATATTCTAAAATTATATTATATTTCTGTTTTCTTATTTTTAAGACATTGGACATTTATAAGTTGGAAATACTTGCTGTTTCATTTGACTCCCTCAATACGTACCTTTTCTTTAAAGACACAGTCATATTAACTAAAACTCTCTTTTTCAGAAGTCAACCTAGAATCATGACCAGAATTTATGTTCATCGGAAAACATTAACAGACCCAGTTCATGATATACTTTATTATGTAAGAGACAAGCCTGTATTTGGAGTCCTCTTTCATGTTAGCCCATTTGTCACAAATGGAGCAGATAAGGAGTCAATTTTAGATAACATGTTATAAACAACAATAAGAAAGAACAATAACTTAGATGGAAGAACGATAGCTGTCTGACTGTAAAAAATGAATAATAAAACAGAATTGCAGGAAAGAATGGGTATGATCCTCTTAAAAATTGAAAATTTTATCTGTCACGAACCATGTTTTTAAAAGTCCAGGTATGTTTAAGACTATACTCTATGTATATGTATCGTCTCTAGATTTATTGATACAGTTGGAAAAGTTATTAATTATTTATCCATAATACTGCAATTTTTAAAATACAAATCTAGCATAAGACTCTTCGGCTTAACAAGCATAACATATCTTTACTGAGAATGAAATGCCGAAAAGTCTGACTGCTAGGCCTAGCATTATTAAGCCCCTGCAGAAATCGTTTATGTTCCAGGGGTAGGTGTTAAAGCTTTAAAATTAGAACAAACCACAAGTTAGATATAGAAGATTATTACCTACCAGATCAATTTCCAAACACCAGTTAATTTCAAAGTACTCATTTGTTGGCATGAGATCCACAGCCTCCTCACTTCAAAGAGGGCACTGCTGTGCTCCCAGCAGGAAGTCCAAGTTCAGAGCACATTTAGGATAGAGCTCTCCAGCTTTAGAGAAGCTAGGGCTTGTTGAACTGTAAAGCAGTTTCTGAAAACCAGGGGTGGTTGCAAAAGATGCACAATAGTTGTGTTTCTATATTGTTTTCTCATAAAACAATATGTCTTTCTTACCCAGTTTTGTTGCAGCCAAAGATTTTACTTTGAGGAAAAGAAGAAAATGTGGCTAGTATAATCATTTGGAGTCAGTTTTATACTCAAACATTTTAACTATAATTTATATTCCTACTATGGATGCAGTCAAGAATATATGGCAGAATATTTCAATACCTTGAATATTCAGGTTTATTCGTAGTACTGTTTGCTTACCATTAAATGATAGATATATCAACTTATTATTAGTCAACAACATTTATTGAGCAGCTATTTCCTTTCTTCAAAACTAAGGGCATGAGTGTGAACAAAAGATAGGACTGCATGCTTGAGGCTTGTACTCAAGTATTTGATAAGACAATAAAAAGTAAAGAAGGATATTTGCACACTTATACTCATGACACAGGGACCAATGAGTGAGGGTACATTTTATCACAGACTTCCACAGCAGAACTTTCCAGCTAGCAGTCTTGAGGAAGAGTTGGTGGAAGTTACTAGACTGGTGGAAAAGATAAGTGTGAGATTAAACTTTTGTTTTTCCCCATGTTTGATTTAACTTATCAATTTTTCGGTTGTCTTACGAGACATTTCTTTTTGCATTATCATAACTGTATCTTAATTGTCTCTCTTGTTCTCCATCGGTTTTGCCACGTGGTATTCTTTGCTGACACTCTTCTTTTTCACACGATCAGTGCCATCATTGTTAAGGTAGAGACAGGTAATCTACTCCATCTAGACATTCATGCAAGCACTTCACCGTTACACAGCATTACAGTGATCACTGGACCTGGTATCCTTCCATAGCTTTCAGACTTTGTTCTGTCAGTTCAAGCACTCCCATTACAATTGTGTGTTTTTCCTTTGCCTTCTGGACGTGTTACTGTAGGGAATTCCTTTGTTGATCTTACAACTTCTCTCTCTCTCTTTCCATTTATTGCTTTGCTTTTAGCAAGTGACAGTTTGAATTCTACTCTTTTCCTTACATGTTCTGGGTCCCTGCTCTGAAGACGGTTGTTATCACCAGGCTGTTTCTTTAGTCATATCAATAGACAAAATGCTAGCACTGCATGGCCTGTTCCTCAGGGCTGACAACAATCTTCTGAAATCTCCCTCTTGACACTAGACATCTCTCTGTTTGTTACCAAAACAACCCTGTTCCTTCATGTGTAGTGAGCAGATATATGTCCTTAGCAGCCCTGAATCTTCCATGAGTTTTTAAAAAGTTCAGGACTTGGGAGCCACCACTGCCTAAGTAGAATCTGAATGTTCATATCATTTCTAGAGGATTTATACTCACATCACTTTTCAAGGTGAACTGGAGTTTATTCCCTCACAGCTGAATTACTCTCAATTATAAAGATTTTTAATAATGGCCTCTATGTTGTCAGAGTGTGACTCTCCTGAAAGCAGATACAGTCAGCACTACACTTGTATTAGGCCAGAACCAAAGTTGATAATATTTGCTGTATTCAGATGTATAAAGTCACATATTCGTAGCATAAAATTGAAGATATTTAGTTTTCCCAACGGCACCAGTGATTTTTATTTAATAGTGTTATTGAGATGCTACCAGTTATAGCATATAAAGCCTATGTATTTTGCATGTCTTAATATATTGAGTAATTGCTGCAAACAAATACTCTAAACTTGAAATTCTTTGCACTGCTATGTTTTCTCCATAATGTACATTTGTTATCCAACAGAACTCAATTTTATAATGATCACAAGTAATAATGGTTGTTTTGTTACTAGAATAACTCAAAATATACTATATTTAATAACTTGAAATAAAGCTCATATACATCTCTTACATTTGTATAATATACCATCTCTAATATCGATGAGAAACAAAAGAAGTTATTGCTTATATATTCTCACCCCAACCTGTAAATTTCATCTTCAGATGTGCTTCTGGGAATAGGCACTCAGTAAAGTCATGTGATGAAGTCATAGACCATGGCAGATATGCGTATAATAGTTGCCAGTTTTGAATTTAACAATACAATTTAAATATGTTTTATTTAAAATCAAAGCACATTTCAATTAAAATTATTTTAGTTGACTCTACTATTTATGCAGCAATAAACTTAAATAAGAATAGTGAAGACACTTTCGTATTCCACACTCAGCCTATGCATTATGACTATCTCACATTAAGATGGATTTAATAAATTGAAAAAATCAATGGAATATTCTAAGCAGTAAAATCTTTAGATTATTTAGGCTTTCTGAGTTCTATCTGACATCTTTTTCTATCCCAGCATCTCTTCCAGGGACCCATCTTATGCTTGAGAGTGTTTTTTCCTTTCCACTGACAGTTCTACAACTTGTTTTGTTTTGAATGACCTTGAACATTGTGCCTGCCATTTGTGTAAGATGTTTTTCTGTCAGGAATTTCCTGTGATGAATTGTGGTTCCAGAATTTTGATATGCTATGTCTCACAGCAAGACAATGTACCAAAACCACATAGGAATGACATAATTTATCTTTGATGTTACTGACCCTCATCACACAGGCTACAGAGTGGGCCAGATTCCTTAGCGTCATGCTTCTTTTCACGTTATTTTTAAAAAAGTGGACAAAGTGCATAACCCACACTTACAGCAGCAGAAGGCAGATTTATGTATTCTCTCACTAAATGCAGAGTATTTCTGTAGACTACTTGGCAGCCTTCTCCATGAAAGATTTGATTTCTCTTCCATTCAACTATCTCCTCACTTTGAAAAGGGTTGACTCATGGATATTTAATTTGCATTGTAGTTATAAAATAATATTACTTTATATAATTTGCTTAAGTGTTTCGGCTTTGAACTTAGAGGGTCATTTGACTCGTTAGAGTTCCATTAAGCTAAGGTTTTTAATGTCTTACTATTATTTTTAGCACTTCCTTCTCCTATTACTACAAGACACTTTACCTTCATTTTGTGCAGTTTACGTCTGGCCCTAGAATCTACTTTTTAATAACAATAACAATTCTTTATTTTGATTACGTGAAGAGAGAAACCAATATTAAGGAATTGGGTGTGCTCACTGATAGTTAAAGTAGCATTGCTTGCAGATCCTCACAGACAACAAAAGAAAAAAGTGCAATATGACTGCTACCCAAGATACACACACACAAACACACACACACACACACACACACACACACACACACACACACACACTTACTCTTAGATTTATAATGATGAAGTCAGATTAATGCCTCCATTAAATCTTAACCACTGCTACAAGCTGTATAGATGGTCCTAGCTTCCCCCTTTGCTTATTAGGCCATTCTCACTACAGTACTAATAAAAGAGGATCTTCCTAGACAATACTCTTTTACTTTATTTTTCAAAAATACCTTTAAAGTATTGTCCTATTTTATGGAACAATTGTATATTGTGGAATAAATATACTAAACTAAGCACACCCCTGTGAATGAACTGAAGCACAATTTAACAAGACGTGTTTTAGACTAAAGAAAGAACTTACTTAGAACACCTCCATATTGCAATACTTATTCTACTTTCAAGTAACTTTATTTACTTCAGAGTAAGACCCCATCAAAATTTTGAACTGACAAGAATTGTTAAAGGCAAAAGATTCAGCACCAACTTTTATTTATTTGTTTGTTTGTTTATTTATTTATTTATTTTTGTTTTTTGAGACAGGATTTCTCTGTGTAGTCCTGGCTGTCCTGGAACTCACTCTGTAGACCAGGCTGGCCTCGAACTCAGAAATCCGCCTGCTTCTGCCTCCCAAGTGCTGGGATTACAGGCGTGTGCCACCACTGCCCGGCAAGCACCAACTTTAAGTATGTTTGAAAATACTTTCAACACTAGTTTTTCAACATGTAAATATATTCATCAGAGTATATTCTTGATAATCTGTGAATAAAACCTCTAATTTTCCAGACATATCTTCTGATATTCTTGGTACCATGAGAAAAATGCATGGAGTCTTGAAAGGTCATATTAAGTACATGGGACCACATTATTTTGTTCATTGAGCAATTTGCTGTTTAGTCTTGTTTGTTGTGTTCTCATTGAAAACAGGCTTTCCAGTGTGATATATCATATGTAATGTATGATAGGTGATATGTGATATATAAAGTCTCCTTTGTATTCAAATAATAGATTTTTCTCATTTTCTCTAGATCTGTAGACAGACTGGGATGTAAACTGGCTTGTTTCCAGTCTCATCATCATGTTGGGAGCCTGAGAACATTGCCTTCATATTTTAGACTTCATTGTCTTAAAAATTGTTTTCCCCTACAGGTTTTTCTTTTTAAAATGTTTAATTAATTATTTGAGAATTTCACAAAATGCATTGTGGTCATAACCATCTCTCTTTTCTAACTCCTTTCA
>JANHMN010000002.1:127256045-127280940 GCA_030674055.1 Rhabdomys pumilio | reverse complement strand
CTCTCTCTCTCTCTCTCTCTCTCTCTCTCTCTCTCTCTCTCTCTCTCTCTCCACTGAGCCTATATTGTATTGGTCAACTACTCCTGGTCATCCATGACGCTGGCATTATCACTCTTCTGTTTCATGTTTGCCCTAGCAGGGTTATATATGATATACAAGTCTCATTTCGTATTGAGCACATTGACCAGTTAATGGATCTCTGTATTAATTGCCATTTATGGCATGAAAAATGTTCTCTGATGAATTTTGAGTAATGCATTGATATATGACAATAGCAATAAATAATTAGGAGTTGTCTTAAGGTTGCATTTATTTGGAAGAATAATAAGAGTCAGTTTCCCCTTTGGGTTTCATGATTTGTGTAATCATATGTTCTTGGCCCCGTGGAGAGTCAAGTATGTGTGCTATCTCATGGTTTAGGCATTAAATCTAATAAAAGTGTTTGTTTAATTCCACGACTCCTATGCCACTATTACACTGATGAGTATATCTTTGCTAGCTGGTAGTGAATGTAGCTCATAGAGTTCACAGCTGGATGAGATAGATATCTACTTTTTTATTTGGCACCCTGCACAGGAACTTCCATCACTGTGAACTATAGCTAGTGAAGATAACACTTCCTGTTGAGTGCCAGCAGTATTTTCTAATATAATACTCAGATACTGAAGATAAACATGTCTTAGTTACTTCTCTATTGCTGTGATAAAACATGGCCAAGACAAGTTATAAAAGAAAGCATAAAATTTGGGACTTATTGTTTAAGAGTGCTAGAATCTTTTACCATTCTAGAGGGAAGATTGTCAAAAGGCTGGCGTTTTACTGGAGTAATAGCAGAGATTTCACATACAGAAAAACAAACAAACAAACAAACAACAACCTACAAGGCAAAAAAAGCTAATTTGGAATATTGTGAACTCTTGAAACCTCAAACTTTATAGCTTTTCCTACAGGACCACATTTTCATTCCTTCCTAAACAGTTCTACTTATTTGGTACCAAGTATTAAAAATATATGAGATTTTTGTAGGCTATTCTAATTCAAATCACCACAACATTGAAATAATTTCTCTTTTTTTTTCTTTTAACCTGATGGTAATATTCAAGTAGGATGTATCTCTCAGTGGATCAGTTATTGGTTTACTACTATGTCTGCTTTTATTACTTCACTTCAGCATTCATCATCTTTATACACAGTGGTAGTGTAGAAACTTCCATGGTTCCTTTTAAGGACTCGAAATTTAATTCTATATATTAATAGTTTCTGAAATGAAAAATCTAGTCATGTTCCTTTCATTCTTAATTTTTTCATTATAATACCAGCATCAAATAAATATTAATTTCTTTGGTTATTTTTCTGTTGCCATAAATCTGGACTTTATCCCCAACTACTCAATGCATAAAGAGATATTTTACCTTAATCATTTTCTTAAGAGGCTAATAGCACAAAATATCTTGGAACCCTCTGTCCTTTTCTTGATATGTCTGGTCCATTCCCGTATACTACATACATAGGAATAGCTAATTATTCTCTAGATATTTTATCAGTTACAAATTGTCATAATAATGCCACAGAATAAACACATAGTTGATAGAACAACATCAAAGCTGAGAATCTAAATGGATCAGTTGACCTTGGCTGGACTTTTTATATATTCAACTTAAGTGTCGTCTAAGAAGGCCAATATAATTCCTCTAAGCAATGTTTTTTCATCATTTAACATGATAGCCTAGGCACATCCTCATGACAATAGGAAAGGACTTAAAGAGGACAGCACAATATATCAAGACTTCTCATAAACAGCCCACTGTCATATATACCTTACCCCATTAGCATAACAAGTAACATCACATAAAATAATTCTGGGTAACATGATTCAGGGAGAATGCAGAATTGAAGTGATTAATGAAATTTTTCTGTCTTGCTTGTAATAGAGTGTTTTCTATGTTTCATGACAATTAATTCTAAATAACTTCTCCAATATTTTGAACATGAAGCCATAAGTTATTCAGATTCATGCTTCAGAAATTTGTTGTTAATATATAAATAGTCATTAAAAGATACCCATTGTTTTAGTATATGGCAAAAATCAAGTCTTATATATCTAATACAAAAATATATGCATATAACAGTTGTACAGCATGGTCTACATGTGGGTCCTATAACATCTCACTCTGTTGCTTGCCTATGGATCTTGCTCCTCTAACTGGGTTGCCTTGTCTAACCTCAATGGGATAAAATCTACCTAGTCCAGCAATGACTTGTTGTTCCAGGGTCCAGGCACCCAGGGGGTCCTCCCCATTTTCAGGGAAAAAGGGGAGGGAGGATGGGGATACGCTGTGTGTTAGGGGAACATGGAGGAGAAGGAATCCATGATCAGGATATAAAATGAATAAATGAATAAATAAATAAATGAATAAATAAATAAATGAATAAATAAATAAATGCACATATATATTTATTTGGAGATATATAAATGTTTTTATAATTTATAAAAATTATACGCTTTTATAATTTATAAAAAATAGTTTTTAAGAAAGTGTAAAAGTCTTTAGTAGCTAATGAGTGGTTAAAAATGGTTAATTTTTACAGAAAAATTAATAACTATAAACACCAAATTTGTAATATCTCAGAAACAAAGTGTAAAGATAATTTATATGACTTCAAGAGATTGTTGATTTACATTTTTGCTGGTAAATAATTTCAGGATTGTAATTTTCAGTCATGTCATTGAAAATCAGGTCATTGAGTCAGATATTTTTCATTGTATTTACGATAGTCAATTATTTATAATAAATAAATACATATTATTCTTTATCCTTTTAATGATCAATACTTAGTTTCTGTATATATAAAAAAAAGTGTAGGCCAGTTTTTTAAGCTTTGTCTCATTTAAGCAATATATTCTCCCCAGTAATCAGAAGATACAGCTTTCATGGAACTAAGCTGTTAATACAGCCTCTTTTGCTTCTCGGCTTTCAGACAAAATGATGAATGACTGAGCGTACCCTAGAGTGCATTCACAACACTGTCACATACTGATACAAGACCTATTGGTGGTCTGGAGCAGATGTAATTTCTGTCTTGAATTTAGATATGACTTGACTTAGAAAAATAAGCCACTGCTGAAGGAAGTTTATGTTGCCTGTGGTTTGAGTTGTTAGTGAAGTATGCCTTAAAAGGGCTTTGAAATACTCATTACTTCTTTGGTCATGTTTTTCTCTTCTTCTACTTCAGTAAAATTCAGATGAGTATTTTGTGTATTTGTTTAAGTTAAATAAATGAAATAGCTTCAGAAATGTTCCATATTCATAAACAAAGAGAAACTGTCTAGTGTTGACATGTGGTAGGATGCCAGATACATCTTATATATGTGTAATCAGTTATAAAAGCTGCATTAATCACCGTTTCTATCCTGTCTTTGGAGTGGTGTGGAAAATGATGCTGAGAACTGGATGAATTTTCACAAACTTAGAATATTAAGTATAACTTAGATACTAGGAGATAGTATCTACAAGAGATAGAAGTTGTAACAGATTTAAATTACATTTAGAAGAGTATTAAACCATAAACAAAACAAAAATTAATCTTTTTCATCCTTTTTTGGGGTGACTGAATAAAAATCATATGGAATATTGTTGAAGACATAAAATATCAGATTGCATGTTTGTAGATATAAAACTACATTCGCAAAGATATAACCAAGTACCCAGGAAATATTGGGCAGAAGATGCAAAATGAAGTCTAATTTAATTTTTTTCTGTCTGTTTGTATACCTTCTGTATATGGTGGATATATCACATAGAGTTTCTATCTTCAGTGACTTCAGGAGAGGGAGATCACTCATCAGTAAAAGTTAGTGACCAACACCTTATTCTTCTCTTTCATTACCTTCTCTATGGATTATTTTTTCTAGTAAATACATTTCTTCCTTAAAAACAATAAAGTAATAAATGATGCAGAAGAATGAAGAAGGATTATATTGTTAGGCTGTTTACTAGATGATCTCTTCAAATGATTGGCTAAATGGTTGAAACTACAGAAAATTATTGTGAGATATTAAAGAATTGCTTCTAAATTATTATACTGACAGCTGACATCTGGTTAGATCTGATCCATTTAATTGCATAGTAATTGATTTCTTCCTCTGTCTATTTTTTGATACACTTCTATACCTTCAAGCTCTTTTTTTAATTTTATTTTTATTCTTTAATTCTTTTTACAGTCCAGATTTCATCTATGTCTCAGTTTGACTCCTGGGTGTTCTCTATCCCATACCTCCACCCTCAACCCCTGGCTCCACAAGGATGTCCCCACTCTTTCAGGATTCTCCACTCTCAGGAGCCTCAAGTCTATCACAGGGTAGGTGCATTTTTTCTCACTGAGGTCAGATCAGGCAGTTCTCTGCTGTATATGTGTCAGGGGCCTCATATCAGCTGGTGTATGCTCAGTGTCTGAGAGATTTCAGGGGTCCTGGTCAGTTGAGACTGCTGGTCATTTCTTACTGATGCTGTGGTGTGCTTGCAGACAAGAGCCTAGCATGGCTGCCCTCTGAAAGGCCCAACAAGCAGTTGAAAGCGTCAGATACAAATACTAGCACCCAACCAAACCAATGGATAGATGGGGACCCCTGTGGTTGAATTGTCAAAAAGCTAGATTAGGCTTTTTTTTTTTTTTTAATACATTTGTAGCTTTTGAGAACTTTCCATTTAACTTAGGGTGTATCTGAAAAGATAAGTTGACTGTGTAAAAAAAAAAAAACAAACAAATAAAATTCCACTATTTTACTTATTGTTTTAAGCCACTGTAGACTTTTCAAAAATGTTATTTATATTCCAAGCATGATTCAAACTTACATGGTGTTACTCAGAATACTTAATGTTTTCTTTAAGATAAGAGAAACACTGATAAGTATAGAATTCAGATCCTGGGTTTTTTGAACCTGTGATTTTTTTAACCCTTCTAAGTTTTAAAACTATGAACCCTTTATGCCTGTGCTGTAGCCTCTTCAACTGCATTGTCATTGTATAGTTTTTAATTGAGTGGTACATATTATAGAGAGAATAGTTTAAGCCAGGAGCAAGAGTTAGAGATTAATCAGCAAGAGAAATACAAAGACAACAAAGTAGATGCAGAGGCTGAATACAGAGGAGATTACAGAATGAGACATGATGCACGTGTCTCCGTTGAGGTATTATATTACTGATGTAGAGCTGAGAGGACAACAGAAAGACTATCTACATGATAGGTGTTTGGTTAGTTTTAAAATTTTTTTTATATTTATCTAACCTAAGTATTTCAATGAATGATTGCCTAGACACAATAGAAGTAGTTATCAGGTTTTAAAATTATGTTTTGGGTTGAAAATTTAACCCATCAGTTCATTTAATATCTAACATCACTTTATAAAGTGGCCACTGTTATCATCAACTTAATGCTACTTAGGAAATCGCGGGCAATTGATGATGTGTTGTGTTCCTGTATAATTAGCATATTAAAATATGAACTCAACAAATCTAATATTAGTTCATATTAGAATATGAACTCAACAAATCTAATATTTCGAATCCCAGGACTGACACATTCTGCCAGGAAATATCCTTGTTTTGGTTCTCTAACACTGATCTTCAGATGACTGTTAAGTTTTAGCACTAGTGAGCATGTATTTTGACTACCTGAGCCTGATCTCTGCTAAACACAAGATAAACTGAGGCAGCAGCATGACTGAACCTATTCATGTTTAAGTCAGGAGTATTATTTTGTGATCCTTTCCAAATTTATTTTCATTTTTTTTAAAAGGAGATGCTTGAGGAAAACATAAAATGAACACTGAATCCACAAACTATTTGTATGAAACCATCCATTGAAATAATTTGGAAGTGTGCAAGGGAAATATTTTTTGCATGGAAGTGGCTATCATTAAATAAAACTTATGCCTACTTATTTCCCTAATAACCCTGCTGCGTCTGTGCAGAAAACTTAATTCTTTATTTTCCAAATCATTTCTTTTTAAATTACACATTACTTTTTAATCACTGATCTTCTTAAGTCTGTAGTGAATTTAGTGAATAGATATGGGGAATGTGAAGAAAATACAGTTGTTTGAAGGGACCATGTATACTGATTCACAAGTATTGTGCAGAAATAATGTGAATCAAAAACTGAATTAAGTGACTAGATTTTGATTATGTCTGTATTTCTTAAATCTTATGTGAACACTATTATAGAACCACTGTATACATTAGTGGGATTAAGTTTTTTCATTAAAATATTTATCAAAAATAAAATAATATATATATGCTAAATTATTCAATAAATACCAATTAATAATGTATACCATATTAAATTGCCTTACATTCTGGATGAAAGCATGTTAAGTCTTGAAACACTTTAGCTTTAGCCTATCTTGGTATGCATATGTAGTCTTTTGATGTACTTAAATGTAATTTTTCAAGCCTATTTTAGTTAAGTGCAAGTAGTTTCAAATGGAAATGCTTAAGTCATGGTGTTGACAGAGTCTAGAGAGAATCCGTTTGTGGGGAAAAATATCTGTTGTAAAATAATTTCATAAAAGATTTTTTTCTTGTCTTTAAAAGTTTTTTGGCAAAACTTTCAATAACTTCTAGTAATATAAACTTTACCAAAAGTTGCCTAATATGAATGATAAGGTGTAGAAACTTGATTCCTGGAAAGCAAATAAACCCATATGCTTAATTCTGTGACCTCCCCTTCCCGAATTCCCTTCTGTTTTGCCCCATTGTAGATCAGATCTGCACTGAGAATGTCCTTCAGAGTGTGAAATTGCCCCACGGTGTTGTCAAGCAGTCAAGAATATGTTATGGATGTGGTCGTGTATCCTGATTGTCTGCTTGATCTGATAGAATCTTCAAATTAGAAAAGAGAAATCACTATCAGTTTATAGTACTGTATGTGAGCCAGTGGATTTAAGAAGTAGGTGCCCAATCTCCCTTTCATTTCAAGCAAGATACTAACTTTAAAAGTTTAAATGAAAATAAACAGACCTGAAATTAATTTTAAGATGCATGGTTTTTTTCACAGGAACATTGCCCCAGAAATTCTGTTTAAAAGACCAGTAAAAATTTTCAGTACAACCTTCTTGGTTCTTTTGTTTCTAAAATTCAAGAGAATTGCACCATTGACTTAAAAATCCCCTGAAATGTATAATTGCAAAAACATTCTGAAAATTCAAATGCTTATATTCTTTTACCCATCCATTACCACTGAGGTGTTAAAATAATTTATTCCATTATATTAACAATTGTTTGATGCATTGAAAGATAATTTGCCATGTAATTTTGTTAAACCTAAAACTGTGGCATATTTTCTTGATAATATCATTAATATATCAAGAGTAAATAAAATGTTTAGTGGTAGGCACATTAATTATCGCCTTCATCTATCGGTGTTTAAAACTTAGAAATAATTAAATGTGCTTTAATAAGATATGGTTCTGAGAACGCAAGATCGTTTATGAATTGCTTGAGGTGCGTGGAACTGCGTTTCCCCTGAGAGACGAAATTTATGCCTAACACCCCGCTGATTGTTCAGAAGGTAAAGAACCAATAGCTGCATGTACAGAGGTTTAATTTAAAGTGTGTTTCTCACTAGGCTGCTCACAACACTTAATTAAACTCTGCTGTTTTGGCAATGACAAATGCTGGAGTGCAGAAGGAGCCCGAGTCACGGTGACTGAGACGCTTTCGTAATTTCTTTCATGTGCTCTGGCAGCCAGATCCAGGTCAGAAAGAAAGCAGGAATAAAAGAAGATGTATTTAAGGTATTTGGACAAAGTTGCCACTTTTAAGAATCTATTCTAGTGTTCAACCGTTTCTTTATATAAAGGATTTTAAGTCCTGTGGTGTTTGTGGGAAATAAGCCACATGTCAGGGAAAACCTCTTTACAATTCATTTAAAGTCACTATGCATTCTGAAAATATTTTTCTTTTTAATTAGCAATTAGAGAACATGAAATAATTCAAATTTACATAGATATACAGAGATTTTACTTCTAGGCACATCTTCTAACTATACTTTATGTAGTTTATACTATAGATAGGTTTATTTCTGAGAAACATTTCAAATTGAGGAAGTTTATTGAGAAAGTTAAAAGTTTTAAAAGATCCCAACATTTCTATTTGTGCGACGTCAACTATAAAATGAAGAATAAATGACCTTTTCTTTAAAAGTCATCTCTATTAAAACACTTTTAAAGATGTCTCTATGATTGCTCTGCATAAAATTCTTCATTCTTATTTTAAGGTTTCCTATGTAGAACCCCATTGTAAAGAAGCTGAGATGTGTTTTCATATTTTCTTAATCTCATAGAGATACCAAAGCTAGAACCAGTAAACTATTGAAGACCATAACAAAAGTAGCCAATATTTGTTGAACTTTTACAAGATAGCAGATGTCACTTGAGCTTGTGAATATGTATAGCTCACCCAGTTTCCAAGACAACGTGTGCAATCATTACTTAATATGTTCAATCTAAATAATGGAAGACTGATAGTGAGAGAAATTGGGAGATATATGGGATCACATCTTGCTTTAAAGACATCAAAGGTTTCAGATTCATGGGATCTGTCTCTAGAATTGTATCCAAATACACTATCCTAACCAGCGGAAATGAGACAAATTAGAATCTTAGAAATCAAAATTAGACCAAGGGCTAAGTGAATCACACAGGGTAGTGGATTTCTTTCTTATCACAAGGCCTTTACTCTTCCTTACAGATTTGTATTGCTGCACTAACCTTAGAAAATTTCCAATTCCTGTTAAGTGCAGAAGGCGCAGGCTGGGAAAGTCACAGAAATACGTATCACTGCAGTGTCGATAAATGATAGCACTAAACCAATGGAAAGCTTACTTTATCCAGGAACTGTTTCTAAGCATTCCCATTTTTTGTTGTTTGTTTTGTTTTGTTTTGTTTTTGTTGCTTGATTGCCACCACATGTCTCAAGAGCAAACATGTGCTAGTTCCCACAACAGAAAGTAAGGTTAATCCATCATTGCATTCTTGTATGGTAGTGTTAAAAAATCCTGACAGGTGACAGATTCAATGTTCTGTGCTAAAGGTTTGTATTTAAAATAGTTCAAAGTAACTGTCCTATGTATTTTCCTGAGCTCATATTTTTTCTAACTGTTGCCCTAATTCCAAGTGCATTCATCTTAGAATAAAAGATTATACAGAGAATTTCAAAGCATGAAGATTATAACTTGGGGTATATATCTCAGGAGTAGAGAGCTTGCTTGTCACTGAGGAGACCATATATTTAATCTCCAGTATTAAATTAAATTAAATTAATAAATATAAACAAATGTCAAAAACAAAGAATATAATGTTTATTATGTAATGGGTGTCATTCATTCCTTACTTGAAGTTCGCTAGGGTAGAAAATATCAAAGTTGCAAGACAAATTTCTCATGTTTACATACTTCTCATGATAACTACTCTTTTAGTTTATTTCAGAGGGGGAATCTGCAAAATATGTTACTTCTTGGAGCTGGATGTTGTGGTAACATTAAATTTTTTTATGAGAGGATACAATTAAAAGTGGAAATATAATTGGTCCATTTGGGGTCTGGATTGGGATATTTCTTGATTAAGCTGTTTAAAAACTCTATAATAGCTGTGTTAAACCAAATGAGATGCTAGAATTGTAGTGTACACAGAAGAAAATCACTGAGCTCTGGAATACTGGCTAAAAGAGTCTTTGATCTCAAGCAATCAGGACACATAGTATAAAGGGAATGAGTCAGTTCTCATTCTTTGTGGAATATGTTGCATATTCAACCTCATGAGTTGAATATAAAGTATTAAAAGTACCATATTTGAAAGTCCATGGCTAGAACTTGTGCACAATGTCTACAAAAAAGTAAATAAATAAAACATAAAATTCACACCCCAAGCAATTATTAGTCCCTTTCACTAGCGGAAAAAAAAAAAACATACTTTCTTTTGTTTAATTTGTATAAAAGAGGTTTGACCAAGGCCAAAACATCTTATTTGGCCCAATTTATGCTTTCTTTCCTAGTGTCTCAGTAAAATATTTTGATCCATTGATCTATTTCTCCAATTGACTTCGCAAACCTTTCTCTTATCTATGTAACTTTCAGTATTTAAAAATCACGTATTAATTTTGTTCTCAGAAGCATATACACAGTTCATTTCCTATAGTCCAGCAAGTTATTTTCTTTAGTTATTCACATCTTTCTCCAACCTGAATTAAAAACCCAGAACTTACAGTTATGAATAATGATTCACTATAGTGCATCTCCTGGTTCTGTACTATATTTTATATGCAACACACTGCTTTAATAATTTAACGTTTGTTCATTAATATTTTCAGTTTTTTTTAACCACTTTGCTGCTAAGATTTTGCCATCCTGTTCCCATTTTTCCCTTTACAATTTTAAACATTTGTCTTCATTACAAACTATGATCATGAAAAAAAAAAAATCACTTATCCTCACACTGTAACATATTTTTTCTCATTGTAACGGCTCTGTTCCCCCTCAGGTGAGAATCTTTTGTTTTGACCTTAATAATGCTTTCCTACAGTTGTACTATTGATGAGTCCATCAGAATTATGCTCTCTACCTTCTTCATTTCAGAGCTGAGTTACCTTCACAGAGCAGTAAATTTTGAGATGTCTTTATTTTTCATGTATATTTATTTATTCTATTTCCTCTTTTAAGTAACAAATCTTTGCCCGTGACAAAAATCTCATTTGTTCCCCACTAAACCTTCAGCACTGGTATAATGGTTGGCATTTAAATTGCTTGGAAAGGTTTTACTGAAAGAAAAAGTTAATGAATAAATGGATTAAAATGTTTAAACTACCTCAGTGTTTATTTTTCTACTATCATGAAGGGAATTTTACAATTGTTAGCATGTTTAGCCTACACAGGATAGACTTACTCTCTGCTCCCCAATGGAGAAAAGCTCATTTCAAATCATGAAATTCCCGTATCTGAGATTATCAACTACAATCTTCTTATACCTTAAGAATTATTTCTTTACAACAGGAAACACAGATTAGGGAGATAATATTTTTAATACTGCATTTTTATTTATTTTTGTGGGTATGTCTGAGTAGGTATGGGTCAGGGGACATGTACATGACACCATGTCTGTGTGGAGGTTAGAGGACAACTTGCAAAAGTTAGTTTTTTCCTTCTATGATATGAGGCCTTGCAACCTAACTCAAGCCGCCAGGCACCTTGATCCCTGAGGATATCTTATGGGTCCCAGAATAGTAATTTATTTTTTACTTTTCCTGAAAATAGATTATTTTCTCATACAACATATTCTGATTATAGTTTCCCCTTCCTACTTTCCTCCCATTTTCTCCCTTGAAACCCTCTCCTCTGTATCCATTCCTTTTCTATCTCTCATTGGAAAAACACAGGATTCCAACACAACCAAACATAGCATACTAAAATGTAATAATAAGACAAAAAAACCTATCATGTTCATGTTGCACATGGCAATCCAACAGAAAGAAAAGCATCTGAAGGGCAGACACAAAAGCAAGAGACCCACTTGTTCTCACAGTCAAAAGTCTCATAAAAATAATAAGGTAATAGCCATGATATATGCAGAAAGGACCTAGGGAATACCCATGTAGCTCCTATGCTAACTGCTTACTGGTCTAAGAAGAATATCAGTCACTTGAATCCTAAGGATATTCTGTATATTCATATATCAGTGTCTTGGTCTGTCATCATCAGAGAGGCTTCCTCTGACAGGAACAGATGCAGAGACTGGCAGCCAGACATTACAGTGAGAGAGAGTTTTGGTGAGAGGTTTCTATCAAATCTGTCTCCTTAAAGCTTAAGGACTCCCATGAAAGAGGAGATGAAAACATTGTAAGAGTCAGAGCAGGTGGAAGACACCAGAAGAAGGAGGCCCTCTGAATAAACTAAGCAAGCTTAGATGAGCACCAAGATAGAAATTTATGTAACCAAGTTCCAACATCCTCATGTTCATTTTGATGAATAGCCATGCACTATTAGACATATTCTAGCATCTCTGAGGCTACAATAACATTACAAACCAATGTATACATAAAATAATATATTTTAATAATAATTTCATACTATAAAACTATTTCATTTATTTTAGCTTTGTTTGACTCCAGCAACAGTCATTTATGCTTGTTCAAATACCCTCAACTTCATTTTGTCTTCTCTACAGCACAGATGAGCAAATAGAAGAGGAAAATGGTACTGAAGACATTGTGGTAGTTACAGTTTGTGATTCTTATCAGCAACTAAAAGACACTTTTTCTCTACCTTTTCCACATTTACACTCTTCTAGATCTTCCCAAAAGCTGAAGGACTTTGAAAAAATCAAAGCATCCCTCTCTCCTATCTTTTCTACAATGTTCAAGATAAACTTAAGCAGCAATGAGATCTTAGTCAAATTCACTTTTGTGGATACTCAAGTCTCTGTGCTCACAACCACCCCATCACTTTACATGTAGTGGTCACACAGCACACTTCAGTGATGAAGGCTAAACTTCATGTCCTCAACATTTAAAGAAGCAATTCAAAGCAGATAGTGAGCAATTCAGCCAGCACCTATTTGTGCTTGTCATTTATTTTAAAACTGTAACACTAAAACCAGACCATTTTAAATGGTAGATAAAAGGCAGTGAAATTGATGAATGCCTTTTGGCAAGTACAGTAGAGTTTCCATGGGGCTTTATACATTATTGACACCGTCAGTGATTTCGGTGATTGTGGCTACAGCTGGGATGTTATTATTACCATGTTGCTGTACTTCTGTCGGGAGGCTATTCCGTGGTCACAGCTGGAAGTGTTAGTGGCATTTGATGTTCATGACCTGCAGTAATTGTACCATTTTATAAGAGGAGTTCAAGAAATCCATAGTCAAGAATTAAGCTGTACCAGACCAAGTGACTTAATGCTGGTAGGAAAGGGAATGAGCAGGAGTGGCCTCAGTCAGAATTCAATAGTTGCCACGAGAGACTGAGCAGGTCGTTATGAGGGTAATGTTATTGTACAATGGTGCCAATCTGCACAGGAGTCTGGGGTTGCTGTGTTGGCACTGACACATTTCCTTCAAGGCAGTCTTTGGGTAGGGAATTTTGTATGCCTTTAAAGCCAAGTGAATTCTATTCCACACATGCATTGTGTGATGAATAACCCTTTTACTTTCTCTGAATTTGTTTTTCAGATTATAAAAGTAATACATGTTCATTATGGATAATGTGCACAATGCAACAAAGGATAGAAAATAAATTTAAAACCACATTTATTCTTAGTGTGCAGAGGTAACCAATTTTAATATTTTCCCAGATAGCTTTCCAAAATATATACATATGTATTAATTCTGTATATGTACATTTTTATTTTTTAATTCTGCCTTTTTAAATTTAAAAGTAGGTATTAAGTGATAAATTTCATTATAGATAACTTTTGGTTATCTAAACTCAACCTTGAAATATTGTAATTTTGTAAACCAGATATTATATGTATTCAAATATTTCACTGAAAATCAAGCATTACTTATAGTGTATGGCAATTACCAAGACAGACTGCCTTTGCCAGTATTTTTGGTGGTGTTGTTGTTGCTTAGCTTTTTCCTATAAAATAAAACAAACCTAACGATAAGAAAATAACCAACGTGGTTAATGAATGCACTTTTCATTTATGAACAGACAAGGATCCACCTTTGTACTGTGTGCTATCTTGTGAGCATGGCAAATAATATGCCAACCAAGCATTTTATCCCACCACCATTGAGCTAGAACAATGTGGTGCTCCTTGCCACATGATATTAGTTATCTTTTAAACACTGTAGTCCACTCTCCTCTGTTTCTACATAATTATAAACAATTAGTTTTACCTAATTTCTCACCATCACAGAGGCTTTCTGTAGCACCTATGATCTATCTCCTGGTCTGTGAGAGTAGTCCCTCAGTTATTCTCACTGCCTTTTTTTTTTTTTTTGACATTTTTACAAAATTGTCTTTTATTCTGACAATTTCATACACATAGTTTCACTTATTATTATACTACTCATCCACATGACTGTCCCTAATGAAACTGTTCTCAGAAATTCTTCCTCCAACTTTGATGTTGTTTGTAGATGTGTGGCCTGTAGAGTCAGTTAGGCTTGCTTATATAAGCATAGTTGTGAAATTATGCACTTGACTGTGGGCAACTTACTAGTCAGTTCACTGCTAAAGAAAGAGATATTCCTTCTCTGAGCCACTATCAAATATCAGTAATTCTTTAGAAAGGCGTAGAATCTCGTGTATTCTTCATTCTTCCATAATCAAATATAGGTGGGCCCACTCTAGTGTAGCTCTTATAAGTGAATACATAAATGCCACATCTTTGTCATGTCCAGAAAACATGGTTATGCAACTATCTTTCCATTCTTAACCTACTCTATTTTTTTTCTGCCCCGTCTGCCAAGATGTTTCTTGAAACGTAGAAAACTATATATAAAAGGCTCACTTTGGGCTGAGTATTCCACTATCCCTTATTATTGGCATTCTCTACTTTAACCACTACCCGCTTCTACTAAAATATTTGACCAAGGATAAGGGCAGCAGAGTACAAAGCTTGTAGAGCAGCCACTTATAGAAGCAGGAAGTAGTTAGTTACCCACCACAGAATCTTTATGCCACCACTGCACCAATGTGAGTATATTGTCAGAATGGTCATTAGTGCAGTTCATAGACTTAACAGCTGGATAAGAATGGTGATGACTTTTCTCTTTCGGCAGACTGTATAGTACAATTAGAAAATATTTGGTCCTGTTTTTGTTTATCTCCTTTTGGGTATGTTGTTTATTAATTTTTTTCCCATTGGCATAAGCTGAGCACACAACTGAATCTTTTTCAGCATGGGTCCCCTGAGTTCATAACTGATCCTTGAAAGACAAGTAGTAAAAAAAAAAAAAAAAAAAAAAGAATTGGGAATTAAAGGACTTCACCAGACTCTGGGATGGCTAGATATTAGGTCAGATATCATTGTAGGTGTCGTCATATAATAACTCTTGAAGAGATTTACAATGGAAATGGATAGACAGTAAAGTTATTGCCTTCTTTGAGGTGAATGATCTTCATTTAACCAGTTGAACGTTTATGCTAGCCGGATCCTCCTTGACTTAGAGGCCAGGAACATAACTCTGCATGTGGTGGGACAGGGGCCTTTTCCTGCCTCTGTATTTGGACTTAATCATTCCCTCTTCTTGGGTTTTGAGCTTCCTATCTTTGGGTTGAAAACTCTATTATCATTTCAGATTACTGAAATTTCACCTTAAATATTGACATCAACACTGCACTCTTGGGTCTTTGGCTTGCCATCTGCAAATCTCAAAATTTGTGAATTTGAATATTTGGTTGAACAAACTTTCTTTAGAATAAATTTCCTTATACCTTTCACCTCTTTGTTTTGTTTCTCTGGAAGAATCTATGGAAAGTTTGCCTGAAAGCAGAGTAGTGAACAAAAGTTTGAAACTACGAATAAACTAACAACATTTTTTTTCACAACAGCAAAAATAAAATGGAATCAGTCTACATTCTAATCAAAAAATAAATTGTTGACAAAAATTTAGTACATATATATGTGATAAAGTTTTATTCAATTATTGAGATAAATGATATTAGAAAATATACAGGAAAATCAATGGGAGTGGAAAGCACTATATTAACTAAGGTAACTGAGGCTCCACGATAACATATGCTTGTTTACGTATATGGATCCTATCTTATAATTGTTAGATATTTGTGTCTCGGTAGACACAAACGATGGTAAAGGCAAGAACCTCAAAAGGGAGAAAAGAGTTGGGGGAAAGGCTTTAAGGAAGCGAGAGAAGGAATGACATAGAATACATAGTATATTAAAGTGAAAGGAAAGTTTCATGGGGCTATCCTTGAGAAAAATGGCATGAATTTGTAGTTCAAATTTGATTTGCATGTATTCTTTGAATATTTCATGACAAAACTTGATTGTATTTTATCAAATGTATTTTTCATTTGCTAAAAATACAGTAAATTTTCTCTTCTACATTTCATTAGCATATTTGTTAATTTTTATATTTTGGACAATGCATTCTTAGAACAATTTCCATTTGTCTCTAATGCTTATCCCTTTCAATAATCCAGGTATAATATTCTCAATATTCTAGTATTTATTTTATTTTATTTGGCTGGAGAATCTACTGTATGGTTGCCAAATGCTGTGCTATGTGACATCCACCTTTAGCTTTGTTAGTGGCTTTTGTATCTATATTCACAAAGATGGTTATTATTATATACTCTTATTTGTATGTGATGCCTTGTCTCTTATTTTAGTAAGCTTAATATTGTCTTTAGGCATTCGTTAGAAAAGGCCAACAGATTAGCTTAGTGAATTAACTTGTTTATCTGTAAAATTGAAGGTCTAAGTTCAATTACTGAATCCACATGGTGAAGAGAAAGGATTTTTTTTCTGACTTCCAAAGATGTCTTCACATGAATACACTAAGCATGCATGTGCATGTGTGTGCATGGACACACATACACACACACACACACACACACACACACACACACACATACACACACACACACACACACACACACACACACACACACATGCACCCACACCAACTAAATAATAAACAGATAGGTAAGTAGTTAGATAGATTGTAACAAGTTTAAAATATTCTCCTTGGGCATTAATTAGAAAAGGCCAACAAATAGACTTTGTGAATTAACTTGCATATCTATTCAACCACAAACTTTTATTTGTAGAAAAACTCAGAATGCAATATCATCTTTTTTTTTAGTTTTTATTTTCATTTTATTTATTTTTTATTTTTATTGGATATTTTATTTACATTTCAGATGTCATTCCCTTTCCCCATTATCTCCCACTTTGAAATACCCTATTCCATCCCTTCTCCTCCTGCTTCTATGAAGATGTGCCCCCACCCACCCATCCACTCCCACCTCCTCACTTTGAATATATCTGCATCTATATATTTCTTTTTTGTAATGCTATTATTTCACTTTGTACAAATTGTAAGTCTTACTTTCTAGTTTTAAGTATGCATTAGGAGTACATTGTTCAATTTTCAAATATTAGTGAATTTTCTATAATCACTTAATATTTTGACTAGTAATTTCCCTCAGTATAGTCACACAACGTATTTCAAGTGACTTAAAAAATTTAATCATTCAACTTACTTTGTACCTGTTTACATGTGATCTATCCATCAGACTATGGACAACATAGAAATACATGCATTTTGACCTAGGTGGTAAGTTGTATGGAGGTCCATAAGAAGTTGTTTCTCAAATCTAATTTAAGTCTTCTTGTTGTTTCTCTTGTTGCTTGTTCTACCCATTGCTGAAAATGAGATATGGAGATATTCCAAGGAATGCATTCCTTGTGTTGAATTCATTCATGTTTTATAAGCTGGTAAATAAATGCTTACAATTGTTTTATATTCACTCTAAATTGACATTCTCCATGTGTAATTTTGGCGTTTTAATCTACTTAATGTTTTACAAAACTTCATGTCATCTGACACTTCCTTAGACTACTGGTTGGTTGCATGACATCCTAAGATTTTGTTTTTTCTCCTTTTAAATAATTGCTGACTTTAAATATAAAGTGTATGTTTTACATAGAAGACTAAATAGAAGATTTTTTTCTTTGACCAGTCTGTAAAATTGATATTTTAATAATATTAAATATAATACATGATAATGAAGGATCTACATTTCATATTTTTCTGTTCAATGTTTTATACAGTGCTTCATTATTTATTCCCAAATCAGTTTCTTCTGATATGCTAAATTATGCTTGGTATCGTCCAATATACCACATCCCTTCTCTTGTTCCCTTTTCCCATTGCTTAAGCTCCTCTTCAGGTTTTTTGGCAGATTACAAATAATGTCTCATGATTATTTAACTCATATATTATAACAACTCATTGTTTTTCTAAAACATTTTTTTCCTGTAAAGCTCTCCCCAAGGTAAGCTTTTAATGACATTCAAATGATAACTTTGCTTGCTTGTCCATAGATACTTGTTTATAATTTCTGCTTAGTAAAATCTACCAATTTCTACTCATTCTCCTGGAACCCTGGACTTTCCTGTCTTTTTCCATATCTGATCCCACTCGATTTCCCCTCCCACTCTGCTCCCCCACCCAAGTCTCTCCCTCAGTCTGCCTCCCATGATTGTTTTGTTCCCCCTTCTAACTGGGATTGAAGCATTCACTTTTTGGCCTTCCTTCTTGTTAGGCTTCATATGGTCTGTGAGTTGTATTGTGAGAGTTCTGAGCTTTTGGGTGAGTACATACCATGTATGTACTTTAGGTCTGGGTGACTTCACTGAGAATGATATTTTCTAGTTTCATCCATTTGCCTGCAAAAATTGTGAAGTTTTTGTTTTTAATAGCTGAATAGTATTTCATTGTGGAAATGTACCACATTTATGTATCCATTCTTTCATGGAGGGACATCTGGGTTGTTTCCAGCTTCTGGCTATTATAAATAAGGCTGCTATGAACATATTGGCCGGGGGGATAAGTAGAACTACTAGAAAGTTCCAGATGCCAGGGATTTGAGAGTCTCCCCAGATACAATGGAGATGACATTAGCTGAAACACCCAAACAGTAGGGAGATACAACCTGAAGAGACCGTCTCCAGTAGATAGACATAGAACTCAGTTGAGGGATGGGGCCATCTACCCATCCCAAAATTTTTAACCCAGAATTGTTGCTGTCTAAAGGACAAAAAAAAGCAGAGACTAAAGGAAAGGCCCTCCATCCCATCCACAGACACCAAACCCAGACATGACTGCTGATGCCAAGTGCTTGCTGACAGAAACCTGGTATAGCTGTCTTCTGAGAGGCTCTGCCAGGACCTGACTAAGACAGATGCAGATAATTACAGCCACCCATTGGACTGAGCCCGTGGACCCCAATGGAAGGTTTGGGGGAAGGACTGAAGGAGCTGAAGGGGATTGCAACCCCATAGGAAGAACAACAGTATCAACTACCTGGACCACTCAGCGCTCCCAGGGACTAAGCTATCAACCAAAGAGTGTATGTGAGTGAGTCCATGGCTACATTTGTAGCAGAAGATTGCCTTCTCTGGCATCAATGGGAGGGAAGGTCTTCTGGAGGCTTGATGCCCCAGTAAAAGGGCGTGCTACAGAGTGAGGTGGGGGTGGGTGTAGGGGGCACCCTCTTAGAGGCAAGGGGGAGTGGGAAGGGTGGGATCTTGCAGAGGGGATACCAGAAAAGGGGACAACAATTTATTCTGATATTTAGTACTTACCCATGTAACATTATTAGTGTCTTTTATTTCTTCATGCTCTGTCAAGTTCAAGGATGCATGTCACTCTGAACTATCCAGTTAATTCCTATACAGGAATTCTGTTTGTTATAAATTCTTTCAGGTTTTCGTTTTTGCAGCATATTTTTGCAGCATTTGTATAGTCTCTCTTGAAGTACTCAAAGTTCTTTGGGACACATCATTGCTTACTCAACTTTACAGTTTCTGGTGAGAAATCAACCGATATTAGTGTGAATATTTAGTAAATGATTAATTGCTTCTCTCTCATTGTTTCTGGTTTTCTCTTGTCTTTGCTTTTGCATAGGTTTCTCTGTGTCTCTGATATTTCACAGTGTCATTTACTGTCTCTTTGTTCAGTTTAGTATGTGCCTTCAAATGTGCACACATTCACTTACTATTTTTTTCAGGCATGACTTCTGAAGTCAGTTCTCTGTCTTGAATTCTCATTGGGTAAATGTTGATAACACTACTGGTCTCTAAATGGGTCTCAGAAGCTCAGTTATTTTCTTTCTTGTGTGTGTGTGTGTGTGTGTGTGTGTGTGTGTGTGTGTGTACATATGTGATTTTTAAAATTTTTTTATTGGATATTTTATTTACATTTCAGATGTTATCATCTTACCTCATTCTCTCCCACCCAGGAACCTCCTATCTCATCCCCCCTCCTCCTGATTCTATGAGGATGTGCCCCCACCTAACCCCTACTCCCATCTCCCCACTCTTGAATTCCCCAACACATGGCATCCAGCCTTCATGGGACCAAGGATCTCCTCTCCCACCTATGCCTGACAAGGCCATCCTCCCCTACATATATAGCTGGAGTCATAGGTCCCTTCCTATGTGCTCCCAGGCTGGTGGTTTAGACTCTGGGAGCTCTGGTTGGTTGTTATTGTTGCTCTCCTCATGGGGCCTCAAACCCTTTCAACTCCTTCACTCTTCTCTCTAACTCGTCCACTGGAGATTCCTTGATCAGTTCAATAGTTAGCTGTGAGCATCCAACTCTGAATATATCAGACTCTGGCAGACCTCTAAGGAGGCAGCTATATCACGCTCCTGTCAGCATACATTTCCTGGCATCCATATCAGAGTCTAACGTTGGTGACTGCACATGGAATGGATACCCAGGTGGAACAGTCTCTAGACGGCCCCTCCTTCAGTTTATGTCCCACACTTTGTCTCCATATTTGTTCCCTTGAGTATTTTGTTACTTTTTCTAAGAAGGACCGAAGCACCCACACTTGGTCTTCCTTCTTCATGAGCTTCATGTGGTCTGTGAGTTGAATCTTGGGTATTTCAAGCTTCTGGGCTAATATCCAATTATCAGTGAGTGAGTACCATGTGTCTTCCTTTGTGATTGGGTTACCTCATTCAGGATGATATTTTCTATTTTTCTATTTATATGGTTTTATTTTTGCTTATTTATTTTCTAAATAGACAACTTCAAATTTGCTGATTTCCATTAGTGAATTAGGCTAGCAAGCCCCTCCCCAGTATTTTTTTCATTGGGACTATTTCACTTTTCAACACCAGAAGTTGTGTTAAATGATTATATCTTGTCATTCCTGTATTTGCATTCTCATTTTGAGAGATGTCATTCTTATATGTTCCTTTACATTTAAAATGTGAGTTCATTTAGCTTTTCCATTATGTTTAAACCAGGTATTTTAACACCTTTGACTTATAAATCCTGTGGAATATTTTAAATTGGTGGGCCAATTCTTACCTAAGGATAGTTCCTTTTGAAAACTATAGATTTTGAAAGTTCTGAAAAGTAGTAATGTCTTCTTTTCAAGGATTGTTGCAATTTGTTTCATTGTTTTTATAAACTAATCCTGTTACATCTTTGTGTTTTGTTGGCTATGGACATAGGACTCATTACACTTTCAATGTAATTTCTGCTTATTCTATAGCTTTTCCTTTAATATCCTAAACAAATATATTTCCAGTTCTTAGCTAAGTAGTGTGTTTTCATTTGGGGACACCTCAGCAACTGTTAGGTATGCATGTGAACAAGAGCCCTTAGCCTTCCTTTCCTGTTAACACAGAAAATGGTGGTCAGAGGACAGGAGTATGGAGCATGTGCAAAGGTCCTGGCACGTGCCAGCTCTGTTGTAGTCTACACAAGGCTCAGTGTCCTCACTGCGACATTTGCCCTTTGTTTTCATAGATTCACACTGGATTATCAAAAGCCCTTGGCTAATTTACAGAGTTTTGTACAAGCTTATTCTGAACACTCTTTCCTTTTCCTTATAAAAGGCGGGGTTTGGTTTCAAGAAGCTCTTATGCTGACAATTTTTATTTTCCTGGAAGTCGTTCTGGTTCCCAGCATTCCTAACACCAAAATTATGTGTATACTTTTATGTATAATCTTTGAAAAAATATAGAAAATTATATTGTCTCTTGTCTCTGAAATATCTCTTCTTGTTCCCTGAGTTTTAGTGAAACCAGGAAACAGAGAAGTGAACTTAACATGTCCACACTGAAATGTTCAAATAGATTTAGCTCCCTAGAAATATAATTTAAACTTTCCAAACTAGTACTATCTGCAAAGGGAGACTGATATCTGACACAGACTGACATATTCCATTTGGAATGCTGATAATACAAAGGACAAAGCAAAATAATGATGCAATGCTTTCAATAGTCTGTTACCTAGAAGATACTGTCTTTCATAGTGATTAGATGTGGTGTACTGTCTGTGTCTTAATACATTTCTATTGCTGTGATAAAATCATGATGATGACTGAGGCAACTTATAAAAGAAAGCGTTTAATTGGGCTCACATTTCAAAGTGTTAGAGTCCATAGAGGAAATATAAGATGACTGTGAGAGCTGAGAGCTCTGATCCTAATTTGTATGTCAGAGGCAAGGAACACACTTTAAATTGCATGAGTTTTTTGAGACCTCTACCTTGAATGACTCACCTCCTTTGACAACCCAACTCCTTTTAAACCTTCCCAAACAATTCTACCAATTAGGGACCAAGTATCCATAAGTATATAAGTATATAAGCCCAAGGTTACAGTTATCATTCAAACTGCCATAGTAAGAAAGATAAGGGATCCTTGCAGTGTTATATAGAGGGGCAAAGAAACACCCCATGGTAACACGCTAGAAAGGATGTATTATACTGTGTGCATTTTTGGTAAGAAATCTCCTGCCATTTCACATTTGAGATTCTAAGAAATGTGGTTGGTCCAATGATCCTTATGGACCATCACTTTAACCTTGTCATCCGTTTGTAAATATTCTTCTACTGCTAATATCCCTGATAGCAAGTGTCTACTTTGATCCCTATGTACACATCTCCAGGTGCTTCTTCAATCTATCGGCCACCCACCCCTTGCCTCTTGTCTCTCATTCTTCATGAATTACTAACTCATCCCTACTTAAGACAAGAGGCAGAAGCAGACACTAAATTACAAACTTAATAAAACCAGCTGAGCATAATTGTGAAATTATGGGCTTTGATGAACATTTTCAGTCTTGGAGTGGAAGGAGATAGAGTTTCATCAACAAAAAGCTATACTTCAGACTGGCAAAACCTTCATTTTATAGCCTATTAAAAAGTACTAAGGAAGGTTAAAAGCCTCTTAAAACAAATGTGTATGCCTTTGTAAGTTATCTAGAAATCGAGGTATAGGTGTCTAGGCATGAAATGTAATTGAGAAAAATTGCGAAAGAAAGGACTGAAGGAAGAATAACAATATCAACCAACCATATCCCCCAGAGCTCCCAGGGACTAAATCATCAACCAAAGAGTACACGTGGAAGGACCCATGACTCTAGCTCCACATGTAGCAGAGGACGTTATTGTCTGGTATGGATGGTATTGTCTGGAGGAGAAACCCTTGGTCCTGTGAAGGCTCAATTCCCCAGTGTAGGGGAATGCCAGGGTGGGAGGTAGGAGTGGTGGGTGGGTGGGGAGCATCCTCATAAAAGTAGGAATAAGGATGATGGGAGAGGGGTGCTCCGGATGGGAAACCAGGAAAGGGAATAACATTTGACATGTAAATACATACAATATCCAAAAATAAGAATTGCAAGACAGGGCATTTTTTCCCAAATGAACATTGTTTAGTTTACAGTAATTATGTTACTAAATATTTTGAAGTAAAATAATTGTCATAATATAATAGCAATAAATAAAAACCATTTCTTGAAGATTTGGCCCACATCAAAATCCCTCAAGAGTTTTCAGTACTTATTGCAAATAACATGCATAATCATGAAAGTGTAAAAGCTACCAAATAAAGGAAA
This sequence comes from Rhabdomys pumilio, assembly GCA_030674055.1. Taxonomy (NCBI): domain Eukaryota; kingdom Metazoa; phylum Chordata; class Mammalia; order Rodentia; family Muridae; genus Rhabdomys; species Rhabdomys pumilio. Next base: position 127,257,327 of record JANHMN010000002.1, on the reverse strand, counting down.
AGGAAAATTTCTCACTTCCATGATGGATATAAGTTAGAGGTTTAAGTTAATGAAGTTAAGTTATTGCTGATGCCAAGAAGTACTTGCTGACAGGAGCCTAGTATAGCTGTCCCATGGGAGGCTGTGGCAGAGACTGACTAATGCAGATGAGGATGCTCACAGCCAGCCATCGGTTTGAGCACAGGGACCACAATGGTTGACTTAGGGGAAGGACTTAAGGAGATGAAGGGGTTTGCAACCCCATAGGAAGAACAACATCAACCAACCAGAACCCGCGCCCCCCCCCCCCCCGCAGAGCTCCCAGGAACTAAACCACCAACCTAAAAGTACACATGGAGGGACTCATGGCTTCAGTTGCTTATGTAGTAGAGAACTGCCTTATCTGACATCAATAGGAGGGGAGGCTCTTGGTCCTATGAAGACTCGATGCCCTAGCATAGGAGAACACTAGGATGATGAGGTGACGGTGGGTGGGGAAGTTTCCTCACAGGAGCAGGGGGAATAGGATGGAATATGGAGTTTGCAGAGGGGAAACTAGGAAGGAGGATAACACATGAAATGTAAATATATAAAATAACCAATAAAATATAAAAAAATTATTTTTGAAGGAATAATTTGATTCATTATATGATTTTTACATACATATATTCTTTCTATCATGAAAGTTATGTTAAGTGTGTACTTGTGAATTCAAGTCTTTAGGTCTTTAGAACTAAAATATGTAGAAGGGGTTTCTTGAAAATATATATCATTTTGAGCCATGAAAGCACACTAATCAATATTTTCTTCCAATGTTACCTGCTGTGAAAAATAATGAGAAAAAACTTCTTTGAGAAAGTCATTTGCTCGTTCTTTGGGGACCAAATATCCAAACAAGTCTTCAGTAGATATATTCATAAGCTAGTAAAGGAGCATCATGTTCTGAGAGTCCACAGCATAAGACTACTGAATCTCTCTCTTGCTTCTGAGATGAAGGTCTTCCAGGAGCTACACTGTGTATTTTCTTCTTATATCTAAACTCCCTTATCTTCATTTGTTCCCCTCACTTCTGCATATGTCATTCAAAGGTAAGTGTGCTCTAACTTTTTAAGTCAGCACCTTGATTTATAGCCACTGGTAACAAGCACAGAAGGTACAGAGAGACTATAGTTGGCTTTGGTTATTGGATGCAAATGTGAAGCAGACGTTTAATTATTTTCCTATGATATTTCTTTTCAGTATTCTTTTCAGGCAATGTTCAATGTGTGTGTGTGTGTGTGTGTGTGTGTGTGTGTGTGTGTGT
>JANHMN010000002.1:127235791-127254279 GCA_030674055.1 Rhabdomys pumilio | reverse complement strand
TATGTGTATGTGTATGTGTATGTGTATGTGTATGTGTATGTGTATGTATATGACGTATATGTATATGTATGTGTATATGTATATATGTATATGATGTTTATGCATATATATATGTGTGTGTGTGTATGTGTGTGTGTGTGTGTGTGTGTGTGCGTGTGTGCTTTTGTATTGTTAAACATAAATACATGTGTATCTGGGCATAGGGCAGACACATAGTTACATGTATAAAGGTAAGAAATGGGGATATGCCATTCTCTTTAATTTTGAAGACTTGTTTTCTTTGTGATGATCCTTACTTTACCCCCATCTCTTTTGTGTAGCCCCTCTTTGGCAATCTCCCCACCCCTCCACACAGCAGCAAAGGATAGCAATCCTTATAGATTGTGCAAGTGAAATAATTCATGACTGAGTGAAACATACTGCAGGAGTTAGCACACGTGGAAATTTTGACAATCAGTGGTATTGTGGTGGAGACAGAAGAAATGTTATTATAGTAGTCTTAATGTAAAGTGAATGTACTGTCAAATGTGACAACTATTCATAGGCCTGATGTCATGAAGTGCTTCCTACGAGTTAATTATTACTGTCATGACCATATCTTAATACTATTTGAGTTCCAAAAACTTGACTGGGGATATGGGGGAATTAAGAAAGAACATATTGGCACATGTACAGAAAAGCTGGGGTCATGTGGGTTGTTTCCAACCTGAAGGAATGACGCTAAGGAACAACAATCGAGAACTTCATAAATTTAATTATGTAGGGCAAGGGGTTGAGAGTGGTGGTGATGGTGTGGAGTTAGCTAAACTCAGTAGGAGATCTCTGTAAGAGGTCTCTGTAGGAGAGCGACTTCTGCTATAAACATCTGAGAGGAAGACGTTGCACACTGATCAGTACTATTGTTTTTACTTTATTAAAATACTGAGTTTATTTCACTTGTGTATTTGTCTCCCTACCATTTCCACATCTGACCACTACTATTACTATGTCCTATCATAACATTCCCTACATACTTAAAACCAAGTAAAGGGAGGGAGTTCCGTCCTTGAAAACTAAACAGGCATTTTAGACAACACATTCTTGGCAATTGAATCTGGACAACATTTATAAAACACAGTAGGGAAAGTTCACACTTTGCCTTATAAAAAGGACAGCCAGATATCAACAATTACAGAAATGAAGTAAGACGGAATATTTCAAACTGTTTAAACCATTTTCTTAAAGAGACACCCTCCACTGCCAGAGATCTTGAATATCCTCCTGGTCAGTCATCCGGGAACAATTCATCAAATAATTATGTGAAGAATTGATCAGTACTTCTTAAACACTCATGCTTGGACCACAGGAAGGCTTTACCGTTCTGAGCCTGGCCCCAAGAAGGCTTTGCCACTCTCATAGTTCTGAGGTATTGGTCCTTGACGTGGCTGTGCCTCTGTCAATAGAACACATTTACTCCGAGTTTCATTTACTCTATGTCAAATTAATTTTTTAGATCACAGCATAATTATATTATTTGGTGCTTCCTCTTTCTTTGCCCCCTCCCCCACCCCACCACCCAAGTACTCCCTTGGTCTGTGCTTCTTAAACACAGAAATACAAACAGTTTTGTCTATGTAATGTTATTTGTACGCATATATATTCAAGGTTGACAATTTGCTATTGCATAATCAGCTGGCATAATCTTGACTGGGGAACAATATCCAACTCTCAGCATTCCTTAGTTGCATATATATATATATATATATATATATATATGTGTGTGTGTGCATTGTCTAAGATTGACACTGTGTAGACTTTCATGCAGCTCTGTCTTTAAAGACTGAGGCTCACAACCAAAACTTCATCTACTTTTGACACATCCATTCAAAGGTCCCTTAGCTCCCCCTCCCACAGTTCTTCATCCCCTACGTCCTCCTTTTTAGACTTTCCGCTCCCTGGGGCTTCAAGTCTTTCCAGGATTAAGCTTATCTTCTCCCACTCAGGGATTTTTTTTCTCCCACTCTCTGATTTTTTCATTCTTCAAAAAATGGTATAATACTGAAGAGTTTATTGTTCTATCAACAAATATTCATTTAAAATTTTCACTATCTTTTGCTGTTGATTGCTAGTTTTATTCCTTCATTATCTGATAAAATACACAAAAGCTATTTAATTATTTTAGGATTGTTAAGTTTCGCTTTCTGGTTTAATGTGCAATCAATTTTAGACAATGTACCATTGACCACATCTACATAATAATATATTTCGTAGCTATTAAATGGGTTATGCTTTAGCTTATTGTCATGTTTATTTTTATATGGTACAATTTAACTATGAAGTTACTGTTTAAATATTTAACTCAATCATCTATTTGTTCATTAGAATAAGTTAATGATGTCACTCACTCCAATTATTTCTGCACCTTGCTCTTCTGTTTATCTGGTGGTGTTATTTAAAAAACTTCAGAGCCCCACTTTGGTGTATATTTCTATGTATTTATGTATCTATATATCTATATACCTATATCTCCATCACCATACACACACACACACACACACACACACACACACACACACACACACATACATAAACACACATGATATAATAAGACAAGGCAAAATCCCTCATATTGGGGCTGGACAATGCAATCCAGTAGAAGAAAAATAGTTCAAAGAGTCAGAGAATCATCCATACCCACTATTAGAAGGAGTCCTATAAGACACTAAGCTAACAGCTTTAACTTATATGTAGAGCAAGTGATGCAGCCCATTTCAGACCCATACTTGCAACTTCAGTCTCTGAGTGCTCATATAAGGCCTGCTTAGTTAATTCAGTGAGCTGTGTTGTCCTGATGTCCTCCATCCACTCTGACTCCTACCATCTTTCCTCTCCTTCTTCAGTATGACTCAATATCTATCTGTCTGTCTATCTATTATCTATCTATCTATCTATCTATCTATCTATCTATCTATCTATCTATCATCCATATATGTACATATGTACACATGTATAAATCTATACACCTATATATCTAATCTATATATCTACATGTATATATAGATATATGCATCTATGCATATACATACATATACATATATTTATCATCAATCATCTCTACCTGTATCATCTCTTTCTTTATCTAATATACATCTATATCAACTTCTATATTTAATTATCATCATATCATCTATATATCTAATCTAATTACTCTATGTACGTCTCTGTATATCTATTTCTCTCTCTCTCTCTCTCTTTCTCTCTCTCTCTCTTTCTCTCTCTCTCTCTCTCTCCCTACCCATCTGCTATTAAAGCTATCATGTGGAAAGAAAGTTTCCAGATGATCTCCAGCATGATTTCTCTATGTCTTATAACCAACATATGTGGTCACTTCAGCCGTCTGATAGTATCAGTCAGTTCTTGTAGGTAACTAAAAAGAATGGAAAGAAACTATACTGTTTGAATGGGGCCTCTGTAGCTTCTGGGGCCTCCTTGTCCAATAAATCACTAAGAAAGTATCTCACATCTGACACTGGGGAGTTGGATTAATAACTCATGGCTTTCAGGATCAGCATTCACTAGACATACAAGATCTCTCTCTCTCTCTCTCTCTCTCTCTCTCTCTCTGTGTGTGTGTGTGTGTGTGTGTGTGTGTGTGTCTGTCTGTCTGTCTGTCTGTCTGTTTCTGTCTCTGTGTCTTTCTCGTGGTATTTACAGTGTTTTAAGATTCTATATGACTTATTTCATACATCCTTAGTTATAGTTAATATTTATCTTTTCCCATTTCCATTCTTGTTAAAATCCCCCCCCCTTATATTTATTCTCTCTGGTTTCCTATAATCTTCACTTGTTTACTCCACATGTTTTAAGGGTCCTCTACTCTAATGGTATTTTTCAATTTTTTTTTCAGTTCTGTGAGTTTTACAAGCTAAATACACAAATATAAAGATTTGAAGTTGAGATCCACCTGTTCCAGATAACACATGACATTTATCTTTCTAAGCCTACAATACCTCAGTCACTTTTTCTAGCCTCAGTAATTTACTTGAAAATTTCATAACTATTTTTCCTCTAGTGCTGAATAAAATTTCATTATGTGAATATGCCATATTTCTATTGCCCATTCATCTGTTGATGGGCATTTAAGATGACTCTATTTCACCACTATTGTGAATAGATCAGCAATGAACATAGTTTAATAAGTAGCTCTGAAATATAACATAAGTTCCTTTGAATATATGCCCAAGAGTGGAAGAGCTGGGTCAAATGGTGGTTTTCTTTTTATTTTTATATTTTGATCAACTTCCAAACTCGTTTGCACCATAGCTATACCTGTGTGTACTCTTACCAACTATAAGGGTTCATGTTTCCACAAATTCTTCAGTATTTGTTGTCATTCCATTTATTGCTGATAGCCATTCTGATTGTGGTGAAATGAAATCTTAATATAGTTTAATATCAAATTTTCTAATATTGAACATTTATGTGTTAATTTCCACTTAAAGTCTTTACTTTGAGAATTCACTGTTCAAATCAATGGTTCATTTTTGATTGGATTGTTTTTTTTTTCCTTAATGTTTTGTTATGAATTCTTTGTGTGTTCTGGATATCGATCATCTGTCAGATGTACATCCCACAAGATTTTCTCCATTTCCAAGAGATGTTTTTTATTTTACTTAATTGACAGTTTTCTTTATTGTAGGGCTTTTTTTTTTGTTTTTGTTTTTGTTGTTGTTGTTGTTGTTGTTGTTGTTTTTGAGACAGGGTTATCTCTGTGTAGTCCTGGCTGTCCTGGAACTCACTTGGTAGACCAGGCTGGCCTCGAACTAAGAAATTCGCCTGCCTCTGCCTCCCAAGTGCTGGGATTAAAGGCGTGCGCCACCACCGCCTGGCGGCATTTTTAAGTTTCATGATACTCCAATTGTCAATTAGAGGTTTCACTTCCTGTGCTAGTAGAGTCCCATTCAGAGAGTCTTTGTTTGTGACTATGCACTTTAGCTAAGACTTTAATCACTATACTGAATAGGAGTAGAACAAGTGAACATCTTTATTATATTCAGAATTTTAGAGGGGATTCTTTGATCTTCTTCTTTTGATATGATGTTGGCTATAGAATAACTACATTTAACCTTTACTATGTTGAGGTATGTTCTTTCTATCCCTAGCTTCTCTATGAATGTTATGAGGGATATTAGATTTTATCAAAGACCTTGCATGTGTTTTCGAAGGTAATCACAATATTTCTGTTTTTGAGTCAATTTGTTTAATGTACATTTTTTGATTTACACATTTTGAACCATCATTGAGTCTCTGGAATGAAACTGACTTGCTCATAATGATTGATCTTTTAAAAGTGATCTAGAATCTAGCTAGCAATTATCTTATTGAGACATTACTATAATTTTGTTACTTTTGTGATATGTGTTTTCTTAAGCTTGATTTCCTCAACCAGTGACATATCTGTTTTTCCAACTATCTTATTCTTATTTTTAATATGAAATATTCTTTTTGTTATGCTCTTTCAGTCTGGCTTGGTAGTTCTAATTTACCTTGGCTTGTTTATATTGAAGAAAGTCTTACTTTCTACTTCAAATATGACAGATATCTTTGCTAAATATAGTAGTAGAAATATTTTTTTATAAACTGTAGAAGATCCATCCAGGGTCATTGTATTCCAACATCTATATAAAAAAATCAGCAGTTATACTGATAGGTCTGGTTTAACATTGACTTGATCATTCTCTACTGTTGCATTTTAGGTTATTTCTTATCTTTTCACATTTAGTGTTTTACCTATTATTTATATGAATGATTTATTTATTATTTCTCTTTATTTAATATTTTGTATGTATATTGCAATCGGATGGTATCTCCTTAGATTTATGGTGATTTTCTTCTATAATTTTATTGAAAATATTTTCTGTGCCTTTGACTTGAATTTCTTTTCCTTTGTCACAATTCATAAACTTGAACTTTTTATGATATCCAAAGGATCATGCATTTTTCTCTTTCTGTTTTTTCTCAAGATAGAATTATTTTCTTTCACTGTGTAACACAGTTATTCGACATTGTCATCAAGCTCTGTTTTTTACTTGATTTATTCTATTAGTGAAGCTATCAACTGAACTTTTTATTAGAATTAGTGACATTTTTATTTCATGTAATATTTTGAGTTTGGTTTACTTCAGTATTTCTGCCTTCTTACTGAATTATAATATAATAATATAATTATATATAAATATTATGTATTTTATTTTTCTATATTTCATAGAAATTTAAATTTAAGTATAAAATCTAAATCTACATATAAAATCTAAAGTTTTCAATAGATTTTATATTTTATATAAAATATATTAGAATATAGTATATAATTATATATTAATAGAATTATATTTATTTTTATACCCTTAATTGTCTTTTTTATTTTGTTCAAGTGGTTTGCGTGTGTATGTGTATGTTCTCTCAGATAGTTCTTTCATTATTTGTATATTCTTTGATATTTTTGAACATTATGTTTGATATTTATAAATATGTTTTGAATTCGTTGTCTTGATTCTTACTCACAAGACAAAATAGAAATTGCTTATGATATCACATAAATTTTCAGTGATAGGTCTCATTCATCCTTCTGTGTTTATCACATTCCTTTATATAAGCACCTTTCATTAACCTTATACAGACTACAACGTCACCAGCAAATTCCTCTTACTGTCCTAGATTATTTTGCAGTTCTGCTTAATATACATTGCTCGGTACATTGTCTTGGGTTCTTAAACAGTATACAAAGATTATCTGCAACTCAGTATTATTTTGGTTCTAAGTTTTAGTAGATTTATTTATTTCAAATCCTCATGTGTTAATACATTTAGAAAAAAACTACATTTTGTTCATTTCATATGTCATGACTGTTTACATTACAGTTTATATAAAAAGTGGAGAAGATAAAGATGGTAGAATTGATGTGGACTGTAATGGGAATAAACCTCCACACCTAGCATGGTTATTGTTCTCAGTAGGTGAGATTACCTCTAGAGATCAGAACAAGATTGGGTTAATTAAGTTTCCGTCATAAAAGGAAGAAGTCTCTGGAGACCAAACCCTTTCCAAAGGATTTATAAATAGTTAATTATCACCAGTGGAGTAGAAGCAGGAGGTCTCAACTTTCTTAGAGACTTATAGGCAGCTAATGGTTGCTAGGGGCAGGGGTTCCTGAGAGCATTTCCTTTCCTAAGATTGTAATTGTTTTCATATAGTTAAGAGGTGCAAGGGGGGAGAATTTTTCTTCAGTTGTGTAGATGTTGATAAGTTGTCTGTGTTCCTTACTCATGTTCTTCTAAGCTACCTTAATTATAATAGCTATATTATCAAGGTGGAATGAATGGAATTATCTTTGTTCTTTTATTAGTGTATCTGAGGTAAATAAATGTTTGCTGATCTCAGGAAGAGTTCACAGAACACTTGGTACCCAAACATGGGTTCTGTCTAAATCAAATATGAATTTGGGAAAAGTGTTTCCCTTGTATCTGCTATGGATGATACAGTGTAGAACTGAAGTTAAGCTGTCTGAGATTGGAGAGTCTCTAGGGACAACCTTGATATGGATGTTATGTATTATGAAATTACATGTCTTCTTGATATAGTAGCAGTTGTGTGTCCCTGCTATGGGTGAAGGACATACAACCAAGGCTGATCAATTTGGAGGTAGTGTGCATATGTAAAGAACACAAAATGACCATCTTCTTCTATGTATTAGAAATGGATAAGCCTCCTTGAATAATGTGGTTCACCATAGAAGTTCAGGGTCAGGCCAAATGGACAGTGAACTAGATAATATTTAATAATTCTTAAAAGTAGAATGTATGGAATAGGACTGTAAATGGGCCGTGACATTGTTTTGTGTGGTCCTTGTTCTGGAAAAGAAGACACGCGACTGAGGTAGGGCTATTTTTAGAAAGAACATGCACAGAGAAGATGGAAGTATAAGAAGCTGACATATTGGTGCTGCTGTTTGGTTAGGGCTTACTAGGCAGAAACTGAGACAGAAACAGTCAGATGGGGATTCCGGCATTACTTGTCTTAAGATTTGGTGAGCATAACTGTAAGAAATACATACAAGACCCTTGCCAAGTACCTTCGTGGAGTACAAAGATTGCAACCAATGGGAATAATCAGACAGTGAAGGAGATAATAATTGTAGATTGGTACCAATCTTTCATGAAGGTCAAATCCACGATTAGAGAATATAATTAGAAACCTTCATAACAACCCACCACAGGAAACTCTAATATCTAATATTTTGCCTTTGAACAGACATTTTACAAAGAAATTAAAGTATCTCCCCCACCATACGATTCTTAAGGTTAGTTCACTGAGACAAATAGGATCTGCCTGAGTGCCATGGAAGCACTAACACAGTGATGTGCCTAGCCTTCTTTAGACGAAGGCTGCACAATGTGATGCAAGACGAATGGAATCAGTCCCTGACAGAACAGAGAGCCACATGAGTATCAGTGACTGATTAGAGAAAGAACATGGATGACTGAGAAAACTAGACATAAAAGAATCAATATTTGATGCTCAGTTCACTGGATCTGATAAATCTTTGCCGGCAAGAGGGATAAGAAAAACATTCATTTAACAAGGACCTCAAGTGGTTTTGCTGAACACAGTGGTGAAACACAGTCTTTATGAGGTAGGAGAGAATCTGGTAAATCTGAGTGATTCAAACTGGGGTGCGAATCATCTTATAAATTGATAAAAACAATCAAGAGAGGAAGATGAAATAAGAAAAAAGAGGTGAAAGAGGCTGTCTGAGTCACTTGAAAGCAATTGTGGACAAATGTACATTTATTGGATTCTAGGGTTAAAAAAAATGATAGAAATCCAAATTCCATGCTTATGATACTTGGAAAAACTTTAGCTCCTGAATAAAAGTTTAATGAAGGAATAAATGATAAATGAGTACAGATGAAAAAGACAGTGTGTTTCCCAAGAGTAGAAAGTTACCATCCCTAAATGGAGTGTATACATTTCTCTCCCACAAGGAGGTGCTGGAATGGAAATTGTTCACTTTGCCACCTGGTTTGCTTTGCCACCCAATGTGGCCTATGGAGAGGCACTAATGACTTGTAGATCAGATCTAGAGATTGCCAGACCTTCGAAGCACCAAGTGAAACCATAGCAAACCTTTCTTTGGCCCTTGACTGCTCAGGACAACAGAAGAAGCCAGCTGCAGCCCCACCATGCTGCAGAGGTGTGGAATGCATCAGTAGCAGTTGTCAGTGATGAGGAAGTAGCCTGACAATACTTTAAGTGAGCAAAACCAACTTAATTTTCTCTCTCTCTCTCTCTCTCCCCTCTCTCTCTCTCTCTCTCTCTCTCTCTCTCTCTCTCTCTCTCACACACACACACACACACACACACACACACACACACACACACACACAAAGAGGAGGAGAAGAAAATGACATAGATGTTTGCCAAGTCAAAACATGTACTGAAATTCTGCTAGCTCTCTTTGCCTGGTCTGAGACACTTCCTCGGATCTGATACTGTTAATGCACACAGACAGACATTAGCCAGCTGGGAGCCATTAAGAGTCTCACCTTTCATTTTCCCTGATAATAATAGAAAGGGAAGCTTAGTAATTGTCCCTTGTTAGGATTTAAAATACCACATGAACAAAACAGAGGTATCTTGGATGCGTTGAAGTCCATTAAGGGAAAGCTTCTTTCTCCTGGTAAGAAGAATGGATTCTGAATTCTGCTTCTGACCCCATGTGGAACCATGACATTTTAATCTGCCACAAAGATTACAATATTATATAATACTGCACCTTTTCTTAAGAGTTAATCCAACTGGGCCTGTTGATCATCTACCCAATAGTGTATTCCTCAGGAAAACTTTTTCACCTGAAGGAGATGCTAAGGCAATGGGAATAATTATCTCCTTAATGAGACAAAAATGTTCTACTCCCAGAAGCCCCTCCCTCAGTCAATTGTTTGCACATCTTCATTGCTAAATCTGCCTGAGTTTCATTATTCAAATTCAAGAGTAACTTTCTTTTTTGGTAATTTTTAGTTTTAGTTCAAATAACGACCACATGCCTAAAGATGTTTTCCTTGAAGGCTTGGCCTTCTCACTGTTTCTCTGAAGAGCAGTCCCATTCACAGCTATGAGGTGATTTCAGTGCCTACCTTAAAAGGCACATGTTTCTATTCCTTACCTCTGTCCCTCAGGTAGCTACTGACTTAAATAAATAATAATAAAAATGGTCTTGAAATTTTCTTCTGATCTAGTTTTTAAATTCTTTAGTCAACAAGACTAAAAACCCACAGAATGGAACACCAATTTCTATGTAACACTATCGTTCTTATATATTATTTTTGGCACAAGTAAACATAGAAGCTTAGTAGGGGTCAAAGACCTATTTTGTAACATTTGAATATAACTATCCTTTTTATATTGATAGAAATATAAACTATCCAGAGCCAGGTGAGTCAGTATAGGAATGGGATAGATGTTTCATTTTGTCACTGTCTTTTCAAACCCTCCATGATACCAACAGATTTTCAGGAATACTGAAATTTTTCCCATGTAATGAAAAGACTCACAAAGGAAATGGGATTATAAATACAATTATCGTGCCACATGCAAGGCAATAACATCATCCCATGGCTCAAATGCAAAGTCAGAGTACAAAAGAAGTACACTAGTGGCATCTTTGAATGTAACCAAAAGACAAGAAGTCTCTGCACGTAATCAAATGGAAGATTATAAAAACAAATAAAAATGGCACAAAGAAAAAGAAAATGCACAACTGACTTCCTTCACACTGCTGGTTCACAATGGTGATTCTATTGCTACATTCAGATCCTAGATCTTCTGTATAGTAAAGATGCTGCCACTTATAGTGTGAAGAATATTACAACCATCTATCTCTCCTTCAACATTATTCTCGCTTTTGTGGGCATCAGGCGTGCACATAGTGTAGATACGTAGATAAATACATAGATACATAAACACATGCATGTGATAAAATTAATATTAAATCTTTAAAATTTGTTTTGTACAATGATGGAAACAAATACAAATGGATTCTAGTATAAGGCTTAAGATGGTAAGTGGTAGCTAACGATGACCCATTCACAAATGACCACTTAGAGCTTTATACCTGGCCAGTTATCAGTCAGAATTAACCACTTCCCACTACTTAAAGAAGCTCTGACCAACGTTTAAAGTAAAAAAAGTATGAATATAAACACATTTATGTAGGATGTAGTTTGGTAACAAAACCATCTATTAAAATGGATGTAAGTTCCCTGTGATATATGATCTCCATAGTTATAGGGTTGTAACTAAGTTTATAGCACTAGACATGAAATTCTTCCTATGAAATATGCCTTGTATCTTACCATAAAGTGGTTGACTAAACCCACAGCCTTTCTGCTACTATTTTATCACGGGGCACATATTACCAACAGGCCAATATTGCAGAGATCTGGGTAAGATGGTTGATATATTTTCTCCTCCTGAAGACCACATATCTTATCATAGAAATATGTAAGCTATTCATCAATAAGAGTTTGCTGGCCAATTAAAGAATGATTATTTTATGCCTTGAATGCTAAGGAAATGTTGTCTTCTGTAGAAGAATCTAGCAGTCCATCTTTATCAAGCCTCTGTTTCATCACCCAGTAATAAGATCATACTAAAGTGATAAAATCTGTACTTGGAAACAGCACATACATTTTGTTAGGTCTTCTGTTGTTTTTGTTTAGATCAGGTTTGGTGGTTTGTTTGAAACTGACTTACTGTGAAGATCAAGCTAGGTTGGAACTCTCCATATCCCTATCTCAATCTCATGGGTGCTAGAATCACATGTGTAAAGTACAATACTAGACTGTTAAAACTTATCATCTCTGCAAGAAATGTTGAGCTTTAATGTATTTTTTACAAAATCTAAATATTTTGATATTTTCTTTGTAAATAGGATATTAGCAATTTTTCCTATCACTATCTTTTAAATAATGCTTTTTTTACATTTTGATTTGAATTGTATTTGCTTACAAAAATATTTTTTACTTCTATATAGACTATGTTAAATTTGAAGTTTGTTCAATACTTATTTTGTTTTCTTTTATCTCCAAATGCTCTTTCAACAATACCTATATTGTTATAATGTAGGTTATTATTCCAAATTATTAATATGGAAATTACTTTCCATTACTATACTTTTGATATTGTATTTAATTACAAGTATGTTCATGTGTGCTTCATGAAGTACACTTGTTTAGTGGTGTTGAAACTGAAACTTGGCACACAGCAACACTAATACTGAGCTACATCTGAGCTCCTTTCAAATAAAAAAAATTTTTTGAGGATAGTCAAGAAGTCACAAAACTTCAGTTTAATCTTGAGAAGCTGCATGAGAAAAGAGAACTGATCCTACAAGTTGTCCTTTGACCTCCACACACAAGCTGTAGTACATGAACCCCCCTACATGAGCACAATAAATAAACTTACACATAGATATTAGAGAAACTACCTCACAAAGTTGTGTGAGTTGATCTCAAACTCACTTTGTACTTTAAACTTGAGATTTTTTGTGACTCAGTGTACTGGCTAGCTTTGTGTGTCAACTTGACATAAACTGGAGTTATCATGGAGAAAGGAGCTTCAGTTGAGGAAAAGCCTCCATGAGATCCAGCTGTAAGGCATTTTCTCAATTAGTGATCAAGGGGCGGAGGAGCTATTGTGGGTGGTGCCATCCCTAGGCTGGTAGTCTTGGGTTCTATCAGAAAGCAAGCTGAGAAAGCCAGAAAAAGCAAGCCAGTAAGTAACATCCCTCCATGGCCTCTGCATCAGCTCCTGCTTCTTGACCTGCTTGGGTTCCAGTCCTGACTTCCTTTGGTGATGAACAGCAGTGTGGAAGTGTAAGCTGAATAAACCCTTTCCTCCCCAACTTGCTTTTTTTTTTTTTTTTTTTTTTTTTTTACATTTTTTCTAATTGTTCTTTTTTTCTTTTTATTTTTTTATTGGATATTTTATTTACATTTCAGATGTCATCCCTTTCCCCATTTCCCCCCCTAGAAAACCTCTATCCCATGCCCCCTTTTCCTTTTTGCTTTTATACAATTTTTTAAAATGTTAATCAAAGGCTTTATAAGTTTGGTAATTCTCAGTCAGAAGTGTAACCCAATACTCAACCTAGATATATCAACTATCTTTGACTGGTGGAGACACATGAACATCTGCCTCCATGTTCCCTACTCTCTCTCTCTCTCTCTCTCTCTCTCTCTCTCTCTCTCTCTCTCTCATCACCTAGCTTCTTCTCCTCTCCTTACTCCTTCCCTTCCTCTCCATACTCCTCCCACCTTAGCTCCTCCTACATATCACCTTTCCTGTTAAAATAAAACTTTTCTCTTAAAATACAATTAGAGCATAATTATGCCAATTTGTACTAGTGAGGTACAAGTTAGTCCTAATAACCAGTCCATCATTTTGTTGACTAACCAGAACCTCTGCCATCTCTCCTTACTAAAACACTTAGTTCTGAACCTGGAATTTTTCTTGGCTTTAGAATGAATGTCAGCTGAAAACCATCTACTCAAATCTTTTCTCTCAAAGTAAATAGCCAGGATTGGCGATGAGACTATAAGTTTTCAACCCCGTCAGAAATTCAGAATGACTGAGTTAACTGAAATTATGGGAAGCACAAAGCATAGCTTCTCAAACTTAGCCAATTTATAGAGACTGCTGAACACCTGGACAGTCCCTATACTTCAAAACGTTGGAGCATCTGATCTTCAGCCTTCTGGCCCATGATCTTCTGACAGACCATAGTGATGCAGAATTATTAAGGACTGATTACTCTGTCTAGGCAGATATAATCAATCGAGTATTTTGCAAGTGCGTCCTTTTCTGGACAGTAATTTGTCTGTAGATGGGAAGAGGCAATTCTTGCCCAGTGGCTGTCTCATCACAACTGGAGTATCTCCAAAGATGCTCAATTTCTTCTTAGAATCCAAGACAGGAAGCTGTCAGGAGCAGACAGGTCTCTAATCAAAATGAACATTAATACAGAAATGTTTGTAAAGTCAATTCTGTGGACTTCTGACGTTTTGAAAACCAGCTATCCATGTAAGGCAATCTGGACTGTTGTCTGTTAACTCCTCTCAGCTATTTCTAAATAAAATACAGAAAACACCTTAACAATAAACTCAAATCCCTGAATTTCCTATAGTCCCTTAACTCACAGGCTAACCATCTCAAATCAGTTTAAAAAGTTAAAGAAGGACTAGGTCTAAGCCTTGTATTCCTAAATGTGTTATACAGGCACAATGCCTATGTGAGTATCAATATTCATCTCACTTTTATATCAATAAGAAGCTCATACCGATGGAAACCTTAAATTTGAAATTGAAGTGAATTTTGTACAATTTAAGAAATTATAACTTCATCTTGAGAATAATTATACAGATTACTACCAATAGGTTATGGCTCTGAAATAAATCCTAGCTAATCCTCCCTGCTCCAACAAAACCACTACTTTTCCCTAGAAAGACAGCCCAATATTTACCACCTTAGGCCCCAAGCCCAGGGAATAGGGGCGCTGACTCATCATTAACTTCTTCAAGCTGATTACGGGGCGTTGAGATATTGGAAGAGGGGTGGGGGGAAGAGTAAATTGATAAGCCTCTGACGCTGGGTCTTCACTGCATCCAGATGGAATTCCAGGACATTGGAGATTTGAGCAGGTCTGCTCAGCTTGCTTGATGAGTAGATACGCCAAGGCTGTGTATTCTGCAATATACAATTCTCAAAACAAATTTTAGTATCAAGCTAATTTATTTTTTTATTTTTATTTTTTTCCGTTCTTTGCTTTCTACTGCTCTGTATTCCGTGCACCCTCTAGGGTGGGTCAGGAGGGATCCAGTGTCCCCAGGAGCAGACTGGGCAGGGGTCTGTGTCAGGCCTCAGATCCAGGATAGGGGCAGAAGTGGTGTGTTACTGCTCTGGGTCTAATTTTTAATTTTTTTATTGGATATTTTATTTACATTTCCAATGTGATCCCCTTTCCCCATTTCCCCCCAACTTGCTTCTTGATCACGATGTTTGTACAATAGAAACCTTGACTAAGACACTCAGCTTCCCTAGGCTCAGGCAACAACCTATAGTATAAAGCCTGGATTTATTTTATTTTATTTAGAAATGTGCTTCTTCATTAATTCATGTGACAGTTAATTTTTTTGTTATTAGACAAAAATTGGTCTGATCTTTACATTAGAACAAAGTGAATAAGAACACTGTGGCTAACTTAATTTTTCTTTTCATTGGTGGGGGCACAAAAATAATGTGAGTGGAAAGAATGAATTAACTGTTCCTTAAAGGAATATTCAAAGCAAAGATTTTGTTAAATTTTGGAGAAAGTCTCAGATAATTTTATTTTTTCTCTCTTTTATTCATTTATTTTTCTCTTTTTAAAAATTATTTCATTTATTTACATTCCAGGCATTTTCTCTCATCTTGGTCCCTCTACTCCAAAGTTCCTCATCCCATTCTTTCTCCTTCTTGCCTCCATGAGAGTGCTTCCCTACCCACCAGGCATCTTCCTTCCCTGCATATCTACTGCCAGTTATACCAGCGTCATTTATTGAAGATGCTTTCTTTTTTTCCATTGTATGTTTTTGGCTTCTTTGTCAAAGATCAAGTGTCCATAAGTGTGTGGCTTTATTTCTGAGTCTTCATTTCTATTAATCAACCTGTCTTTCTCTGTACCAATACCATGCAGATTTTATCACTATTTCTCTGTAGTATAGCTTGAAGTCAAGGATGGTGATTCCCCTAGAAGTTATTTTTATTGTTAAGAATTGTTTTCACTATCCTGGGTTTTTCCCTTTCCAGATGAATTTGAGAATTGCTCTTTTCATGTCTTTGAAGAATTGTCTAGGACTTTTGATGGAGATTGCACTGAATCTATAGATTGCTTTTGGTAGGATAGCCATTTTTACTATGTTAATTCTACCAATACACGAGCATGGAAAATCTCTCCATTTTCTGAAGTCTTTCATTTCTTTCTTGAGAGACTTGAAGTTTTTTTCTTACAAATCTTTCACTTTTTTTGTTAGAGTTACCCCAAAATATTTTGTATTATTTGAGACTATTGTGAAAGGTGTTTTTTCCCTAATTTTTTGGTTTATAACCTCTATTACTTTCAGTGTCTCTGTTAAGTTTCTGTTTCAATGACCTGTCCATTGGTGCAAGTGGGGTGTTGAAGTCTCCCACTATTATTGTGTGGGTTTCAATGTGTGTTTTGATCTTTAGTAAAGTTTTTTGTTTTTTTTTGAATGTGGATGCCCTTGCATTTGGGGAATAGATGTCCAGAATTGAGATTTTCTCTTGGTAGATTTTTTTCCTTTGATGAATATAAAGCGTCCATTCCCATCTCACTTGATAACTTTTGATTGAAAAAGTCTATTTTGTTGGATATTAGGATGGCAACTCCAACTTTTTCCTTGGGAGTATTTTCTTGGAAGATTTTTTTTCCCTGCCTTTTACTCTGAGGTAGTGTCTGTCTTTGTTATTGTGGTGTGTTTCTTGTATGCTGCAAAATGCTGAATCCTGTTTGTGAGTCTAATATTATATATTTTTATTGGGGCATTGAGTCTGTTGATATGGAGAAATATTAAAGACAGATGACAGTTCCTGTTATGTTTGTTGTTGTAGGTGGTATTATGTGTATGCAATTCTCTCCTTTTGGCTTTACTGTGAGACAAATAACATCTTGGGTTTTTTGTTTGTTTGTTTGTTTGGTATGTATACCCTCCTTGTGTTGGAGATTTTCTTCTCATTTTATGCCTTTATAGAAAATAAAAATAGCTAGAATCCTTGATTACATATATAAAAAATTGATTTATAATAATATCATAGAAAGTGAAAAATTACACATAGAGATTTGTATATTTTTTACCATTTATCTTCATTTATCAACAAAGTGAAGGAAATGATTAAAAAAATAATCTAAATGATGGTGTCAACAATATTTACCTGAATACACATATAACTTATTTCTTCTTGTTTCATTCCTCTTTATTATAGTTAGTCATATCTACAATTATATTTAAACTTCATATTTGCTTTAAAACAGTGTATAGACATTACCTAAATTTGACTGTTCAAGGTGCCAAAGATATTGGATGAATGGGTGTCCTGCCATAAGTGGAACACTTCTACAAACACCTCCAAGGCTTAGGGAACATCATAAATAGGGGGTAGGGAAGATAAGAGAGACGGACAAAAATGGTTATTTGCTAGATGTGACACATCTATTGGAATCATGAACTCATAGCAACTGTGTTTGTCTATGTTGAAATGTAAATAATTAGTCAAAGATGTGGTAGGAGCCCATGGAGACTTTCCCTTCCCTGCTCAACTCTTCACTACTGATGGTTCCTAGGAGAATGGGTGGTCATTGGCTTCAGGCATCCACTTACTAGTATATCACTCAAGAAACACCAAGTATTTACAGACTCGTAGTCACAGATGAAGTTGGCTAAATTCAATGTGTCACAAAATAAAACAAGGCAAAAAAATGCATGAACATTAACCCTGAATGTGTAAAGGAGTCTAAGGGTAATGCAAAAGATGGGATGAGTCACCAGGATGCGTTATATGCATGTATGAAATGATCAAAGATAAATTTAATTGATAAAAATATCATATTTTTAAATAAATACTGGAGAACATATGCCAGCTTAAGTTGAAATTGTTATTACAACACTATAGGTGCCAATTATGTTACTCACTGATGGAAAATATTCTCTAAAATCTTAGAAGTACTAATTGAATTCTATATTCACTTACTACTTGTATGCCATACCTTATTCATTATGCCAGTTTCCACTGATTAGATAATTACATTTTAATCATAAAATGTAAGAAAAAATTACTAAGCATATATGTTGTATTTTCTTTCCTATTTATGATTCCATCAAATTAAAAATGTAAATGAAACATATTAAAACAGAGGTGTATATGTAATTATGAGCCTGTTTCACTGCATTAGTGAGCTAATAGTATAAATGTCTTCTCAGCACTGATCACGTTCCTGTATTCCAAATTCATTCAACTCATTAGAAGCCTAATGAGAACAAAGCTATCATGAAAAATAAATACATTATTTCTTTCCTCACAAAGGGTATAATATAAGAGTAAATCAGACATTGATATTAATTTGAGGAAATATGTAGTGACTTCCTATGAAATGAAACTATCTCTTGGAGGGGGTGAGGAAACTAGTAAGATTAAAAACCATTTGTAAATATTTGACAAATATTGAAATTTGAGAGATTCATTTGTACCAGAGTTATAACAGCAATAAGAATTGCTGTATTGCTGGGCAGTGGTGGCGCATGCCTTTAATCCCAGCACTTGGGAGGTAGAGGCAGGTAGATGCAGGTAGATGCAGGTAGAGGCAGGTAGAGGCAGGTAGAGGCAGGTAGAGGCAGGTA
>JANHMN010000002.1:127189918-127235781 GCA_030674055.1 Rhabdomys pumilio | reverse complement strand
GATGGAAAATGAAACATTTGTCAAGTCTTTGAGAAGCTTAAGACCTAACCAGGAGTCCACTAGAGAGAGAAGAGGGCAGTATACAGTGAGATACAGGTGATCCTTACTGTATTACTTGGTCTGCAGGATGGGATTCTAGGGTGCTATCTCAGCCTCTATCTTTTGGAATGCCTGAAATTATCTGGGAATACATATATATCAACTGGAGGACATACATTGAATTACAGATTTATTTGATTACTCACCAACGAGTTTTAGTGAATACTGACCCAAATATATCTTAATTCATGGAACCCTATAAAATTATAAGCATGATGGACAGAAGCACATGAATATGAAGATCAAATAGTACCAGTGATGGATGAGGACCACTTTTGTCCTAAGGGCAGACAATTATGTGCTCTGTTAGTGTACTATATTTATATTTCCATTGCAGAAGATTCTAAGGGTGGAAACGGTGCTGAGGCACACCCAATGACACCCTTACTCTGGGAGAGTTTTGTCTGAGTATAATCTGTAAAGGCAGCCACATGTGGCTAATTACAATGAAATTTGCAAAGATATATTGTAGAGGGATTTTACTTCAGCAACACTCCTGCCCTGGGGAGGAATTGACACACCTTTAATCCCTCTGGCTGGAAGATCACATGCCCTTAGTACACACCTTTAATCCCAGACAATAAAGGTAAAGTTAGTTTGTAGAAGGAAAAGAACAAAAGATTTTGAAAGTGACATCTAATTAAGACACAGACAAACTGGGGAATCAGAGAAAGATTTTACAAAATGAATCAGAGATAGGATATGCCCAGTTCTTACAAGAACAGACAAGGGAGCATGAGAGACAGAGACAGAGACAGAGACAGAGACAGAGACAGAGACAGAGACAGAGACAGAGACAGACAGAGAGAGAGAGAGAGAGAGACAGAGACAGAGACAGAGACAGAGACAGAGACAGAGGCAGAGAGGCAGAGAGGCAGAGAGGCAGAGACAGATTCAGAGACATGTTGCAGGTGAGAACAGAGTGAGCCAGAGAATGTGAAGAAGACAGATTAGAAAAGATTGCCAGAATTAGTTTGAGCCCAAGCAGAGAGATTCAGTGAGAAGCTAAGAGAGGCCAGTTTGAATCAGTCAGCTTGAAGAGGAAGTTTGAGCCAGGATATGTTAGTTGAACCAGTCAGGTAGAATTCAGAAAGAACTAGAAAGGTTGAGCTTATCCGGCAGTAAGCCTCCAAGACAACATTACATCTGGTGATTAAATTATACTTTTGTAATACATACAATAAGTGGGGCCATAAATAGCAAACATGACAGACTGCCTGGGGGTCTGTGTCAAAATTAAAGAAAACATCAAGGAATGAGAAAGAGCAGAAATTATTTACCAAGACCAAGATCTTTAAAACAGTCAACTCTCCTCCGTGAGTACACCAGATAGCTTCGGGAGAATGGCAATCTTATAGAAAACTAAATTTGGTGATTTTCAAAATCTGTTGTAGTACCCAACATTGTACAACTAGTACATGTGATAGGAGTCTTTCCATTGATCCTTGTTCATGGGTATTAAAATATTCTCGTTACTGAGATTTGCATTTGTTTGGAATAAATAACAAGAAACTAAAGATGTTCAAAAGTTCCTTGCCAAGATTATCTTCAGAATCTTTGTTTTATTTTGTTTTTTTAAAGGTTTATTACATAGGCAACCTTAGTAATCTAATTGTGCCTAGAGAAGACAGGAAATAGTTAGTTCTTAAGTAGGTAGTTAGGAAAAGAGTTTATAGATTGGATCAGAAGAATGCTTCAGTTTGAGGTGTAAAATGGCTTACCCAAGAGCCCAGAAGAAAGCCCCTGAGAACTGAGGTTTCTTTCCTGTTTGGTACACTTATGGGTACCAAAGTATTATTGGGTAACTCCCAATACACTGACTACCTCTTCCACTCTTCTTGGCCACAGATAAACCACCCACCTGAGATGTTTGGCTAGGATAATTACCTTTCTCTGCGTCTCTGCTGTGGTCCACTGATATCATTTGGTGTATTATGCTGCATACCTGTAATACCAGGGCTCAGAGAGCTAAAGCAGGAATATGTCTCTTCCATTAGACTTGATTTTGACATAGATTTATTATTTCTTTTACTATATGAATTAACTTTATTACTATTTCTATTTTTCTTTTCAAATTTATTGTTTGGGATTTATTAACATGGTCTATGTTATTTTTATATGTAATTCATTTATCATACTATTTTTGTTCCATAGTGTAAAACATTGTCATAATTATATATATCTGATTTTAAACTATTATAAAGTTTAATTTAATAATTATAATAAACTTTTATAACTACCATTATAACAGTTTAATAATTTTTTTCTTCATATGATTCAGCTGTCTTCTATAAAGTATGTTGTGGTATTTTAATTCATTAAATTCAAAATATTTTCTACTTTCATGCAACATTTTTTCCATGACCCATTTTTAAATAAGTATGTTGCCCAATTTTAAAATATTTTAGGATTTTCCCTATAATTTCTTTTAATATCTTTCAATGTAATTCTACTCTACCAAGATAAAACTTTTTAATCAGAGTTTTAGGTGATAGACTTAGACCCTTACTTAAATTGTAGTTGATTTCTGTTCAGAGAAAGATACAATTCTGTCTGTATATGCATACTAGCCTTTTCAACACAACTTCACAGAGGTAGCTCTGTCTCTAAGAAGTATTTTTGCTGTCTTTGCTGAAAATCACTTAGGTGTAGTATGCTTTTGTGTTTGAAGACTTTCAAGTTGCAGTTCTCATTTTTATTGTTGAGAACATCTAATTTTCAGTTTTAGCACATTCCTATACAGATTGAAATCTATGCTACCCAGATGTCATTATCATCTAGAATGATATCTGATAGGACTTCTAGTATATATCAGACAGGACAAATCATTCTCCCTCATTTTTAACTGCTTTGAGTGTGACATGTAGCTGGAATTTGAACATCTCTATCTTGGATAACCTGATGACCTGATGAGTTGGGCAGTTCAGAAACAGAAGGTTGATGACTTGGTGATATTTTAGAAGCTGTATCATATCTCTAGTCTTTTCTATTGGAAACACATCTATAAACTTACACTGGTATTAATTTTATGCTGTCATTATTGTTATGATATAATAAGATCGTTTTCATCTTCTTGTCTTTATAATTTGAATTGTAGAAATCAGTTTACTAGTTTATGCAGATGATTGTTTACTTACAACAAGATAACACCTTAGGAAACAAATTGTAAACTGAAAATGCCATATTTTTTAAAATGCCTTTGGTATATCTATTTTAATAAATGAGAAAATTTAAGAAAGCCTTTCTTAAATGTGCACAGATGACTGATCATGAGCCTACAATTGTGCAAAATCATTTCACAAAAGACCTATTCATTAAAAATAAAGTGCTAAATACTTTGTGTATGCAGAAAGATAGATATTCACAGACCTGATGAGATTTTAAAAAATACAATATCCAATATATGGTGGCAAAATATATGCTGGACAGTGTTCACCATCATGTAGTTTACTTAAATTTACAATTCTACACCTAAGCAGCATATCAAAATATCTTGCCTTGTATTGATAACTAAAACAAGGTAAAAAAATTTTCAAAAATCCAATGTCATGATTCTTCCTGAAGTGCACTGATTTCTTTATTAGATTTTTTTCTATCCCTGACATTAATAAAAACAAGGGAGAGGTATTTTTTGACTTAGAGTTTCAGAGAAATAGCATTCATAATGTCATGAAAGACTTAGCATCAATGGAAGAAAAGATGGTAGAATTGGGAGATGACTGTTCACATTGTCACATTTACATGGAAACAGAATAACAAGGGTCAGGCTATTCAGCCTTAACACACCTCTGGTGATGGACTTTCTCCAGCAAGGGTATACCTTTAAAGACACAAGAACCTTCTCAAACAGCATCACCAGTTGGGGACAAATCGTTTATGTTAAAACCAAAACACTTTTATAGATTCATAAAGCCAAAAAGTCGTGAGTTAGTCTATTGTATAGTTGGGGCTAGATTGTATACTGTTATGTAAAAATCAAACTAGATAAAGAATAGTTTAAATTTCTTAGTAATTTGTGGTTAAAACCTTTCAAAAAGAACTTGTGATTTTTCATATAAGATGCAGGCATACGGGGGGGGGGAAGGAATTTCATACACTATGATTATAGAGTAACATATGTTTTATTTAATATAAATGGAATTGTTTGAATGTTTATACAGGAAAACAAAAAAATTAACTTATTTTTACAAAAACATAATCAGAAACATAAAGGTTTGACTTTTCAAGTATATATAGAAAGATTTAAACATAGATTTTAGTATATACAAAACATATTTGAAATCTTAGGACAAAACATGATTCTCTTTAGTTCATGACTTTGCCCCATACATATTCTGCTATTGTGTTAATTTTCTACACAGTTTCCTCACAAGATCAAGCCATTCTAGTGGGTCAGTCTGTGAGCACATGAGTCTTCCTTTGGACACCTTGAAAAGTTTGAAACTTCACCTTTATAAAAGTCTTTCTGAGGTGATATGGATCCAATCGTCCTGTCAATCTTATAGTTACATTGTCTGTAATATTATATGTCTTATTGGGCCCAAGGAGGTATGTGAATGTCACACCTGAATTGTATTTTGGACTTGACTAAACACCCAGAGATCTTTCTTCTAACAGGTCCTTGTAGTAGATAAAGTTACCTTTCACATTAAGGGATATTTTGAGTGTGCTAAAACACAGAAACTGAAAACAATACAATATTTACTTTAATAACCTATGCACAACTTGTTTTATCATGGGTATTGCATCCATAATATGTAATTCTAGAATCCTCCTGATTAAGGATTTTGTTGGAAAGCCAAGTAAGTAATGGCATTCAACCTGTATAATTAGCTGACTTGTAAGGTAAGTCCTCAGGCAAGCCATTCTTGTCCTCTGTCCATACTTTTAATTCAAATTCAAGGTGAAATTGGACATTCATTAGCTGTTCTCTCAAAATAAGGTAGCCAATATACCTTCTTTTTGTATCCCTTCCATTTGACCCCTTTACCATTTTTCTTTACTGTTTTACTGATGAAAAACAGAATTATTAATGTATATGATTTGATTAATAAAAGACACAGTTTTTAAACAAGGTATAAAATATGGTTGGTTAATATGAAAAGTATAATTCTTAATTATCCCAAGGTGGAATTACTGTTACCTTAGTCCTATTGTAGATGCAGATATTTATCTTTAAGTACCCCAGAGCAAAGAATCTGTGAAGAAGACAGTTACCTTTGGAACCATATTTATCATGTAAATAGCTCAGGAAAGGATACTGCCAGTTACATCTTTAAAATACAAAAATGCATGCATTTCACTATTTTGTAAATGCCAGAGAGATGCTGCATCCGTGAGAGTTAACGGTGCGGCACTTTTGTGTTCAGTAGCATGAATCATTAATCATGAGACAGGCCATATTCTTGTACTGCTTCTGCTTTCATTACTTGGCCTAATTAAACAGTTCTCTGAACTGGAATCTCAGATTCCTCTGTTACAGATTATCATTAATTATGGTGAAAGTGCTCAGAGATGTTGGACTCAATTATATTCTACTCAACTCTGGCAGCGTGTGATTCATTGCACAGCCTGCTCTGCAGATGTACTCTTTTCTTATCTCGCACTCCCACTTTTGTAAATTGGGCTCTGGCAGCCAACAAACTAAGAGTTATGTGCTGCGTTTTCATTAAAAACATGTTGGAGAAGCACAGACCAATTAAGGATTCTGTATTTTATAAGGAGTGATGAGATGAACAGTGGATTCTGGGAGAATTAGCTCAGTGAAGTAGCAATCTCAATCTCTTTGTACAGCTGAATTTGATTCCTATTTTGGTTAATTCTTTGAGGATCATTTCCTTGAGTCTCTAGTTTAAAACTTTTAAAATTTAAGGAAGATCAATTTATTGTTAGTCAATAGGAAAAGAATAAAAATGTTGTTCGATGCCTGTGTGAGCTACTGGAAAACATTTCCACTGACATATGCCAAGCACATTATAGCTCAAAAGACACCAGTTTCATCAATTTTGACAGTAATTTTCCATGCTAGGCAATAAAATGTGTCATACAGTACTGAGTCTAATATGAGTCTAATACAGACTGGGCTAATGTGCTCATATAGACAAAGGCAGAACATCAGGATTTTCAGGTTCTTGGTGGTCTTTGAGGTGTGTACTTGGGAAAAGGGAATGGTATGATCTGACATATGGCACAGAAAGATCAAATTATCTCAGAGTACTTGTATTACAGTTAAAACACATTTATTTAAGGCTCTTTATGTTTTAGTTTCTTCTTCCTTCTTCCCTTCCTTGTACCCTGTTTCCTCTCTCTCTTCCTCTCTTATTCATCCCTTCCCTTCTCTGTCCCACCCCTTCTCTCCTTCCTTCTTTCCTCCACCCTTCCCTCCCTCCTTCCCTTCTTTCCTCTTCTCTCCTCATTCCTGCCTTCGATGCTTCCTTCCTTCATTAAGTGACAACACTATTATCATAAAAATTGGAGCAACTTAAAATATATTTTACTAAATAAATCAGAAAACTTTCATAATAATTTTTTTCTAGTTTCTTTATTGATTATAAAATTATATCAAAAGCTACAAACTGAAAGTTTATGATGTTATAGCATTCTCTGAAAAAAACTGGTTTATCAAATTCAAACACAAATATACAGAATAAAGGTTAAACTGAAGTTCTTTTTAGGACTGCCCATTAGGTACTTACATGATCTTTGATACTGTATGTACTATAATTTTGAGGTGTTAGAGAAACTAAACTGCTGTGGTAGATATACAAACAAAGTTAGATACACGTGGAAGTTTAGCTACTGTTTCCTTTTGTATTTTGAGTATTAAAATATAGTAAAAATTATCTGATGTAGAACAGCTGTTATTAAAGTAAAATCCATTTTCATACAATTTGCTTTGGCAATTATTTTTAAAATAAAAAGTTGTCAGGGTTTGTACTTAAAAATTTAAATGAATATTGGCATGAGTATTTTGTACAACTTACTGTCTGTGTCTTTATTAATAATATATTGAAATCATGCCACCCAATAACAAGATGTTTTTGTACAAATTTCATAGAAGGATACAATTTTATTATTTTATTTACAGGAACAGGAGAAAGCAATAAAGTCTAGTGTTAAAATCCACTCATATAAACAATCAAGGGCTTCTATCTGAAAATCTGCTTGTAACTAATATATCAGAAACATGAATAGATTTGATTTGCCCAGGTTAAATGAGAAGTAGAAATTTTTCTCCTCTTTAATCCACTTTTAAAATGCAGTGTAAAACCAGCAGAATTGCACATGCCACTTTGTTTCTCATTTGAGGGGCTAAGAAATGTGTGACTTATCACAAAACTACTCTTGTGGTCACGTGGACCCAGAGTTCTCGTGTGAGTCATCTCAGCAAGCCACATGTTTGTTTAATCCTATTTTTCTCTTTCACAAACATCACCTATGCTTCTCTGATAATAAAGCTGTCCTCAGTTTCATCTCAAATATATTTCCTATATTTTATGTTAGATACATTCCCTCACAGAAGCAGCTGCAACCGTGTAGGAAGAGGATACCTTCTTTCATTTTATAACTTCTGTAAGTTTCTGTTTTATTGTTTCTAAATACCTTTAATTTTACTGAGTTATAAACCATGTATGTCCATTTTTTTTTTCTTGAATACAGGTCAAAAAGATAAGAGATTTAAGACACAGTGGGAGAATAAAAGTTCTGAGTATAAGCCTTTGGCTTAACAGTCTGTAGGTTTTCATATCCTGCAGTAGTTTTGGGTTTTAATATATATGAAAATCAGTGGTCTTGTATCTATGCATATGTGTTGTCTATAATATAATTTTGACAGATGGAGAGCTGGATGAATCTAGTCCCTGACTATAGAAAAACCTTGGCTTGACTTGCACTCTACCAAAACTTGTTTAAAAAGGCATTCACATGTATTTATTTTTTAAATAAAGATTCATTTTTTTTTGGCCTGCCCTTCTCTCTCATTGAGATGCTGGCTTCCTATCCTTGCCTGTCCCACATATGCATTCTACCTGAGCTGTTATGTTTTTTTTTTTGTAAAAAAAAAAACAAAACAAAAAAAACAGGATTACTCCATGCATAATGCTGATGACTATACCATTCTACATCCCCTCCTTATTAAAAATAAATATGTTACCTTGCCCCTGTTTGCACCATCTAAAATTCTGACAATATCTTACTTTAAAAAAAATAGAGAGATGTAGAAACCAGGAAGCCATTTCTTCCGTGAGCAGCTCCAGACAGACTGCTCATTGAAAATGTAATACACTGCACTGTGTCACAGGTCAGCTGGCAAATGGCAATCTGAATTTTAAAAGGAATATGAATAAAATTCTGTTTTATTTTGAAAATGAACTTTCTGCCCTCCATCATGAATCCAATATATGTCTTAATCTTCTGTGCTCTTGAAGCCTGCGGCTCCTGGCTGAGTCCTTTGACTCCTGATCCTAATAAGGAAATAGGTTGTTTTCTCACCCTCGTCTCATTTTTAGAAGGGCTGAAACAAACAGTCCCTGATTTCAAATGTAATTGACAAAGCATAAAAACATGTATGTTATGTAATTTTAGGTTTACAACCACGCTCAGCACTGGGATGTTTTATTTTTAAATTTGATTAAGATGTTATACCTTTAGAAATGTGCTGTCAAGATTTGAAATCAAAATCTCCAAGTATAGGGTGCCTGTTTACCTTGGAACTGCACACACGAGGCTGATAACAGATAGACTGGATAATGGTACACTTCAATAGGGAACATTTTCATTTAACCTGGACATTTTTATGGCTACACAGAAGGAATGCATAGACAGAGTTTTAAAAATACATTTATGACTATTGTTTCAGTTAAAACTCAGATGAGAATGTATCATGTCTGTGTCTGTGTTTGCTGTTTTTCCTAACAAGAAGTAATTCAATATGTTCATTTTTCTAGACTTATTGTTTCTATGTTCATTTAAATTCATGATTTCTAATTAGAAAATATAATGCATGCATTTTCAGGAAAATAAGATTTTGATTTTTTATTTTTTGGGGCGGTAATTTTTGTTCCTTTTCATTCAAGTCTCTTAGGATTGGTGTCATGCTATAGAGTCATCACTTGAATTCTTAAAATATAATTATAGGGACTACTTTAAACAAGAGAGACATAGTAGGATGCAAAATGCTAAAAACAAAGGTAATTAAGCATGCTGGCCATGAGTGTATCTTATAATCCTGTGTATGCAACACCACAGCCTCGGTGCTCATGTTCAGAGAATAGAATTGTCTACTGCCATGAGTGGGCATGTACATGTGTGTGAAACAGAGTTGACCTTGAACACGAGTGATGAGCTATTTGTTGTAACACATATACTTCTTAAATCTGAAAGAAACCTATTATTGTTTTACATCATCAAAATGTGTTTTGAACAAATAAAATGATTAGTAAAAAAAAGAACAATAAAACACAGTTTATTTCCTCCTAAAAAGGTGTGTTTTAAAGTTCTCATGTTGCTTATACCATCATAGGTTTGAACTAATTAACTGCACCAATTATTAAATTTCTGAAACATGAAAAATATTTTACAATCAACAGTGTTAGTCTGTTTTTCTTATACCCCAACAACACAGAGATTCAAAGAAAATATGCACTAAAACAAACCCGGTAGAATTACTCACAGTTCAGTAAACACTTACTCATTTTCAAAGTATTAAAATAAAACTAGGTATAAAAAGGTGATTAAGACATAGTCTATCAACAGTAAAATATTTTAGTTGAGATAAAATGACAAGTAATTAAATTGTTATCGATGAATCAAGTGGTCTAGATAGGGAAGGTAAAAGACAGAGTAGACACATAGAGGGAGGCAAGAGCCTGGCACACACAATGAGGAGACTGTAAAGTACTTGAGAAAAAGTGAGACCTAGTCTTAAAAAATGAGTAAAGCTACTTTAGATGGCAGCATACTTAGAATATCTTCCTGTAAGTGAGTATGTTTTATGCATAGATGGAAACTTTATCTCTGTACATCTGGGAAGGGCACATGTATGTTGAACACTGAAAATATAAATTATGAAGTGCAGACTGTATATAACTTTTTACCATCAACTCAGCTACTTGTCTTCAAATTGTAGCCATCTTGCCCAGAAGGCTTGATTTCCTGTTTCAATAATAATAATGTGTTCTTTACATTAAGACAATTTAAACGGAATGTTATCATTTCAGTAACAGATTTGTATAAATCATGCTATAATAGTACACAGACATCTTGGATCCTTTGAGGGCACATGGAGTAACACAATCACACTGTACATCAATGATTAATTTTTGTGGATATAAGAATAAAAACTTCTATTTCTTACTACTACATCTAAAGGCAGTAAGGAGATGATGACATGAGCTATCATGTTCACAAGCAGGCAGATAAAAACAGGAAATTAGAAGAAACATATCCAAGCAAGCAAATCAGCCTCCAAACCACATAGGAAACCAAAAGTGAAGAACTATCCTTATATCTCTGTGGATAGAGCTTTGAAGTGCCTCATTCTTGCTCAAAGGAAGCAGGAACTAAATCATAAAATGGCATATCCCATTCAAAGTTAAATTGTTTTCTCAGAAAAATAAGCAGGGCAGAATGCCAAGGTTTCCATGTTCAGGAAAACATGAGCCTCAAAATGCTCATGATATACTATGAAGTATACATCTAAATATTTATTTTTATGTTAAAAATTCTTAATGCTTCAAGAATTTCATACAATGTAATTTTTCAAGATTTTTATTTATAATTAAAATATAGTTGCATCATTTCCTCTTTCTTCTCACTCCAACTTTTTTCACATCCTTCCTCCTACTCCTTTTCAAATTCATGGATTCTTATTATTTTGTTATTATTCATATAAATACATAAAAACAATATGTTGCGCCTGCTTAGTGTTGCTTCTATGTAATGTGTTTTTAAGATGGATGACCTTGTATTGGTTAATGAATTAAGGTGCTCATCTTCCTCTCTCAGCAGTTGTTAATTACTTACAACCCTTCTTCTAGGGGTGGGGTCCTGTGAGATTTTTCCCCATTTATGGCAGGATGTCTACTGATGCTGGAATCATTCAGGTATTCTTTGGGCAGCCATGTGGTGATTTTACAAATGTATTTTTCATGGAGATAATATTCTTTACACAATGAATTTGATCAGAAAGAAAGAAAAATTACAATTTACCTTCATCTATACTATATATATGTATGTGTATGTATATATTTATGTATGTCTAGTTATTGGCATAATTAGACGACCCAATCTCACTGCAGACTTCCTGGTCCACTGGCTTTTATAGTCTTTCTACTATGTCTTCTTAATGTTTCCTTAGCCTTAGGCAGGAATTGTGTTTCAGATAAGTTCATTAGGGTTGGTATGCCAACAGTCATTTGTTCTCTGTGTTTTAACGAGATGGGAGTATCTGTAATGATCTCCTTCTGTTGTAAAAGGAAGAAACTTTGATTGGGATAAGATCTACACTTACCTGTAGGTCTAAGGATAAGCATTTAGCATGCACTTAGGAATTATCTGCTTTAGGAATGTGACAGTAGCTAGTTATCTTGTAAGACTCCTGCAAGAAAAAAAAAAGACCAAAACAACAAGAAAAATAAACAAAACTCACAAAGTCCTATTTTTTGTGCTGCCCGTATACTCCTGGATATGTGATCACCCATTGCAACATGGTTCATTTGCTAGAGGCCACATCTTTAAATTCTATGTAAATAAGTGTTCTCAACAAGGTATTTTTATAGAAATAATAATATTTACACAAGTTTCTTGATCAGAAAGAAAGAGAAATTAAAATTTACCTTCATTAGTACTATATATGTATATATGTGTGTATATATATATGTATATATATATACATATATATATATGTATAAATAAAGATACAGGTGTATATGACATATATGTCTAGCTTCTAGGCACAAAAATACTGCAATAGTAAAGAAAACAGGCTAACAAAAACAGGTAAATAATTTTGAGGACCATAATGTCACAGCATTCATGGACTGGTGTGATGCTACACGATATGTGACAAAACATAATCCACCATGTCAATTCTGGGAAAAGGGTTTGAATTTTATCAGAAGCTGTAACTACTGCTCTAGGAAGAGGGTAAGGCATAGTATCCAATCACTTCAGTGGGTGAATCTTCTGTGTTTCCAATGCACACTGTATTAGTAATTCTCAGTACCCACAAAGGAGAAGCACGTTAATTAGTGTAAACTATCAGCTAGTGTAAGGCTAATAGGCTCCATCTACTACAGATCACCCCAATGCATCCATGTAATCTGTACAACCTACATTAAGCATGGATTCTTTCTTATAAAATAATCAACCAGCCCTTACTGTTGAATATTCAATATTAAACATAAGTTTTATTTTTAGATAAAATTACAAAAAACCATAATAGAACAACCTGAAGATTATGTCTACTTAATATATAGGTGGCATAAATATGCTTAAACTACAAGATATCATGTAACATAAAAATAGTACCATTGTTATAAAAATAATTTTAGTTAAGATCTAGAGGGAATATAAGTATGATTTAATACTGTCTTCATAAACAAGAAAAAGTAACCTAAAGATATGCAAACTATCAGTTGAGACATGAAGAATAGATTCATACTTTGTACTGTGGATCCATGAGCAGACCCAAGAAAAGGAAATGAGATCTTTCTTCCAGTGGTCTGCTTCTCCACACAGAACAGAACCATGGGTCCAATACATACCCACACCCCACAGCCTGCTTTTCTCCCAGAAGTCTGCAGTAACCAAGAACACAAGTGAGATTCCCACCCAAATACCCATGCCAGCTGAATGGAACCTACATTCCTCCTCCACCCTGCCCCAGTTCCATCTTTCTTCTGGTCTGCTTCTCCACCCAGGCCAGATCAGTGGGCCTATACCTACCTATCACCCACAGCCTACCTCTCTCCCAGGAGGTCTATAGTACCTAGGGACTCAGGACTTCTACTTTAACAGGGGCACAGTTCTTCTGATTAGCACCTCCATCTATAGCTGGAGTAGATCCTGCAACTGGAACCCCAAAATTACCTGTCTCCCAGGAGGTTCGCCCTAACCAAGGACACAGAAGGCCTGATCTAACAAGAAAAAGAAGGACCCTCAATCAGGGACATCACTGTCTACCTTTCAGGAGGCTGGTTCTATCCCACAGAGCTCTACTTGCCTCCAAAGAGGCTACTTTCAGTCAGAGACATCCAGGCCAGTTAACAAAAAAGCTAACCAGATAGAGACAGACAAGAAAAAGAACCTAAGCAACAGAATCTAATGCAACTTGACACCACCAGAAACCAGTTGTTCCACCACAGTGAGCCCTGGATATTTTAACAAACCTGAAAAGCAAGATTCTTACCTAAAATCCCATCTCATGAAGATGATAGAGGCCTTCAAGGAGGATATAAAAAACTATTTTAAAGAAATGCAGGAAAACAGGCAAACAGGTAAAAATCCTTAAAGAGGAACAAATAAATACCTTAAAGAAATACAGAAAAATAGAATTAAGCAGGTGAAGGAATTGGACAAAATGGTTCAAGAACTGAAAAAATAAAAAAATAAAACAAAAACAACAACAAAAATAAACGAAGGAAGACAGTTCTGGAGCTGGAAAACTTAGGAAAGAGATAAGGAGCTACAGATGTAAGTATCATCAACAGAATACAAGAGATAGAAGAGAGAATCTCAGGCTTAGAAGATACCATAGAAAGTATTGATCAAAGAAAATACAAAGTGTAAAAAAGATCCAGCAAATTCAGGACACAATGAAAAGGTCAAGACATTAGTCAAAAAAAGTACAGAATACCCAGGATGCAATCAACAGAATTCAAAAAGGTTAACAAGCTGAAGGGCTCAAGTGAGGATGCTTCAGTGCAACTTGGGAGGGAGAAGAAAGCAATCGAGGGGCATTGGGTGGGGGCAGAGGCAGCGAGTACTATGGGTGGGAGAAGGGGGAGGGAAAGGAAAAAGGGGAATATGATCAGGTACTGGGAGTCAACAGGAGAAAAGCCCTGAGTGCCAGCAGAATGAATTGATTATGGAACCTCAGTGCTGGGATGTGGGGGGACCCTCTAGAATGTACCAGAGACCTGGGAGATGTGAAACTCGCAGAACTCAAAGGAAGGGACTTTAGATGAAATGCCCAACAGTGAGGAAATGGTACTTGCAGATTTGACCTCCAGTAGAAAGATCAAGTGGAGGGATGGAGCTGTCATTCCACAATAAAAAACTCTGACCCAAAATTGGCTAAAAGAACTGCAGGGATCAAAATGGAGAATAGACTAAGGGAAAAGACAACCAATGACCAGCCCAATTTAGCATCCATCTCAAAGGTAGGCGCCAAGGCCTGACATTATTGCTGATGCTATGGTGTGCATACAGACAGGAGCTTAACTTGGCTGCTCGCCGCTAACAAACCCAACAAGCAACTGACTGAGACAGAAGCAGATCTTTACACCTAACCAATGATCTGAAGTCAGTAACCCCTGTGTTTGAATTAGAGTAGGTTGCAAGAAGTTGAGGAGGAGGGAGACACCATAGGAAGACCAACAGTCTCAACAGTCTCTCAGGACCCCTGAGAGATCTCAGACACTGAGCCACCAATCAGGCAGCATATGCTAGCTGACAGGACCATATTGTTTTCTTAGAGGCTCCACTAAGCAGCTGACTTGCACAAATATAGATACTCACAGCCAAACAGTGTATGAGGCTTGGGGATTCTTATGGAAGAAGGATAGGAATGGAGTAGGAGGAAGGATTTTGGGTCCTGAAGGGGATAGAAACTCCACGGGAAGACCAACAGAGTCAACTAACCTGGACCCTTGGGGCTGTCAGAGTCTGAACCACCAACCAAAAAACATACCCTAGCTGGATCTAAGCCTCCACATGCGTCTGTAGCAGATGTACAGCTTGGCTTTCATGTGGATCCTGAACAACTGAAACAGGGGCTATCTTGAATGCTGTGGCCTGTCATATTACCCAGTATGGCTGTCTTCTGAGAGGCTCTATCAGCAACTGATTGAGACAGATACATATACTTATAGCCAACCATTGGACTGAGGTTGGGGAATCCTATGGTTGAATTAGGGGAAGGATTGAAGGAGCTGAATGGGATGGCAACCTAATAGAAAGAACAAAAGTATCAACTAACCCACACCCTTCAGAACTCCCAGAGACTAATTCATAGAAGAAAACTTCTTAACCTAAAGGGAGAGATAGCCATACATATACAAGAAGCCTACAGAACACCAAATAGATTGGAACAGAAAAGAAAATCCTCCCATCACATAACAATCAAAATACTAAATTCACAGAACAAAGAAAGAATGTTAAAAACTGTAAGGAAAAAAGGTCAAGTAACTTATGAAGATGGACCACAATTACACTATATTTTTCAACAGAAACCCTAAAAGAGAATCTAAAAGATGTCATCTAATCATCCATAGAATACAAGTGCTAGTCCAGGATACTATACCCAGAAAAAAATTCTCAATCACTATAGATGGAGTAAACAAGATATTCCATAAAAAATTTTAAACAACATCTTTCTAATAATCCAGCCCTACAGAGGATACTGGAAGGAAATCTCTAACACAAGAAAGGTAACTATACCTCCCTCCCCCCCCAAAAAAAACCAAGAAATTAAACATTTCACTATAAACTCAAAAGAAGAGAATCACGCATATCTAATACAACATCCAGCAGCAAAAATATCAAGAAATAACATTATCTGTCTTTAATATCTCTCAACATCAATGGACTCAATTCCACAACAAAAAGAGACAGGCTATGAGACTGGATGTGTAAACAGGATCAAGTATTTTGGTGCATACAAGAAATAAACCTCTGGATTGTCTTTCCCTCATTCTCTGTTTCACTCTTTGTCCACCTATTTCCTTTAGTTAAGAGCAATTCTGGATTAAAATTTTGAAAAGGGTAGCTGGCCCCATTTTTCAACTGCTAGACATGCCTAACCTCTGGATTTGGTCTTTACAGGTGCTTTCTCCCCTTTGTTGGATATTTCAGCTAATGTCATACCCATTGGGTCCTGGGAGCCTCTTGCTTTCCTAGCATCTGGGACTTTCTGTTGGCTACATTAGTTCTCCATCCCCCATTGCTACACACATTTCCTCTATTTCCTATCCCTCTGTACATCTCCCCTGTCTCCTCCCATACCTGATCCTGCCCCCCTTTTTTATCTTCCCCTCTTTTCTTCCTCCCAAGTCCCACCCATCCTCTATCTCACATGATTTTTTTTTGTTCCACCTTCTAAGTAGGACTGAGTTATCCATACTTTGTTCTTCCTTCGTTTTGATCTTTATATGGTCTGTATGTTGTATCATGGGGATCAGAGGTTTTTTGCAAATATTCAATTATCAGTGAGTACATACCATGTGTGTTCTGAGTAGTACTCCATTGTGTAAATGCACCACATTTTCTGTATCCATTCCTGGATTGCACGCTTTCAGCCAACCATTAGACTGAGCAGTGGGACCTCAATGGAAGAATTAGGGGAAGGACTAAAGGAGCTGAAGGGGTTCGCAACCCCATAGGAAGGACAACAATATCAACAAACCAGACCACCCCACAGAGCTCCAAGGGACTAAACCACCTCACATGGAGGGACCCATGGCTCTAGTTGCATATGTAGCAGGGGCTGGCCTTTTCTGGTTTCAAAGGAGAGGGATACCCTTGGACCTTGATGCCCCAGTGTAGGAAAATGCTAGGGCAGTGGGGCAGTAGTGGGCATGTTGTTGGGGGAGCACCTTCATGGAGGCAGGGGAAGGGGGTAAGGTGGAGGATTCTCAGAAAGGAAACAGGGAAAGGGGATAACATTTGAAATGTAAATAAACAAAATAACCAATAAAAAAGAAACAATCCTCAGTGACAAAAATAATACCTTAGAGTAAAGCGCTGGGAAAAAGTTTTCCACACAAATGGTCCTAAGGACAAGCTGGAGTAGCCATTCAAATATCCAATAAAATAGACTTTCAAACCAAAGTTATCAATCGAGATGGGGAAGGACACTTCATATCTATCAAAAGAAAAGTCACCAAGAGGAAGTTCCAGTTCTGAATATCTATGCTCCAAATGTACCCACATTCATAACAGAAACTTTACTGAAGCTCAAAACACACATTGAAACTCACATGTCAATTGTGGTAGACTTCAACATCCCACTTTCACCAATGGACTAACAGAAGTAATGGACGTACCCAAATGAATTTAAGAAGTATGTAAAGAACATTTTACCCCCAAACACGAGAATATACTTTCTTCTCAGCACCTCATGGAACTATCTCCAAAACTGACCATATAATTGTACACAAACTAGTCCTCCACAGATACAATAAGATTGAAATAATCCCATGCATTCTATCATATCATGATAGACCAAGGCTAAAACTGAATATCAAAAAAACCTAAACCAAACCAACCAAACAAAATAATAAAAACAAAACCAGAAAGCCCACATACTCATGGAAAAGTAACAACTCTCTGCTTAATGATAACTTGGTTAGGGAAGAAATAAAGAAAGAAATCAAAGACGATAGAATACAAGGAAAATGAAGACAAAGCATCCCCAAACTTATGGGACAGAATGAAAACAGAGTTAAGAAGAAAACTAATAGCATGAAGTGCCTTCATAAAGAAACTGGAGAGATCCCATACTAAAACTCAACAACACTCCTGATTGCCCTAGAACAGAAAGAAGCAAAAAAGCAGTAGACTACAGGTAAAACTCAGGGCTGAAATCACCCAATTAGTAACAAAGAGAACAAGAAAACAATCAACAATACCACGAGCTGGTTCTTTGAGAAAATCATCATGGTAGATAAACCCTTAGTCACATTAACTAAAGGCCACAGAGACCGTATTAAAATTAATAAAATCAGAAATGAAAAGTGAGACATAACAGCAGAAACTTAGGAAATTCAAATAATTATCAGAACTTACTACAAAAGCATATACTCAACAAAACTAGAAAATCTAGATGAAATGGATAATTTTCTAGACAGAGAGCATGTACCTAAGTTAAATCAAGTTTAGAGAAACTATCTAAACAGTCCCATAAGCCCTAAGGAAATAAATGTAGCCATTAAAATCCTTCCAACCACAAAAGCATAAGGCTAGATAATTTTAGAGCAGAATTCTGTCAGACCTTCAAAGTAGAGCTAATGCCAATACTTCTCAAAGTATTCCACAAAATAGAAGCAGAAGGAACACTGCCTAATTTATTCTATGAAGCTACAGTTACTCTGATACCTAAACCACACAGAGACCCAACAAAAAAGGAGATATACAGGTCAATATCACTTATGACCCTCGATGCAAAAATACTCAATAAAATTTTTGCAAACTGAATTCAAGAACCTAGGATAGCCAAAACATTTCTAAACAAAAGAACTTCTGGGAAAATCACCATCCCTGACCTAAAGTGTATTTCAAAACAATAGTAATAAAGACTTCATGTTACTGGTACAGCCAGGTTGATCCATAGAATAGAATTGAAGACTCAGTAACAAACCCACACACCTATGGACATATGATCTTTGATAAGGAAGCCAAAAACATACAGTGAAAAAGAAAAGCATCTTCAATAAATGGTGCTGGTCTATCTGGTAGTCTGCATGTACAAGAATTCAAATAGATCCATATTTATCACCTTGCATAAAGCTCAAGTCCATGTTCATCAAGTACCTTAACATAAAACCAGGTATAATGAATGTAATAGAAGATTATTTGAGAAAGAACCTCAAACTCATTAGCACAAGGGGAAATGTCCTGAACAGAACACCAGTGGCTCAGCTCTAATATCAAGAGTTAATAAATGGGATTTCATGAAACTGAAAAGCTTCTGTAAGGCAAAAGACACTATCAATAGGACAAGTTTGTAACCTATATATTGGGAAAAAAATCATCACTGACCCTATATTGGATAAAAGTCTAATTCCAAAATATTAAAGAACTCAAGAAGTTAACTTTTGAAAAACCAAATAACCTAATTTAAAAATGGGGTGCAGAGCTAACAGAATTCACAACAGAGGAATCTTAAATGGCTGAGATGTTTTTTAGGGGAATGTTCAAAGTCCTTACTCACCATGGAAATGCAAATCAAAACAAAATTGAGATTCACCTTATACCACCAGAATGGGTTAAATAAAAAATTCAAGTGACAGTACATGCTTGTGAATGTGTGAACAAAGAGGAACACTCTTCCACTGCTGGTGCGATTATCAACTGGTACAACCACTCTGGAAATCAAACTGGCAGTGCCTCAAAAAACTGGAAATAGTTCAACCTGAGTACACAACTATACCACTCCCGGGCATATACCCAAAAGATGTTCCATCATACCACAAGGACCCATGCTCCATTATTTTCATAGCAGCCTTTTTTGTGCGATAGCCAGAAGGTTGAGACAACCCAGATGTCCCTCAACAAAAGAATGAAAACAGAAAATGTGGTTTATTTACACAACGGAATACTATTAAGATATTAAAAAATGAGGACATTATGAATTTTTCAGGCAAATTCAAAAATTCCATCCTGAGTGAGATACTACAGACCCAAAAGGACATGCACTGTATGTACTCACTGATAAGTGAATATTAGCCAAACATAACAGGGTACTCATGATCCAACCTATAGACCTTAAGAAGTTTAACAAGTGGACAGACCCAAGTGAGTATGCTTTAGTCCCACTGAGAAGGCAGGACCAAATTTTCATGAACAACAAAGAGATGGAGGGACCTGGTAGAAAAGGGGAGTCAGAGGGGAAAAGGGAAACAGGATCAGGTAGAGGGTCAGGAAAGAAGCCTATGAGGCCAGGAGAATGAATGAAAACATGCAGTCTCTGAGGGTGAGAGGTGGGGGAACCCTCTAGAATGTAACAGAGACTTAGAAGGTAAGAGAGTGTCAAGACTCAATGGGGGGTGACCTTAGCCAAAATGCCCAACAGTGGAGAGGGAACTCAGAGTCTACCTCCAGTAGGTAGACAGAGCCGCAAGTAGAAGGGTAAGTTTACCAACCTACAGTCAAAATTTCTGACTCAGAATTATTACTGTCTAAAGGAATTGCAGGGACAAAATTGGAGAAGAGACTAGAGGAAAGCCAGCCCATTGACTGGCCCAACTTGGGATCCGTCTCATGGGAGAGGAGTACGTCAAAGGCATGACACTATTACTGATGCATTTATGTGCTTACAGACAGGAGCCTAGTATGGCTGTCCTCTGAGAGGCCCTTCAAGCAGCTGACTGAGATAGAAGTAGATACTTATATCAAACTATTGGACTGAATTCAGGGACCCCTATGGTTGAATTCAGGAGAAGATTGAAAAAGCTAAGGTGACCCCATAGGAAGATCAATAGTCTCAACTAACCTGGACCTTTGGGAGCTCCCAGAGACTGAGCCACCAACCAGACAGCATACACTGGCTGATCAGAGGCCCCTAGCACAAATATAGCAGAGGACTGCCTTGTCTGGTGTCAATGGGGGGAAATGTACCTAAACCTTGAGAAACTTGAGGCCCCAGAGAAGGGGGATACCTGATGGGGAAGGCACACATTTGAAAGAAAGGTGGAGGAGGAATAGAATAAGAAACTGAGAGAGGGGGCACCGGGAATGGGGGCATTGGCTGGAATGTAAATAAATAAAATAATTTCTTAAAAAATATAAACAAACAAAAGTGAGTAAAACAAAGATTTTCTGAGACTTTCTTCAAAATTTAACAAAATCTCTTCTTTGAATATTCTTTTAAGAAACAGTTAATTCACTCTTTCAGCTCACACTATTTTTGTGTCCCCCCCCCTCCTAAATTAAAAAAAAGTTAGGGTAAAGCCACAGTGTTTTTATTCACTTTGTTCTAATGTGAAGATCAGACCATTTTTCATCTATGTAACAAAGAAATTAACTGTTACACGTGTTAACGAAGAAGCACTTTTCTAAATAAAGTAAAATAAAGCTGGGCTTTATACTGCAGGTTATTGCCCCAGCCAAGGGAAGTTGAGTCACAAAAATCTCAAGTTTAAAGTGCAAAGTGAGTCTGAGGTCAACTCAGACAACTTTGTGAGGTAGTTTCTGTAATATCTATGTGCACGTTTATTTATTGTGCTCATGTATGGGGGTCACATGTACTACAGCTTGTGTTTGGAGGTCAAAGGACAACTTATAGGATCAGCTCTCTTTTCTCATGCAGCTTCTCAAAATTAAACTGAAGTTTTGGGGCTTCTTGACTATCCTCAAAATTATTTTTTGAAAAGAGCTCGGATGTAGCTCAGTATTAGTGTTGTTGTGTGCCAAGTTTCAGCAACAATACCACTAAACAAGTGCATTTCATGAAGTGCACATGAACATACTTATAATTAAATGTAATGTCAAAAGTAAATATGTATAGTAATGATAAGTAATTTTTATATTAATGATTTGGAATAATAGTCTACATTATAACAACACAGGTATTATTAAGAAATTATTTGGAGACACAAGGTAGTAAAATAGTATTTATGAAACTTCAACTTTAATATAGTCTAAAAGTAAAGGAAATTTTTCATGCAAATAAAATTCAAATCAATATTAAGAACAGCATTATTTAAAAGGTATTGTTAGAAAAATTGTTAATATGCTATTTACAAAGAAAATACCAAAATATCTAGATTTTGTAAAAAATCCATTAAAACTCAACACCTCTTGAAGAGATCATAAATTTAAACAGACATCACCAATGTTGACAAAGATATGAAACTGATACATTTATGTTTAAATATATAATTAAAGAGATATTTTAGATATCACTTTGCTAAAATTTCTGCTCAGGTGCTAAAAGAAATTAGAAGAGTAGACATGTCTTGACTCCTGAGGAGAATATGAATGACATTAGTACTTTCAAATACTATTTTAGTTTTTTATAAACTTAAATGCACGTACTTGTTCAGCAATTCAACTCTAATGTTTAATCAAACAAAAGCAAAATTAATGGAAT
This sequence comes from Rhabdomys pumilio, assembly GCA_030674055.1. Classification (NCBI taxonomy): domain Eukaryota; kingdom Metazoa; phylum Chordata; class Mammalia; order Rodentia; family Muridae; genus Rhabdomys; species Rhabdomys pumilio. Next base: position 127,213,652 of record JANHMN010000002.1, on the reverse strand, counting down.
GTAAGATTGGAAAGTAGGATATAGTATGTGAAACTTGTCAGGATCTAAAAGATTAAATTAAGTAAATCAGTTGTTTTAGAAACAAAATTATAATCATTTCCAAGAAGACAGTAATCTTTACATGTTCCTATACCAATAGAATACTTAAATTATTTTTTTTAATTAATAAGCATCTCTATAAAGGCATTCCAAGGCACGAATATTCTACTGACAAATTATAGCAAAATTTGAAGAATCTGTGAAAGCAATTTTATAAGATATCTTTTAAAAAATAAAAGCAAACCATTCTCACCTGATTTAGTCATGCTAGAATTGTCCTGAAACTGAAGTCTTAAAAATAGTGCACATATTAAAAAAATATTATGATGGTCAGTATGGTCCCATAGACCTACCTCAAACATTAAAGACTATTGTTATTGTTCTTGATTAATCTCAAGAACATAATGATAATATCCTCTTCCTTCAGGCAATACATACTTGAGTCAGAAGACATGGAGAAATCAAGCTGTCATATCTAGAATATCATCCCTACTCTCTAGTTAGCACAGTGCTGGAAGATCCTATGTATGCTACTGGAAGTAAGAAGTTATCACCTGTTTATTCAGGTGTTAACTTTAAAAGACCCAATAAAAAATGGTCAAGCAAGTTATTTCCAATGGTGCAATAGTGGTATAAGTTTTATAGAGTAACCAACCACTTTCAGATTTGATTTAAGGCCAGCCCTACTAGTTGTAGCTCATAACTAACCTCATTAATTGAGCCCTCCTCCAAACCCACAAAACTTACCACTACGTTAAAAACTATAGGGAAGAACCTAGTACTATTATTCTGCTAAATGAACAAAGTAATAAAGTGTAAATTGCCCCCCTCATCCCCCATCTATATACTCATAGATTAGTGCATCTCTCAACAATCATCCTAGAAGATTCTTTTTGCAGTTGATGGCTATTATTTCAAAGACTGACATATAAGGTGGTCAATTCTAAATGGCACATCTATACCAACCCTCATTTTCAAGGATTAGGGATCAACCCAGAACACACTAGAGAGAATATAAGAGCCAGAGGTAAATGAATATCTGCAGCAAAGAAGTATTTGGGGAGCATGACAAGGGCGTTGCACACAGAATGCCACAGGAGCTTGTGTATGCTCAAGGCTTTCACAAGAATATCTAGCTGAAATTTTAGCACAGCTGAGGGAAGTCATGAAGTTCCACCCTGAGCTCAGACACTATTTTCACTGTATGGCTATGGTTGGAGGGTGAAAGAGACAGGTCAGTACTTAAAAGTACTAGGTGATCTTGCAGAGGACCTGGGTTTTGTTCTCAGCAGTCTCAATGAATGACTTGCAAGTATCCATAACTCCACTTCCAGTTGATATGAAACCATCTTCTGACCTTTAAGGATACCTGCATGCACCAGAGCCAGACACTGATAAACACACACACACACACACACACACACACACACACACACACACACACACTCACACACCACACACCACACACGCACTCACACACGCATGCATGCACACAGGCATACACACATACATGCATGCACACACACTGACACGCACATGCATGAATAAAAATAAATATTTTTAAAAATAAAATTTAATGGAACGTTTGATAATGGCTACACTGAGTCACTGAATGTGCCTATCTCTTTACTACTATGACCGTTTTCACACCATTAACTCTTCCAGGACATGAATGAAGCACACATCTCTCCTGTTACTTTTGTCTGATTCTAGTTCTTCAATCAATATGCAGTATTTATTTTATAGAATTTTCACTTTGTTATTTATTCATCAATACCCTTGATGTCCTGATAACTGAACTGGTTCCTTGATTTTGTTTTGAAAGGTTTTTTTTTTTTTATGTGTGTGGATGCTTATGATGTTTGAACATTGCTATTTTAACATCTTTTCTTATTTATAATTATTGGCATATTCTTTTTAGTATTATGTTTGTAATTCTAATAGACTTTTGGTGGGGTCCTTGTAAGCCTTTATTATCTACAAAAGGAAATAATTTAACTAAACTCTTTCTGGCTTGGATGACTTCTTTTTTCTCTTGAATAATAATTAGGCTCCATACAGAGTTAAAGCATAAGTATGTGCCTCACCATTTTTAATTTCAATTCTACATTCAAAGTAGCCTTTAAACAATATACATTTTACTTATCTTCTATGTAGGTATGTCTAATCAGATTAATACTTTATATTAAATTTGTAAGTATTCTTTAAAAAAATGTTCATTGTTATTTGGTGAACTTTAGCTTTATAGCATTAAGTTATATTGATATTTCTGTTCTTCCTTTTAAGCTTAATAATTTTAAAGTTAGAAATTTTACTACCTGATTTTAATCTTTTTTGCTTATGTTTATAGATGTGAAACACTGTTACTTTCTTACATAGATTGATTATATTGGTTATATGTATTATTAATAAAGAATTATTTTGTTTTTTGTTTTAAACTATATTATAGATTCATAACACTAAATATGATGAAATTCTGACAGGAAAAACGGACAGACATAAGAGGGTTAGAACACACATGCACACATACACACCGAACATTGCTAATAACCGGGGACCAAGTATTCAAATATATGAGTCTATGGGGTCATTCTTATTCAAACTACCAAAGAAAGAAATATGGTGTAAATTTTTTCTCTTGGGAGAAAGAATAAACCAATAAATTCATACCCCAAAGCAGTAAGTACAAGTAGGCAATAAAAGTTTCTAATATGCTACTAAAAGATGATTATGCACCATCTCCCATCCTGCTCCCTGTGTGATCTTCATGGTCCCATTCCTGCTTCTCCAACTCGACCCATAGAATCTATTCTATTTCCTTTTTCCAATGAGATTCATGTGTCTTCCTAGTTACTTTCTCTATATTGTGTGATTACATTTACTTAAAGGCTAATATTCATACATAAGCAAATCTACCCATATTTAATCTTTCTGACTTGAGTTATCTCACTCAGAATGATATTCTAGTTCCACTCCTTTGCCTGCAAATTCTATGATGTCATTTTTTCACAGCTCAGTAATAATCCATTATGTAAATATGCCATATTTTGTTTATCCATTCTTCTGTTGAGGGATAGCAAGGTTGTTTCCAGTTTCTGAATATTATGAATAAAGCCACAATAAATATGGTTGAACAAGGATTTTTGTGGTGAAATTCTCTGATGACTAAGAATGTTGTACATTTCTTTAAATGTATCTCAGCCATTTCAAGGACATCTTGAATTTTTCAGGCAAATGCATGGAAATAGAAAATATCATAATTAGTAAGGTAACACAGACCCAAAAAGATATGCATGATATGGACTCACTGATAAGTGAGTATCAGCCCAAAAGTACAGAATATCTATGATACAACCCACAGACCTCAAGAAGTTTAACAAACCAGAAAGCCAAAATGAGGAAGCTTCAATCCCATTTAGAAGGGGGAACAAAATAATCAAAGGAGGCAGAGGGAATGAAGAGCCTAGGTTGGACAGGAAATGGGAAGGGGAAAAGATGGCAGGATCAAGTATGGGGGAAGACAGGAGAAAAGCTCATAGGGCCAGGAGAATGAATGGAAATATGCAGTGTTGGGGGTTTGGAGGCAGAGAAAACATCTAGAAAGTTCTAGAGAACCCAGATGTGAGAGGCTCCCAGAACTCAATGATAGTGACCTTAGGTAAAATATCCAACAGCAGGGAGATAAAATCTGAAGAGACCACCTCCAGTAGATAGACAGGGCCTACATTGAAGGGATGGGGGTCACCAACCTATCTTCAAAATATTTGACTCAGAATTGTTCCTGTCTAAAAAAAAAAAATGCAGAAACAAAAATGAAGTAGAGTTTGACAGAAAGACCATTCAGTTACAGGCCCATGGGAATATCGAAGCAAGTGAGGCTGTTGTCAAGACAATATGTTTTTCGTCACAAACTAAGAGCAAGACCCCATTGTGGAAGACAGCACTCACACAACTCACTGCACATAGAGAAGTTGAAGAGGTGCCTACCTAAAACCTTCACCCCTATGTTCTAGTGTTCTTGGTATGGAAAAGTACTCTGCAATCTACTAAAGAAGACACAAATACTAACCCAAGCAGAAACCCCTTGATCCATAGTGCTTGTCTTCCTGCCAAATATACTAGAGTAATGGTGGTACCAACTGCTAGGAATAACCAACCAAACAATGATTTAACTTATGGCACACTCTATGACACAGAAACCATATCAAACACTGCTTTGGTGACCAAGCACCTGAGACTATATGAGATAAATCAGGGAGGTGAGGTGAAACTAAATAATGCTTGTTTAAAAAAAATTCAAAAAGTATTGATAACTATTAAAGATATTCTGCTGTACTCGTAGATCAATGCCTTATTCAGCCACCATTAGAGATGCTTCCTTCTGAAGCAGGTGGGAATAAATATCCACATTACCCATAATGTACCAGTTATTAAACACACGCACGCACGTGTGCGCACACACACACACACACACACACACACACACACACACACACAGAAACACGCACAGAGAGAGAGAGAAAGAGAGAGAGAGAGAAAAAGAGAGAGATAGAGATAGATAGAGAGAAACAGAGAGACAAAGAGACAGAGACAGAGAGAGACAGAGACAGAGATGGGGGGACCTTGAAACACATAGTCCTAAATGAGATATCTTTATCAAATCCCACCCCTCCGAGTTCAGGGAACTTTGTGGAAGAGGAAGCATTAGAAGTGTAAGATCCAGAGGGGAGAGAAGACACCAGAACAAGGCCCTGTAAATCAACTGAGCAAAGCTCTTTAGTACGCATACACACAGAAGGTGCATGGGATCTACACTAGGTTCTCTACATATATATTACAGTTTTCATTTACCATTTCTATGGGAATCATGAGTGTGTGAATGAGTGAGTCTCTCTTTCTTATATTTTGTTGTGATCTCTTATAACCCTGCTCTATCCTAATGAGTGACAGAAGGGAATGAATATGGGTGGAAGGGGAAATAGGGAAGAACTGAGAGGGGAAAAGGAAGGGGAAACTGCAGTCAACGCATATTGTATGAGAAATAATCTACTTTCAGTCAAAGGGATAATAAATATATTAGTATCCACTCTTTAAGAATATGATTTTTGAATTGACATAGAAGTTCTTTTAAAATCAAAACTAATACCTAGCTTAACATTTTAGCATCAAATAAACCCAAAATAGAAATGGAAAGCATACTAGTATTGTTGTATGCTTTACTGCATTGTCTAGTCAGTGAAAGTTATGGGAGGTACACAAGTTGAAGGGAGAGGGAAAGCTAATATTGCATGGATATGATCTATCTAAAAAATAATGCTACCATAAACTGAAATCCAAAGAAATGAATGTTTAGTACATAGATGCCTAGCAACTTGGTATAAAGTAGTCTTCTTATATAAAATGGCAGATTAAAATATAATAAAAATTCTACTGGTAAAAGTAATCAATGATGATTGTAATTTGGAGCACATCTAGTTAGGAAGGGGTTATGCATTTTGAAAACATGATAAATCTGTGTTCCTTTATTGAACAAATATAAATAAGTGCTCCTTACATTAAAAAATGGGAGGAATAATGTTCTTTGATATTCTCCTTAAAGTAATTAATAAATTATCCTCTCTTTATCTTTTAAATTAAAAAATAAATTATCAATTTAAATTTCATCAACCATTTTACTTTGGGTGAGCACCTGACAAAATGATCCTATGGTTTAATCTGTGAGAGCTGTTCATATATAACAACATCCAAGAAATTTTAGAAAAAGATGGGTAAAGAATCTAGGTTTTGTTAGAGGTTATAATGGTCACTAATAAGACACTTGTTTGCATAAATTATGTGATTAAATAGCAGCTCTTAACAGATGTGCAGCTTATTCTTCATGTGAGTCCTGAACAACTGGAGTAGGGGCTGCTTCTAGAGGGCCTGCATTGACTGGCCTCAGTGGGAGAAGGTATGACTTTGCCTAGCAGAGACTTTAAGTCCCAGGGTTGGGAGAAACCCACGGGATCCCCCATCTGCTCATAGGGAAAGGGAAGGAAAGATGGGGGAAGTACTGAAAGAGAGGCTGACTGGGAGGGGGCAGTGAGCCGGTGGGGACATAAAGTGAATAAGTAAAACAAAATTTTAAAAAATTAAAAAAGAGCTATTAAGTTATAGAGTATATTATATAAAACATTATAGAATTATTTTAAATATGTAATTGGTGAAGAATATAAATTTTAAAACATGTGTATCAGATGTTCCAGAAAGAAGATAAGAAATTATCAAGTGGTCACATAGTCAAAGCACTTGTGAATTTCTAGTGGGAAAAAAACCTTTCAAAGTTAGAATGAGACCATTTAATGAAATTTTTTTCTTATATTTATCTTCAAACAGCTTTGTAATACATTGAATTTATTTGCATAATAAATTCATAAATTTTATATTAACTTTGTATATTTTTATATTCTAGAGATATTTTAATTAATTACTTTAATATTTTACATTCTAGAAATAACTTTAATTATTTAAGACGTATTTAACAAAAACATTTTCTCTTCCTAATAGTATTTGACAAATACTGAAATATTTGATATTTTTATTAATTTCAGAGTCTCTACTATTACTTGCCACAAGAATGTATTGCTATTTACGGAAGTTAGTCAGCCAAATCTAAATATACTATGCTAGTAAAAAGCTCACCGTCAGTGCTTGCAACCACTGATTACAAAGGCCAGGGGAACGATATCATGAGAGAATCCTGTATAATTACTAGATATTCAAGTAGCTGAGTAATTGTTACTCCTTTTAAAACCAATAACATCCTCTTTATTTTTCTTTCAAGTTCTAAACTAACTGTAAGTACTATTACTTTCTAATTTGGGTATTGCAGTATACTAGATGATTGGATAGCTGAAATAACTCTACAAGAAAAGGGACTAAGGAGGTAGAGACTAAGTGCAGGAGAAAACTACCTTCACTTAGATAGAAGAGCATCCCCAATAGGACTTTGCTCAAGCCTGTGGCCTTGAGGAAACATATTTGATGTTGAAACAAGGTCTCTTTGCTAGTTACTTTGTTGCATGTCCATCTGCTTTGCTGAGACTGTGCCAGCTCACAGACTTGTCTGCTATTTTCAGGAAGGCATGTGCCAAACTAGCACATGGTTTAGACTGGCAGATTACATAAGGCTGTGAGTATCCACTATAATAAAGTTTAGTCTTTTGCCCAGTGTATTTGATCCACAAATTGCTCACTGCATGTTCACTAGCTTGAAAAATTCCCCTGGAGGTAGTGACACATCATTAGTTGACTTTATCATCAGAACATCTTGAAAAGAGATAAAGGGGCTTCACCAGATGTGCAAGTAAGATTTCAGTGGGATATCTGGCTTTGTTTACCTGGAACTATAGCATCTCCTCTGAGATTTCATATCAATTGGAAATCAGGGAAGGATGTAACTCAAAACGGTATGGACAGAGCTCAGCCTGGTGATAAGATATAGCCATTTTCCAAAATAATAGTTAGGTCTGAGAGTAGCACATATTTGTTAAAGACAGAAATTATTGTTGCAAATGCTAACATGTTATATCTTTAAAGGTCCTTTTTTTTTTAAACCAGCAATTAAATTAATATCACATTTTCTTTCAAGATGGCTATGTAAGTGATTTCTTCAGCCTCAGAAGATGGAAACTCTAAAGCAACGGCAATCAATGACTGTGTAAACAAGCTTCAGGAGTATTGTATATTTCTAGGTAATTTTTCCTTAAAAGTTTTGAACATAAATTCTTTGGCAAGAGAAATCAGATATTGTTTAAATTTTTTCAACCTTTACAATAATTTTTAAATATAGTGCTACATAAATTAAAAAAGGAGTCAAACATTCATAGTTATACTATTACCACTGTAAAAGCATAGGACAAAATCTCACTATAGTTGTAATTAAAAATAAGATTTTGATATTTCCTCATATTTTAAATGAATAATATCTTCTTGATTAAAGTATAAGGTTTATGAAATAGTCAAGTTAAAATTTTTTAGGCTTTGTATTAGGATTTTGATGAGTCCCTGAGCTGTATAATGCTTATTAATGGCATGTGGTTAAACATTAGATAAAATGCTCACCTATTACGAGTATGTATCTGAGAAAAGATAGCAAGCAAAAGAAGAGCAGATAATCTATAAGATTAAAATACCTTAGTGGCTTATGACAATAATAATTGCTTATGTCTGAAAAGGCCAAGAGTACATTGGTACAAAGGCATTGAGTTGGTCATCTTTTTTACTTAAGTGTCCTTGCTAAACCAACCTATAAAGTAAACCCGTTCACTGTAGCTCAAAGTTTAGGAGGTTTTAATTTATCATTGGTCTTGTCGAGTTTATGGCAGCACATCACAGCTGAAACATGTAATAGAGGAAAACCATTCACTTCATTATAGTCAGGATGTGAAAATCCCCCCTAAGGACATACTTCCCTGTCCTAATGCCTCTCACTGAGTTTCCTCTCTTAAAGGTTCTTCTATTTTCTAAAAGTCTCAGGAGCTAAGGAGCAAACCTTTGACACACTGGTGTTTGTGGGGCACATCCTGGAACCATCACAGAAGTCACATCCAGGAAAAGAAACATTCTGTTAACTTGCGAGAAATGATATATAAATAACAATAGAGTTCAAATTTAGCTTCATAATCAGCATGACAGGCCAGACCATCAAATTTGGTTTGTGGGCACCAGAAACAGAATTGGATGCCACAAAGCAGCACTATGAGATGTCCTGAAGTTATAATGCTTTTTAGTCTAAATAATAGGGATTGGTCAACACAAATAGCGCATGTGAAATATAATAGATATTTTTTTAAAAAAGGAACCATGTATGAATATGGTTTGTAACATGTTTGTATATTTCAAGAGGCATAAAGAAGATTCAACAATTGAAAATTGCTGATGAACTCTCACTCAATTCAAGGTAAAGTATGGAAACTAGAACTACGTAAAAATTGAAGTGCATTTTTTGAAGAGCTTTATGTTTAGTGCATAAAATAGACGGCAGTTTGTAGATGGAGTATAAGAGAAATGAAATCGTATCTTAGGGAATGAAGAAAAGCATAAGACAAAGGGGAACATACTACCTGAGTAGGTGTTCAAATAATAACACATAGTTTTGAATAAGAACTTCTCTAGAAGTTAAGGGCATGGAGGCAGATGTTCACGTGTCTCCACCAGTCAAAGATAGTTTACATATCTAGGTTGGGTATTGGGTTACACTTCTGATTGAGCATTACCATACTTATAAAGCCTTTGATTAACATTAAAAAAATTGTATAAAAGCAAAATGGAAAAGGGGGCACCGGATAGGGATTTTCTAGGGAGGGGAAACAGGGAAAGAGGATGGTGTCTGAAATGTAAATAAAATATCCAATAAAAAAAAATAGAACTTAAGGGCAACTGATTGACATTATGTACTACATTTCACTAATGTTTAGATTTAAGAAGGCTCGTGAGTTGGAAACTTTTGATACTGTAAAGAATAAATCAGCAAATTTTAATAAACATTAAAACAGTTTTTTTAAAGGTATAATTTTAGACTTTCATATTTTGAATCTCAAATTGATATGACAACTTCCAACGTAACTGCTACTAAGGCTTTGATCTGCTTACGTGCTAAAACTGATCATAGTCTAGTAACTGCTTGGCAGTGGAACAACGACAGAAATGTGAGTCAGAGGTGGGTTCCTTGAAGATGGCAAGGGGGAGCCTGGATTTGCTCTAGGAGGCAAGAGGCCACTCGTAAACAGATTGAGGAGGAGATGGTTTGGTCTGAACAACAAGAAACAGAGAAATGTTAAGCTCTCAAAAGCTTTCCAAAATAAAAGCGACATGGAGAATGCAAGATTTCATATGTCCTAACCCTGATATCTAACCAAGAAGCACACAAAAGAAAAGAGCCAGATAACACTGGCATTTATCAGGAATGGAGCCGATACACCCTTAACCCGAAGCCTTCATGGGCAGACTACAAGGAAAAAGGCTTACTTGTTCTGGGAGGCGAGTTCAACATTGACACTAAGGGATAAGACCTGAACAAAGAAAGGCAGAAGCAAGTCTGAGGACATGACATGGAAGCCTAATGGGTTTGGGCAGCAATTCCCAGTCCCAAGGGTGAAGATGACTTTTACACTAAGCGCCAGCTAGTGACACGCTCTCCGCGTTCCTGTGTTGTCCAGCGACCAGCCAGGAGCTGCTTCACGGAGCACAAGTATTTGCTGCTTTCTGTTAGGAGCTATGGGGCACCCTTTTGTGTAGGGGCAGATTATCACTTTGAGACAATTAAGAAATGGTTCGGCTTTGTAGACATTGGCACATCAAATTAAAATAAAGTTGTGAAGGTATCTAATTCTGTTATTGCTGTGAGCCTCATATAAGGGTGCCCATTTGAGAATTTTTTACTCTAACTATTAATATAAAGATATGTTTCTTAAACATCTCACTGATAAGACAGCATTCCATTCTATGAATGTAAACTTGTCTAATAAATAAGTTCTATGAGTGGAAATTGCTCTTTACTAGGTTAACCAAATTTATATTGTTACAGTAATGTGTTAGAGTCTCCCCAGTAGGTATTGAATGTGAGCTTCTGATCGAAGGGTAGCTGCAGGAGTCATGTAAAAAGTACTTCTGTGACCCTAACCTGTAACCATCATCTTTTGTTTTTGTATTTTTATTCGATATTTTATTTATTTACAGTTAACATGTTATCCCCTTTCCCAGTTTCCTCTCCTCAACCCCCCTATCTTACTCCTTCACCCTGCTTCTATGACGGTGCTCTCCCATCAAGCCACCCACTCCTGCCTCCCCGCCCCGACATTCCCCTACACTGGGGCATGGAGCTTTCACAGGACCTTCCATTAATGCTCGACAAGGCCAACCGCTGCTATCTATGTAGTTGGAGCCATGAGTCCTTCCATGTATACTCCTCGGTTGGTGGTTTAGTTCCTGGGAGCTCGGGGGTTGGGGGGGGGGATGGTTGGTTGATATTATTGTTTTTTTATGGGGTTGCAAACCTCTTCAGCTCCTACAGTTCTCCCCCTAACTCCTCCGTTGGGGTCTCTATGCTCAGTTCAATGGTTGGTTGTGAGCAACCACATCTGTATTGGTCAGGCTCTGGCAGAGCCTCTCAGGAAACAGCTATATCAGGCTCCAGTCAGCAAGTACTTCTTGGCATCAACAATAATGTCTGGGTGTGGTGGCTGCAATATGGGATGGATCCGCAGGTGGGGCAGTCTCTGGATGGCCTTTCCTTCAGTCTCTGCTCCACTTTTTGTCCCTGTATGATCTGAGGAATGAGGACAAGTGTGGTGTTTAGTAACCTGCAAAATAATAAAAGCAGAGGAAGATCAACCATGGTTACAGAAAGGGGGTGGTCTAGGTGGTAGCAGCCATGGTGGAATGTGTCAACACTGTTGCTGCTTTAAGGAGAGACTACCAAGACTAACTTGGAGAAGAACTTGTAGGGGGACAGATCTTAATACAAGTTAATACAGTAATGAACCTTTCATTCATTTCTCCAAGTCCTCTCTGATACAGCTTAACCATCTAACTGTATAATGCACTACAGCAAATGTATTAATGTGAATATCTTAATGAAAGGTAAGGGAGGAATGACCCATCATCCATCCCAGCCCCAGAAATGTCTACATATCTACCTTTGAAATTATGAGCTATATTTTTATATGTTTCACATGAATATTTGAAAGAAATATTTTAATTTTTTAAAAATCTGGGCTCCATAGTTCCATTTTAAAATTTTAGTAATCAGATGTCCATTTGTAAATAGTATGCAAAATGAGTATGAGTGACTGACAGGATATCCACAGTGGTAGAAGAGTCAAATAAATTTGAATTGTTCTTTAATGATTATTTCCTTTACTGAATCACAATGTATGTGCTGTTATAGAGTACTTGTAGCATTAAACTTTCATAATGGCTTTATATTCTAATATCTAGTCATTGAAAAGTATCGAGCAACTGTTTAAAAATGAAATTATAAGGTCAGGTTCAAGACTGAAGTAATATTTTAAATGAGTACACAATAAACAGATTTAAATAAAGAATCCTTTATAATGGAATGTCTGAAGCATTCTTTGATACGGACAGCTATTCATCTTGACAGCACGAAAAGTTTTGAACATGGAAACGGACAGAAAAGTACAATAAGCAAGTCTAACTTCAAGTGCCAAATTATGATTCAAGTATCTGTAAAGTCTTATGAAACTGACGTTTTTAAAAAGACATTAAATAGGAAATCCACATGGTTCTCAGTTGAGGATCAGTTGATAGAGTTCTGAGATTATCATCTACCTCAGTCATATTTTGGTGGTGTCTTTGGTTAAATTCTAGTAGTTACTAGAATAAAAAGAAGATAAAACCTCAAGTAAACTCACTAAGAATATGATTACAAACTTGGCATGTTTATAGTTACATGGGATATCAAGTTAGAAAAAAGAGGAAAAATAAAGAAGCCTTTATTTTTTATTTTAAAGAACCAGTTTATTTTTATTTTATTAAAGGTATGGTTGAGGTGGGCACTACTTCTTACAGGATCCACTGGTGTTTGGAGGCACTTTAGTTAAAAAGCACTTATCTTTCCAATAAAAAAAAGAGAGAGACAGAGAGAACAGCCATAGTTTGTCTCTGGATTATACATCAGGTTTTGACTCTTTGACTGCATGAAATAAAGCAAAGCCACTTTTCTAGAATCTGCTATTTATCCCTTGGGGGAAAAAAAAACCACCAAAGTTTGACTGACACTAATTTCCCGAACAAGATACCCTAGAAACTCCAGTTTATCTCATAAAATCATAACAGACAGGGTTTGTGATGTCCCCACTGCAAGAGTCTTTATTCTGTCAGTTTATAGCATTTGAAATGACGGAAAGAGATGCGTTCCTTTCATATGCCATCCTTGAGAACAGAACCTGTCACCAACAGTGTAATGTGCTGTGTATTATCACCGTGAGTGATCCAGAGGCCTAGAGACTGTCATCTTTTTAGACTGTACAAGTCAACACAAATAAAACCGAAGAGGTAAATGATAATGTCTGAGATAGAGCCAGCCTCATTCTGGCCATTACTTTTATTCAAACCTTACAGATGACATGATGTGAAAAATGAGCCTGTGTCTAGTTCAGTGCCCATTAGTGTGTGAGCACATTATCTTTCACTTTTCACATTGAGCCTCTCTGTGCTCACTCTGCCAGTGTCAGCTCGGCAGCCTGCCAGCTTCGGGGGTGGGGGGGCGGGTTTACTCCGTTTTAAATATTTTTGTATGACTGTAAATTAATTACTAGAAAATATTTTCTCTCAGTAATAAATTGAAAATAATTTGAGATGCTCATTAAAGAATTAGACACAATCTTTCCTAAAGAGATTACCCATCTGCAGGTAAGGATGCCTCAAGTCTGTTATTCTGAATAAAATATATACTTATTGGGAATAATTTTGAAGGGACTAGATAGAAATTTTAAATTGATAGCTGAGATACTTTAATCTTTACTGAAGGACTTTTTAAGTCAAAGGGCACTGCCTTGCCATTTCGTATTCATGAAACATTTAATAGTTTCTGAGATCTACATAGCTTAAACATTCCTGATAAAAATTGATGTAAATAATATATAATTCTGTGATGTGTAAAACTAATTCGAGAATGTTTATTTTTTCTGTAAAAACTTGTGAAAGAAAAGTCTGGTGAATACTTTTAGAAGCTTTTCTTTGTCAGCAGCTTCGAAGGCTCACGCAGAGGTAATGTGCTTGGTGATGTGCAGAGGTCAATTAACTTACCACATCACCCCTTAAGTGTCACATTATTTTGGCCAGAAGTAGCAAATTGAACTATAGAGATGTGCTTTTCAACAACTCTATTGGCAAAAACATCTGACAGCTCTCAAAGTGTAAATCTGCCATAAAAAACAGCAAGACACACACACACACACACACACACACACACACACACACACACAGAGAGAGAGAGAGAGAGAGAGAGAGAGAGAGACAGAGAGAGAGACAGAGAGACAGAGAGAGACAGAGACAGAGACAGAGACAGAGAGAGACAGAGAGAGACAGAGACAGAGAGACAGAGACAGAGAAAAAGAGACAGAGAGACTTTGAATATAATTCCAATTGCTGGATTATTTTTAAACATGCTTATTAGCATTATCAGTTAATCCTATTTTGTTTAATGACCTACATTTATCCAAAGTACCCTCAAAATATTCCTCAGTTACCTGTTAGAAATTATTAAGCATACTTTTAAGTTCTTCTAATAGTATAAATAGAAAATTCAAAATTGTTATTTTTTAGTACCTGCTTTATGATATGTTTTATTAAAAGAGAATTTAAATTCATTAGGCTCACATGTGACACACAGAGTGGTCCTTTTCTCTTTTAAAAGTAATTGCAACACATTTACCTTTGCCATTCCAGTAATGCCTAGCTAGTGACTTCATCATGAATTACAGTGAATTCTGTGGTCACAGCACAGATCAAACCAATCAGCTTTTCAAAAGTAGGTGATTTTTTTTTTAACCAAACTTCTGCCTATTTTGCTATGAAGGAGAACAGCATTCTTCACGGTGAGCTTTACTTTCTGTTGAAATCACCAGCCTTTCTGTGTTGGACTGAAACTTTGTTTGCACACCATCATTTCATATATCAATGGTTTACAGTGCTTCTATTTCCCTTCTGAAATCAGTGAAAGGCATTGCTGTCTTTGGAGAGGTAAATGGTAGCACTTCAGTAGGTATGGAGTATTTATTTTAACTCTGTCTTTTCATTTTTTTCTCCATGAACTCTTATCCTGTGCTACTTATGTGAAGAGGATGGTCTGACTACAAGATTTTGTGCATTGTCTGAGAAATATTGGAACTTCCACATGATGAGCATTCCATTTACCTATCACAACAACATTATTGAGAATAGGTGTCATATTTTAAAATTTCATTTCAAATACTAAGTGGTTTTACAAATTGGTATAAATTGTATTCCCATCAGTGACTGACTACCTTTAAAAAGAAGTGAAGAGATTATACACAATGGAAAGATGTGAGACACTGACTCAATAACATAAGACAAGGTATTTTCATATTCTGTACATTTAACATTTCACATTTTTAATATTAATTGAAACTATTTTTTGAAAAAATTATTTCAAAATAAACTATTTTGTTTTACTAGGAACCAGTGAAATTGACATTAAGTATCACCACTGGTCTTACTTTTTTCTTTATGTAAAAATTACAAAGATTAATAGAGTAGACATCTCTTCGACAGTGAAAATTTTGTTGCACTTTATTTTAATATTGACTAATTAAGGTGTGGCTACAGAGTCTGTAGGCTGATCTGCAGCCACAACAATCTGTAATCATCCTCTACCTACCTTCCTAGACAGGGCTCTGGTCCAAGCATTGTAGTTCTTAAAAATAAATATCCTCCTGAAATTTCAGAATCAATGTGAAAATAAACTAATAAGGAGGCAAAAGATTCTTTCTTTTAGATAGGATCCTCTGGTTACTTTCTCACTACATGCTCTTCTGGCACACATATGCTCGAAAATAGATCCTAAAGTGAAACTGCAGAATACATTGGCCGACAATGGAATCTTATTGAAGTGCATACAAGTTTGGAAATACACAAAGGAGAGAATAAGCTTTTCAAGAGACCAAAATTAGAAGAAAATTGCAATGGGAAAAGAAATTACTGCTGCTTAGAAAAGTCTTTATATTAGAAGCCTTTATATTAAACTGGTCAAAGAAGTCATTCAATGGATTGTAAAGTTTACCTTAAAGATATTTTCTTTATCAGTGCTGTATTTTATAGCTCTCTAACTTAAGTATATCCTGAAATAATTTTGTAACATTAAAGTAACTCATCTTATCAAAGGCTAAATGGATATATTTGTCAATGAAGAACAAGAGTCTGGGATAATGAAGCATAAGTAGGTGAGCTTCTATGGCTATCTCAAAAGGACACAGGATGTAGGCCTGACTTCTAATTTCCCACTTCATTAAATATAGAATGTATGAAAGCTAATGTGAAATAACTAATTTACAAATTTACAAATTTGTTAACTAAATAACAAATAATAAATTTTCCACAAAATAGTTGTCTTAACTTAGTTTATTGCTGGTTCTCATAATAAAAATCAAACTTCTGTGATATAAATGTGTCAAGAAAACAATCAGAAAAAAATACTCATTAGAAACATGTATTATAATCCTTAGGAATTATTTTCTTCCAAACGCATAAGAAGAAAGTTAGTAAAAGAATTCCTTCTTTTATCTCAATTTTTATTGTAAATAAAATAAAAATTAAATTGGAGAGTAATAGTGCCCAATGTCTCCTTTGGTGTCAACATTATCTTAATTTTAAAACAAGATTAGACATTTACTAAGAAAGTTTTTAATGACCAGTATGAACATGTCATGAGACTATCTCATGAAAAGAGATGTGCAAATATGTATCTGGTTGTTATTAACTTAGTTCAGTAATATAGAATACTAAACACAGAATCACAGAATAGAATGTGTTTCAGAACGACAAACATAAACTAGCACTGAAATTGGAGATCAAGTATTTATCACAGTATCACCAGAATGGAATCAAAGTCAGCATCTATTCGTCAGAAACAGGCTCAGCAAAGTTTGGGTATACACACACCTCATCCAGGCATAGATTGTTGCATTTAATTGTGAGATCATAGTATGGTGTTTTAAATAGAAGGAAGCTTTCAGCACTCTTCACTGGAGGTCTTCCTTAGCTTGAGAAATCAGGGTAAAAAAAATAGAAAAAAAATTGAAAAGGAATATAATTTCACTATCACTCCATGGATATTTTATCTTGCCTTTTAACTCTGCATGGCATTCACTAATATTATGAAAGAACTTTTATCTATAGATTTTTAACTATAAATTTTTATATATAGATATTTTATCATTTTACTTTAGAAAATATTGCTTGATTTTACTTTCTTTAGTTAACTATATTCTTGCTTGCATTAATTTTTGTTCTTTCCTTAATATTTGTGGGCAATCTCTTCAAATTTATATTATTAAGCTTTATAAAAATCAAATATGTAGGTGAGACAGACTGCAATTCTAGCACTTCGGAGGCTGTATCGGATGGACTGGCACAAAATCAAGGCCAGCCTGGGTTAAACTGAATTTCTGTCCAACCTACAGAGCAGTATGAGACAGTTTCTAAAAATAAAAAATTAAATATTATTCCTATTTATTTTGAAATACTTTTTAATGGTATTGTATAGATTTTATAATTTAAACATTGAAGTTTTCTAATAAATTATTATTATTTAGACTAATATAGTGCTAGTATAGTATAGTATTATAAAATACTACTAATAAAAATTATTAGAATTTGGTTATAGTTTTTAATGTTTTATTTATTTAATAGTTTAGTGTATGGGATATTAGAAGGGACTTTTGGACATTCAAGGCTAGTACACTTATTCTTTCAGTTCATTTTTAAAATTAAGCTTTTTTTATTATTGTTGTTGTTGTTTTGTTTTGTTTGGTTTTTTGTTGTTTTGTTTTTGTTTTTTACCGTTCTTGCATTCTGGTTACTTTCTCCCCAAACATTCTTTTTTACCTCCTATACTTCTCAGCTCTTCTCCCCTGTCTGTTTTTTTCCCCTTTCCCACGTTTATTTAGTTTTCTATTGTGATCCATTCTGTTTAACTAAGACTATCTGTGTGTGCACTGTACCAGAACCACCCATTTGCAGCCTAGAGGAGGGTCATAATGAGTACAGAGCTTAAGGCAATGACTGCTCTTTTTTCTGAGTATCTCCGTAGGAAAGAATTTGGCAGCAAGAGATGCGGCCCTCTCAATACCTCCTCTATCATTTCTTGGCTGCTGATGTACCCTAAGATAATTCAATCACTTGAAGTTGTTAAGCGTACATAATTGCAATGGCTATTATCCAGCCAATGGCATTTTACAGCTCTTCTCTTTATCTTCCAACTTTTAGAATCTTTCTGATCCTTATTCTGCAATGTTCTCTAAACTGGAACAGGATGGCATAAATGTCTTTTTAGGGGCTGAAGGTCAATTGCCATTTATTCTTACCATGAGTAGCTTAAGATTAAGAGTGGTAATTGTCTATTGGAATAAGAATATCCATCAGAATGTGGTTTGATGCTATATCAATGGAGATAAACAACAGAATTATGCCCCCATCTTAAGTTTTATAAACTCTCCTATTATGATATTTAAAACTGGCTTACAGTACCATATATGTGCTCCCTTTTATGGAGTGAACCTCAAGTTCGACAGAGAGGTTGGTATTAGGGTAACACCATTGATGCCTTTTCTTCCTCAACACCCTGCATGTGTAGCACATTATGGCACAATGAAAGCCATCAAACAAGACAGAGGCTTGATTCTTCTACCAAGATGGGTGATTTCTTCAGCAATAAGGTGTTATCATTTTATTTTGATGGGCAACCAAGAGGAATGGAAAGAATTGTTTGCGGAGATTCCAAGACCTCCAAAAGGCTTTATCCTACATTATGCTTTGACAGTTCACTATCTGTATATGTTTGTGTATAGATAGAATTATGTGAGTTATAGGATGTTTACAAAAATAGTAAATAGTATGAATTCTGAAGACTCACTGAGACATCCTTACTGATATTTTACACTCTTCCCTCCTGTACTTATATGTGATACCCATCTTTAAAGAAGCTCCAGGTTTGCTCTGCTTTTTCTCACTCTATTGTTCTCTAACCCTATTATTTTGAGTTATTTTGTAGGCATATCACCCAATTCAGACATGTCTAGATAAGTTAAAATCCATTTCTTATTGTTTTTCTTCTATAAATCTATTTTTCTATTCTTCTTGTATCTAATATTAATTGTCTTCCATATTATGTGTTCCTTAACATCGGTGACACATCTCTCTTAATGGTCTTTGTTGTGCTTTTAATGGGCAGTGGGCCCTGTAGGGGACCTTGAATACTTTGTAGTCATTTGGCAGTGTTGTTTTGGAAGGTTATAAAACCTCCTGTGACTTTGCAGGAGACATTGTATCATTGGGAACAGACTTTAAGAGTTCAAATCTTCACTTTACTTCCAATTCTTTATTTTCTTTTTTTAATTTTTCTTTTCTTTATTTTTCACAGCTTGTATTTGAGGACATTATCTCTCAGCTTCCTTCTCTGTCAGCCACACACCATGCATCTTCCACCATTATGGATTTTCCTGGAACCAAAAGAGGAAAATAAACTCCTCCATAGTAGGTTTTCATCATGGTTACCATCTCAGCAACAGAAAGTAACAGATACACATCCTTTAACAACATCAACTTTTAACTGTATTCTACCTTTAATTGTGAAGAAATTCACAATATATTTTTGTCTTATTTTTTTTAACTTGGGGTATACTGACAATTAGTTTATTTTTAATGCTTGAACATCATTTTATTTTAATTTGGGCTTTTTATATATAGGTAATAATAGATAGATTTTAAGATCAAATTTGAACAAAGTCCTTTAATAGGTGAGTTAAGCTATTTACCACTGTGGTAAATAGTCTTATATTTTAGCTCATAATGTATTACATACCACACACAGACATAGACACACAAACACACACACAGACATAGACACGCAAACACACACACAAGCAGATAGATAGATAGATAGATAGATAGATAGATAGATAGATAGATAGATAGATAGAACTTTAGGTCTGATTTTCACTGTTTTCTTCTCACTAATTATATTTGCTTAAATGTTTTCTAGTCAATGCCTTCATACTTACATATTACATTGTATGTTGCTGAAATTTTTTATTATCTACATTTATTAGTTATTTGATATAAATCACGGTAATATTGGTTTAGAGCTTATTTCTATAAATTATTAATTATTTAAATGTTATGCTATTTTTCTTTTATATATTAATTGGCATATTTTTAATTATCATAATCATTTTTCTTTTAATGCTTTTATAGGTTTATATATTTATTCTAGGTTCTAACTACTTCTCTCCTCAATCAAGAAAGAAAAAAGTTCAACATAGCAACCTTCCCATTTCTTCCTTTGGCAACAAGTATGGTTTAAACAACATGCAAAAGAGATTTTGGGGAGAAAGTCTTTGATCTCATTTTTCCTATCTGGCACCAAAGACAACTCAAATTCTGTGGATATACCCCAACTTGTGCCTCCCTTGGTCCCAGAAGTGAGTCCATAACCAATGGGATCAGGTCCCACCTCCACTGTCCTGTCCCAGGGACCACTCAGTTTCTACCTTCATATACCTAAATACCTCTGATTTCTGCAAACAGACCTGGGCCCTGGTTACAAAAAGAACTTTAGTATCTGTTGGACATCTTCCCCCATAGGCAGTAAATCTGCTTCAACAACTGGTGTGGATGAATTTTGTTCAAGAGCAGTTTTAAGAATCTCATCCTGTAGTATTGAAAAACCAGAGCAACAAATGCAACCAAACAGAGTTTATACTTCATTATTTTCTATTCTATCTACATTTTTTTCTAGATGCTTTTTTTCTACTTCTTTGTTGTTTTTTGGGTTGTTTGTTAGTATGTTGGTTAGATAATTGGCTTAAATGTATCTTTGCTTTTTATTTGTTTCTTTTGATTTATGGTGTATATTTTTGTCTTATGTAACATTTTAGTTTCTAATTGGTTGTTTTTCTAAAGTGACTTGCAGTCCTTTACTTTGTAAACCTAGTGTGTTTTAATCTCTATCTCACAAAAGTAAACTTCTATTACTATCCTTATGTTTCCACACCTACAAAATTACTCTCTTATGTTTTAGATCTAAATAGCCCTACTGCTACCACACAGAGTCCCAACCAATATGCCTTCAACATCATGGTATAGTGTATATTGTTTATTCTTTCTTTCTTTCTTTCTTTCTTTCTTTCTTTCTTTCTTTCTTTCTTTCTTTCTTTCTTTCTTTCTTGTGGTTTGAATAGGAATAGCTCCTATAAGCTCTTATCTTTGAATGTTTGGTCATTAAGGAGTGCCTTTGCTTGAGAGAAAAAGAAGGTGTGCCTATTTTGGAGATTTGTCCTTTTGGGAGGAAATGTGTTCCTGGGAGTGGATGTTGGTGTTTCAAATGCTCAAGTTAAACCAAATATCTTTCTCCCCCTGCTTCATGCTGTTCAGAATGTAGAATTATTTAGCTACCTCTCCAGAATCATGTTTGTCTGGGTGCCATTATGCTTGCTATCATATCAATATACTAAACCTGTGAACCTTTTAACCAGTCCCTAATTAAATGTCTTGCATTATGAGAGTTTCTGTGGTTATGATGTCTCTTCACTTCATGAACACTAAGATAGAAATTGGAACCAGGAGTGGGGTATCACTGAGATGAGCCTGATCATGCTTTTAGAAGAATATGGAACTTTGGGACTTTAGATTAGAAAAGAAATCGGGCACTTTAAGTAGGACCCATCAGGCCATACAAGTAGATTAGAGAAAACAGTGGTTTTGAGATCAATGTAGATTGTGCTGGCCCAGCTGAAATCATCTTTTGAAATCATGAGTGGTTTTGAATCTGTATAAATAAATACATTTTCTGATTGCTTGTCAGAGTTGAAAAATATTCCAGTTTTGATGTCTGAGTTATCCTTCCCCTTGTGTGATTCTTACATTCTCTCTGGAATCTCTTAACTGATAGTGTTGGCCCCCCAGCAGCTAGTGCCTAAGCAGGGCTAACTATACTGAATAAAAGGTTGAAGAGTTACAGATAAAAGAGAAATATTCCTCATTCTTAGGTTGGCAGTAAAGATTTTAAAATGGTTCTATTACTAAAAGTAAACTACTTATTTGATTAACAATCAATACCCTTGATAGAACTAAAGAGAAAAAATTCAAAAAGTTCACATGGAATACACCAATAGAACAGGTACATTAAAAATATTTGTAAATAATGTTTGTTATATTCAAAAGAAGAAAGTATGGATGTTACTTGAATTAGATTGTGTGAAGACAACTCAAACATATATAACTTTACATTTCAGTTGCTTGTGAGGGACTCTTTCTCATGCTGGTCCATGTTCTTATGCTCAAAAAACTTGAGATTATTTGACTAAAGGTTCTTACAGTTGAATTTTAAGTATTGCTATCTCTTTAAATCAAGATGTTGGGATTTCAAGGGTTAGTATGTAGTTAGATTATAGGTACGGTTTCCAAGGCATTCTTTTAAAAATTATACTCTATAGATCTTTTTATTTCACACTTGAGTATCTAATTTTCTAAATTAAGTATTCTATAATTTGGATATCTATTTACAGAGACAGAAATTCCTCTTGAGGTCCTCCTTTCTGTAGAAATTCTCCAATAAAGGAAAATTTGTGGAGTGTATCACAACATATCAGGGGATAACTGAGTTTGGCAATATTTATCTTGTTGGTTTCTACTTGGTATATATTTTTGTATTTTTGTGCTGAAAAACTACTCATAATACTTTAAAGGAATTAATTATATAAAAAAAGACAGAATATTTTAAAGCAGGTAAAAACAATAAAAATCATGATATTGAAAAAAAAGCAATTGTCCTGGCCTCCCAGCCTCATGCCTTCCGCCCATCTTCCCCAGATCTATTCCTCCTTCATTTCCCTTCGGAAAAGGGCAAATGTCAGACGGATACCAACCAAAGTAAGGTGGAACCCTCAGCAACATTACAGGGCATACTCTAATGCCAAATTCTTTCAGCAGAAAAAGGAGATTTATTACCCTGAGGGATAAGCATGGTGGTGGGGTTGGGGAGTGTGTAGAGGGGAGGTGGAGGATTTGCAAAGGCAGTAGCATCAGCAACCAGCAAAAAAGACACATGTGTTTTTGTTGTTGTTTTCCAGGAATGGGATTTTAAGGGGAGAAAGGGGGGAAGTCCGTGTTAGAATAAGTTGGTAAATTCTGATTGGACATATTAGCCAAATAGTGAATTTTGATTGTTGACCTTGGTGGTTTGTCTCAGGACTACATCAGTGGCCAAAAAAAGGAATAGGCATTGAGGGCTAACTGGAGAGATGGTTCAGTTGTTAAGAGTACTTATTGCTCTTCCAGAGGTCCTGAGTTCAATTCCTAGCAACCAGTTGGTAGCTCACAACCATCTGAAATGAGATCCAATGCCTCCTCCTGGTATATCTGAAGACAACTACAGTGTATTTACATACATATAATAAATAATTCTTTTTTTTTAAGAATGCAGTGTAACTGTTTTTTGTTTGTTTGTTTGTTTGTTTGTTTGTAAAAAAGAGAAGAGTAAAAGAAAAAAACCTGTCAATATCATGTTTGTCATGCTCAGACCTGCTAGAGCCCTTTACAGGGTAATACAGATGAAGGAAGAGTAATCAAGAGTCAGAGATACCCCCTCTTCCACTGTTATGAGTCCCACAAGAATACCAAGCTACACAATCATAACATGTATGCAGAGGACCTTGTGAAGACCCATACAGGTTTTGTGCTTGTTGCTTCAGTTTCTGTGAGCCCTTATTTGGGATATATTGTATAAGAGAATAATAAATAAAAAGAACAGAATAATATATATATATATATATATATATATATATATATATATATATATATATATTCTGAGACACACACACACACACACACACAGAGAGAGAGAGAGAGAGAGAGAGAGAGAGAGAGAGAGAGAGAGAGAGAGAGAGAGAGA
>JANHMN010000002.1:127165242-127189908 GCA_030674055.1 Rhabdomys pumilio | reverse complement strand
AGAGAGAGAGAGAGAGAGAGAGAGAGAGAGAGAGAGAGAGAGAGAGATTTGAATGTGACTCACTGAAAAAATGTATTGGATACTTCCTTACCAGTGCAACAGTATAGAAAAATGAAATTTAATCCGGGGTACTTTGACACAAGAGTTATATCCTCATAAAAGAATTCAAGCCAGTACCAAAGGAAGATGTTCTTTAAGAGGACAAGTTTAGAATCAATAACCTTAATGTTCAGTACTGAACACACATCAGATATCTTATTAAACTCTACCTATACTTTAATGAAACTGTGTATGCATTCAGTCTACCAGATTTTGCCAAACACTGTAGAACTGAAACAGAAGTTTAACTTGGTGATGGGCCACTGACTGGCATATATGTTCAAGATCTGAGTTTATCACCTAATGCCAGGATGAGAGACAGAGTGACAAAGAGACAAAGAGAGAATACACAGAAAGACATATACAGACAAGACAGACAGACAGATGGACAGACAATGTAGCAACACTAATACAGAAATAATTATTTATGACAGTACTCAAATCTGGAATTTTAGAAAAGTCTATAATTCTACAAGGTTTTTATGTACTTATGAATAAAATCAATCATGGATTAGATCCAGATTTTTCCCTTTTAATTGTATGAACTTGAATAAAATCACTGTATGCTTCCAATAGAAAAAAAACTTTTCCATTTTTCCCCAAAAACATTTTTCTGAGGAACCAAAATTGAATGAAAATTTAAAATATCAATATAATAAAGTCTATTTATAGGATTTTAAATATATATATTTTAAGTCACGTAAATTTATCAACTGAGACTTTTTACTCCCACTTCATGATATCATTTTCTTCAGATTGTTCCTGCCATCTAGCCTTGATGTAGATCCTTAACTGTCTTTATGGCAAGTAACCCTCTTTTCTATATGGACTTCATGTTGTTTGCAGAAACGCATATTTGATTTACTTGTTCCTACAGAGGATGTCCTCAATTAACATTTATCAAATAATTATAAAATAGAAAGAGGTAATTGTTAAAGTTTTAATATTATATTTAAACAGAAGGATCTATAATTAAAAAAAAAAGATTGCAATGATTGTGGGAAGCATGTTAATAGCTGGCCTTTCAAAGATTTATTTGTTTGTTTTTCAAGACAGGGTTCTTCTGTATAGTCCTGGCTGTTCTGGAACTCACTCTGTGGAACATGCTGGCCTTGAACTCAGAGATCTATCTGTCTTAACATTATAACTGCTATGATTAAAGGATTAACTCTGTGTCAGCTGATATTTTGTTGGTTCATTAAGTCTTTTCAAGACATTCTTACAAATTCAATAATCATTGTCACTAACAGAACTATATGACAATGCACATCCTTACTGATGTGCACATACTTAATTTGTTGTACATATGTAATATTCCATTAAACATTTGAATAAAACCCAAAGTTTAAAGAATGTAGATTCTTTGTCTTCAGGTTTTTCATGTAAATCTGGTAACTCACTTTATTTGAATGTATAGAAGCCTAATAAGCAACTAGCAATGTATTTGAACATCTGCTAAAATGTAACCAGTGTGTGCTATCCACTGGCAGCAGAGTGCAAACGTTCCCACTACAGACTACTTTTCTAGATTTTTTTTAACTCCTTTCCCCGATGGCCCTGAAGAAAGCCACATGGAGCTTATGACTGTTTAGCCAATTCAAATGAAATTCTATTCCAAGAAGGAACAAAAGCCGTGTAATGTAAAGCCTTAGGCTGTTCTCCTTCTCATCAAGTAGTTGAAGAGGCAGAGGAGCTGATCGTCAGCACACCTTTTCCTTACTCATGGTCCCGACTCAAGGGACTTTTCTCTACGTGGAAGGAAGGGTGGGAGAAACTTTACATTCATCAGTAGAGTGGCAATGGAGCATTTATGGAGCATAAGTGTATTTGTAAATGTATTATATTGTTATCCATTACATTTTTCTGCTATTGCAATATCTCTGCAGATGTATAAAATGTAATAGAGTTATTCTATAGGAATAATTTAGAAATATCTAAAAATATAGAGCATACACCCATACAAAATAAGTTGCAGTACTTTTCCTACCACTTTTTATTGTAAAAGACAATCATCACAATGATGGTAGATACAAATGTCTAAAGTGGACAATAAGCAAAGACAGTTTTTTTCTTGTTCAAAAAAAATGCCAAGTTTACATGTTAGCAACCAATGTTTTTCAGTTTCAATTGGAAGTTTAAATTCGAGTAAAAACATCTGTCAGTCTCGGCCAGTCAGAAAAACAGTAGTTAAAAGAGAATGTATTTGAATTAATAATTTTTGTAAGTATAAAAATGAGTATAAATAAACATGTGTGATGGAGGTTTTTAAACAAATATCTAAGTAAATATTAAATTAACATGTCTTATTTATTTCAGTATGATCTCATTTGTGGAGAAAGAGGCTGTCTGTGATAATCACCAGTGTTGAATTTTCCATTTGCCACATCATTTTCCTGTGTAAAACCTTAATAGAAAACCTGAAGTACAGGGAAGTCACTAGTGCCATAAAGCCTTCTGTGAGAAAATGAGTGATAGTGTAGAGAATAAACCGACAGCAGCTCAGAGATGTGGAGACTGGGTCACTTTTCAGGGAGACATGAAAATATCCTTGAAATGGTCTACTTGGTTCTGCAAAATTTTATTTGTTTGTTTATTTATTTATTTATTTATTTATTTATTTATTTATTTATTTATCCATGCACTTGAATTTATAAATGTGAGTGCCTGCATGGCACAGTGGTACATACAGAGGTCAGAGGACACATTGCCAAATGGTTCTCTCTTTCACTGTATGAGATTCTGTGATGGAGCTCAGGTTATCAGGCAAAACTGATGATCCAACTTGGTAGCTGAAAAGTTCATAGTTGTGCTAAATTCATTTTAAGAAAATTGCAACTTCATATGAGAATTGGTGCTTATTAATATTTGAGATCTTTTGATTTGAATGTAGAGTCCATAATGCAGAAAGGCACAGAGAGGAAATAAAGACATATATTAACCAGTTAAAGTATAGATCTGGAATGTGAAGAAAGTCTTCAAATTTGAAAGGCAAAATATACCTTGAGTACTCACTGTTTGGTAAATCAGACATCACTAAACATGACTGTAAAGAGTCATTAGTGTTGAGAATTCTGTGGGTCACACTACCTCTGTCCTAAGTGTTTAATTTATTGGTTTATATATCCCCATCATCGGTCATAAAGGTCATGGGTAATATGTAGGCAAATGCAAATGATTGTGTGCCAATAAAACTTTAGTTTTGAACACTGAAGTTAAAATTTCATACAATTTTTATTTTAGAAAACTACACATATTTTTAAATGCTTCCCTACCATTTAAAATGTAAAAGACATTCTTAGTTCTTGAACCATACAAAAAATCAAGTTAAAGCCTATATTTGGCTTATATGCCTGCATTTTCTAATGTCTAAATTACACTTTCCAAGATTAAATGTGCACTTGATGGGCTGGAATGACAGAGAAACCACCAGAGAAACAGCAGTCATGTACACATTTTCTGCTTTTCTCCATATTCTATTTTTGTACATTTTATGATGTAAACATGTTGTTAAAATATTAACAGACAATAAGTAAGTGTATGAAGTACATGCCAACATGCATTTTAACTGTTTGAGACCAAAAACCAAAGCAGATGCAAATTTTGTTAGTACAGATTTTGACTTCCAAATATACAGCAATTCTTGTCAAAACTGGACATGTACTTAAGAAGATATCAAGTTGTCTTGATAATTATCAATGACTTTCAAATTCTAAATCCACAAAAAATTATGTATTATATATTGTAGGTTCCTTGTCTCTAGCCATTTGACATTTACTTTTGCCATTTAGTGTTCTTCCTTATTCTTCAGTCCTAGGTATGCTTTTGTATGTCACTGTCTCTTTTTGCCCAGCACTTCCCTGTGTTTCCCCTCATTTGTTCTTTACTTCCCAGTGGAGTGAAAAAAAGTACAACCATATCATAGGCACACATTCAAGGAATTTTAGGAGAGCATACCTGCCTGGAAGCAGAGGTTTACACTGAAGAGGTACCAGTATTTCTTTTTATTTGTTTCAATTCCTTATTCTAATATATCTTCAGACGCCGAGGATGTGGGCGATGGAGCTGAAGGTTTGAGAGGGTGAAAACTGTAATGAGAGACAGAAGTTCTTCAGAGAAACTATAAAATATGAGTGACTGGGGCTGGGGTTCAGTTCTTAAGTCTCCTGCCAGACAGCTCACAACTACCTGTAAAACCAGCTCCAGGGTATCTGGGACTCCTTTCTAGGCACGATAGGCTCACATACATAGAACATGTGTACATACAGAGAGAGAAAGAGAGGAGGAGGGAGGAAGAAGAGAGGAAGGGAGGGAGAGAGAGAGAAAGAGAGAGTAAAATAAAAACCCCAAAATTATAAAACATGAATAACTTACTGCAGGGGCCTTGGTTCTCCATATTCCAGTCATCATAATATCACCACTGATGTACCATTGAAAAGACCCATTCATTTTCTCCATTTTGTTGTTGTTGTTATTCACATCAGCAATATTTCTTAAGGGTTAATGAAGTCAATTTCTCAGTTTAAAGTATAAAACACCTTAAAAGTCTCTTTCTTTGGATTGGGCAGGTGACCCAACTGATGAAGAACTTGCTGAGCAATATGAAGATAAGGCCAGATATACAGAACCTCTGAAAGACCCAGTGAGAATGGCAGTCTGCCTGTCTTTCTGGTAATGGAGGACAGAGATGCACTTCACAGAGTGAGCTGGATATCCATCCTATCAAAACTGTGACCTCAAAGTTGAAGGAGAGACTTTACCTCCAACATACAAGGTTGGGGGCAATCAGAGTGCGTGTGATTCCCACCACAGGCTTACACACACACTCACACACAGACCCCCTCACACACAAACATGCAGGTGCATATGCCACATGTGCACAGATTTAGATTTATTATTTAGATAATAAAAAGTCAATGAGTACATGAATAAATAAATAAATAAATAAATAAATAAATTTAAACCTTACTTTCTCTTCCACAAATGGATTTTAACTATTCCTAAACATTTATCTTTATTGGAAAAATGACTGTTCTGATAATCTCAGATTTCACTCGTCATATTTCCTTGTAAATGATTTCTGCATTCCAGGACATGAAGCCCATCCAGCAATTCACCTTTTCAGCTTCTTTCTCCTTGTTTTCTCAACTGTGTCTACTTCATCAATTAAAAGAAATGCAAGTAGGTTTTTGTACATCTACTGGTACACACCAGCTCTATTTATTTCTGAAATTTAATCGTGCTAACTTGTAAAGTGAGAGAAAATTTAGCAAGTCTTATTTTTTTATTTCAGCACTCATCAAAGCATAGCTATTAGAATCACTATTCTTTAATATAGGTCATGATCAAAAAAATATTTCATGAAAACCACACCTAGATTAATTTATGATGTATTTGGTAGTGTTACAATAAGAGTATATCAAGTAAAGGAGCAAAGAGGCATTCCTTGTCATTTTATGATGTGATTGTTACTGAACAATGTGTGAGATCGAAAATATTTTACCTTCTCTTGCTGTGAACTGACATAGTTTATCAATCCCACATAATATACAAGCAAATGTTACTTCTATTTTGGAGGAATAGAAAGAGAAAGGAAGGAAGGAAAGAGGGAATGAAGGGTGGGTATTGAAATTTAGGCAACAGTATCCGACTACAGATAAAGAGCCACGTTATTTTGCCAGGTTTCTGATTTAACCAACTCAAAATAAGTATTCAACACTTCTACACTAGAGAAGTTTAAGAGCGATGACTTGGTGATTCCGATTTGCCTGCTGTGCTCATCTAGCCATCACGTAGTTGTTGGCGATGCCCTGCATTACCCATGCGTACGCTGAGCTGTCATTTATAGGCACAAGGAGAACAATCCCAAGATGAGGCTTTGGGAGAAGAAACGGCATATAACAAATACAAAAATTAAAACACTCAGGAATAAGGTAAATAGAGAGAGTAAGAACCGGGAATGAGACAAATATTGGATTAAGACAAATAGTACTTCAGATTCTAACGTCAATTCTAGCAGCACTCAGAAAGGTTGGGCTGTGTTGACAGTCGGAGATGAGAGACTAAAGTAAAGGGACAGAGAAATATTCTAGGCTTAAATCCTGTGTCACCTGATGATTTTACGTAGATTGCTTAAATTATTAGACTGTAAATTTATGCATAGGGAGTTGGAACCTTAGTGGAAATAAAGACTATTGGATTAATGTAATTAATTTAAATTGACAGATGGTTGGTATATGCGAAAGTCAATTGTGTTTCCAAGTAATTTTGTTACAGAATAACAAATTACCAAAAACATCTCACCTCTTTAAAGAATGTTAATTATAAAATAATATTTAAAAGCAAAAATATTTTTATTTTACATGTCACTATTAAACATCTAGATTTGCCTTAATTCATTTTTATCTTAAATATATTTTACTTGATTGAGTTGTAATATGATAATATTATGCTCATGAGAGAAACCTTTCCAGTGTAATACAAACTGGTATTAAGTTCACACCACACTCATTTTCAGTGAGACTCCTGGGTTAAACTATCAAGTATCCATAACAGAGTTTCTGATTTTCTTACCTGTTTGCTTATTTTTACTTTTTTTTGAAGGAGACCAAGGGTGGGACTTACATGCTCTTGACAGTTAAACATTAATAATGAAGACAGAATATTCTTGTGCTGAAAGTTAAGTTTGTTTGATATTCTGGCTAATGTCCTCCCTGTTGGGTCCTGTGAGCTTCTCACTTCCCAGGCCTCCGGGAGTTTCTAGTGACTATCTCCAATTCCCCATCCCCCACTGCTACATAATTCTATTCAATTTCCTGACCCTCTGTGCTTCTCTCCTGTCCTTTTTCATACTTGATCCTGGCCCTGATTTTCCCTCTTTCCCTCCCCTCTCCACTCTCCTTCCCAGGTCCCTTCTTATACTCTACCTCCTGTGATTATTTTGTTCCTCCTTCTCTGTATGATTGAAGCATCTACAGTTTGGTCTTCTTTCTTATTAAGCTGCATATGGTTTCTGGGTTCTATTGTGGGTATTCTGAGCTTTTGTGCTATTAACCACTTATAAGTGAGTACATAATGTGTGTGTTCTTTTGTGTCTGGAATACCTCACTTAGGATGATATTTTCTAGTTCCATTAATTTGCCTGCCAATTTCATGAAGTCATTGTTTTTAATAGCTGAGTAGTATTCCATTACAAAAATGTAACACTTTTTCTGTGTGCATTCTTCTGTTAAGGGACTTCTTGGTTGTTTCCAGCTTCTGGCTACCACAAATAAGGTCACTATGAATATAGTGGAACATATGCCCCTGTGACAGGGTGGGGCACCTTTTGGTGTATGCCCAAGAGTGGTATAGCTGAGTTTTCATGTACATCTATTTCCAGTTTTCTGAGGAACCTTCTGATTAATTTCATGAGTGGGCACACCAGTTTGCAATCCCACCAGCAATGGAGGAGTGTTCTTTTTCCACACCCTTACCAACATGTGCTGTCACCTGAAGTTTTGATCTTAGCCATTCTGATTTGTATGTGATGGAATTTCAGGGTCTTTTTGATTTGCATTTTCTTTATCACTAAGGACTTTGAACATTTCTTTTAAGTGTCTCTCAGCCATTTGAAATTCCTCTGTTGTGAATTCTCTGTTTATTTCTATATTCCACTTTTGATTGGGTTGCTTGATTTCCTGGTGGCTAGCTGTTTGAGTTCTTTATATATTTGAATATTAGTTTTCTATCAAATGTGGGGTTATTATAGACTTTTTCTCAATCTGTAGGTTGCTTATTTGTCCTATTGACTGTATCCTTTGCCTTACAGAAGCTTTCTAGTTTCTTGAGGTCCAATTTATCAATTCTTGATATTAGAGCATGAGCCGTTGGAGTTCTGTTTAGAAAATTTCCCCTTATGTCAATAAGTTCAAGGATCTTTCCCACTTTCTCTTCTATCAGGTTCAATGTATCTGGTTTTATGTTGAAGTCCTTGATCCACTTGGATTTGAGCTTGTGCAAAGTAACAAATATGGGTCTATTTTCATTTTTCTACACCCAGACTGCCAGTTAGACCAGCACCATTTATTGAAGATGCTTTCTTTTGTCCATTGTACATTTTTGGCTTGTCAAAGTTTAAGTGTTTGTAAGTTTGTGGTTTTATTTCTAGGTTTTCATTTCTATTTCATTGATCGACCTGCCTTTTTTTTTTTTTTTTCCAATACTACGTGATTTTTGTCACTATTGATCTGTAGTACAGCTTGAGGTCAGGAATGGTGATTCCTCGAGAAGTTGTTTTATTGTTAAGAATTGCTTTCACTATTCTGGGTTTTTTCTTTTCCAGATGAATTTAAAAACTTCTTTTTTCATGTCTTTGAAGAATTGTCTTGGACTTTTGATGGAGATTGCACTGAATCTATAGATTGCTTTTGGTAGGATATTCATTTTTACTATGTTAATTCTACCAATCCATGAGCATGGGAGATCTCTCCATTTTCTGAGATTGATTTTTTCTTTCTTTTTTTTAATAAAACAGAGTTTATTCAGGGAATGGGGATGAGAGTTAAGAGAATAGTAGACACAGAAAAAGGGGGGGAAGGGAGAGGGAGAGAGAATATAGAAGAGAAGTAGAGATATGCCATGATCATGTGGAGAGAGGAGGGGGGAAGGTACTGGGTAGAGAAGCAGGTAAAGAGCAAGAGAACAGAGAGGGACCAAGAAGGCAAAAGCAAGAGCTTCTGAGATTATTTTTACTATTAGATTTATTCCAGAAATACAAGCACATATTATCTATTAATTATCCAAGTGTTTTACCTCAAAGAGAGTTGTATAATTACAATAACTCCCAGTGACAAACCAATCCTCTTTTGGTCTCCTTGTTTCATTAAATACCATCCCATTTTTATAGAACCAGTTTGCTTCATGTTTCTTCTCCCTAGGAAAAATAAAGATGTTCCTTTTAAGTAGTTGCAGTATACTGTATCTATTCACTCTATAATGCCTAAGACTGCCATCCTGGTTAGTTTCTATTTGGATTTCAGAGATCAGTGAACCTCCCTTCTAGGTTCCCTTCTCAATACCACTCAGAGCATCAAGCTAAATATTTCCAAGGAGCAACTAGTCTTCTCAAAAATATTCAGGGAAAATGAAAATCATTGTTTTCTGCCCAAAGTTCAAAGCCTAAGCTGTTTAACCTCTGTCTAAAAACTATTGTACGAAGACTAAAGCCTTCAACCATCCCTCTTCATAGAACCTGAAAATTCCCCCTCCTTTTGGCTTCCAATTTACTCCTTCCTTTCCATTCTAGGCCATTTCCTATCATTCATGCACCCTGATCTATCAAAAATTTCACATGATTTGGAAGCCCAAATCAAGTAGAATTTTTTAGCACAGCACTCTTTGATTCCATCCTCATTTAGAGGATAAAGCAACTGAGTAGTGATATGCTATGCTTCCAGAACCTAGAATACATTTGTATATTGTAGTTACTCCCCTCTTAAAACTATCCCCCTTATTAGGATGCTAGCTGCTTAAGAGAAAGTTTATAATTGCAGATTGGTTGTGCTTCCTCTGGGACTAGATCAAAACTTTCAGGAGCCCAGCATCATAGAACTCTTTTTATGAAAGCACCAAGCTCTTGTTGTTGCAAGATATTTTTCTTTAGTAAATTAAACTGTTTAGTCTAATGATAAAGTAGTAGAGCAGAATCACATAACTTGCCACTGAATCAAAATAATAATACAAAGAAAATACGATACAGAGTAGTTATTTTCTAGCCCAGGTTCGAGAGTTATATTAGGATTTTGTTCTCTTGCAAGCAATGAAAATATGACTGCCTAGCAAGGTAGACGATGTTAGTTCAAACATTTCAAAAATGGATACACCTTGGCAGCTTTTTCAAATATTTAAACCCATCTGATTAACACTTCTATTCTGGAAAGTGAAATTTGAACAGATATAAATACAGTATTTTCATTTCCCTGGAAATCTCAATTGCAGATCTGCTGAAGAGTCACTAATTACCCAGGGACCAATTAGCCTGTTTGTGGATTATCTACACCCTGTGGCTTCTTCCTCTTTGCTTTTCTCCTCATCTCTGCCTTTTGACCATTTCACAGCTGTTATCCAGAAGAAAAAAATTAAAGAAGTGTGAAAAGGTTTTTTGAAGAAAAAAAATGTGGAAGAGAAATTAAGACCCTGTTGTTAGGCAGGGAAGTGAATGTTGCTCTTATTAGTTGCCTGGATCTTTTGAGTAAAACAAGGGCACTTAAACCAAAGAGTAATTTCATTATTTAAAAGTTTCTAATGTATTTATCTTTAAGATAAGATTGTTACATCTTGAGAGCCACAATTTAGTGACTGTAATGATATAAGAGTAATATGTAGACCGATGTGGGAGGTTATTCATATTTTACTTTGTAATATCCATATACACAACTTTCTAAGTGCACGTCAAATTTTTGTAAGATTTCATGTGACCTTCTAATATCAATCTAGAATATTCCCATAAAGTTTACTCAATGACAGCTCCATTGATGTGATTCTATTCATAGAGCAATGCCCAATACAGTTAGCAAAAAATAAAATCCATCTTCAACCACTAACACATATTTTTTCTATTTATGTACAGTAGGAAGGGGCCCTAAAATCAATTTTCAGCATTGTCCATTGGGGAATTGTTGCTTCATATTGAGTTTCTTGTTGGCAGAGGGGAATTTACCTGAACACATTTTAAACCTTTATTTTTCCGGTCTGCATTCTGTGTCCTATGTCATTTTAGGCCAATTCAATGTTAGCAATCTCTGTGGAGTTTTCTATTTTCTCTGGGGGTTACTGCTCAAGGTTTCATGAGCACAGTACAGAGATTTTCCTCTCAGCTGTC
This sequence comes from Rhabdomys pumilio, assembly GCA_030674055.1. Lineage (NCBI taxonomy): Eukaryota > Metazoa > Chordata > Mammalia > Rodentia > Muridae > Rhabdomys > Rhabdomys pumilio. The sequence goes on along the minus strand of JANHMN010000002.1, from coordinate 127,178,951 downwards.
TTGCAGCTATTCATTTATCTTCTAAGAATAAAATTCTATTCCTGACATATAATGATTTTCTTCTGTGCTTACCTGTAGACGATTAAGCCATAAGGTAAATGACATTCATACAGTTAGCGTACTCTATTCCACTTAATGAAAACTTTTCCAGTATAACCTTGTTAGTATTTTATTTCCTACAGTATCTGGATCTTTGTGCACAGACACAGAAAGAAAATCCTTGAACAAGGTTGCAAATTTTCTAATTCATTCTGTATGTTGAATTGTATCTCAGAATCACCCAAGAAAAGAAAACATAAAGATTCAATTGAATTGGTACACAAGAGAACATTTTAGGCTAAGGACCATGTCATTTTGGTTGTCTGTGTGATTGCAATTTTTTCTAAAGTAGTTTACGAATTGACTAAAAATTGACCCAATCTCCATGAATCCTATTCAGAACAGCATGAGTGCTATAGTATTGCCTATTGCCCTTTCTCCTACAAAATGTATCAACCAACATTATTCTTTGAATGTTCACTTAGTCTAGAGTAGTGGTTCTCAACCTTCCTAATGCTGCTACCTTTTAATAAAGTTTCTCATCTGTATTAACTTCTTTAACACAGTGACTCCAACCATAGGATTATTTTTGCTGCTACTTCAAAACTGTAATTTTGCTACTGCTATGAATTGTATTGTAAATGTATTTCCCAATGGTACGGCAAAGGGGTCTCAACCCACATGTTGAAAACCACCATTCTAGAGACTTTTTTCACAATGCTTTAAAGCAGACCAAGCTTGAGTGAGAGATGTACTTCAATGCCAATCTTCCTAAATGTACTGTATTTTATCCATAATTCTGTAGATTTACATTGGGTATATGAATCACTTTCTTAGAGATATGTGCAAAAAATGATTCTTTATATTGATACAGAAATTTTTCAGCTTGAAGTATACTGATTCATTATATTATTTCTAAGCTAACAGCCACTCTATAAAGAATGTTGTGTGATTATCACTTCTTTGGTTGATTGACTGATTGAAAATAGACATAAATCAAGTACCCTGGCTCATAATCATTCTTTAGGACTCAGTGTTTTTATTTGATTCTTCCAAGTTTCAATAAGTTAATTTGTCTCTTGCAAATAACTAAAATAAACCACTGATTATTTGCAAAATGTTTATAGTTAATATATTAATTTTCTAAGTACTCTCAATCATGATTTGTGATGACAGCACACATTCTATCTATAATTTTACTCATTCATATACCAATCTTTAGACACAAAATGTATTGTCATATAAAATAAGAAGGAAATACATAAGGTATATATCTTGGAAAAACAAAATCCATTTAGGAAAATAAAAGTGATTTTCTATATCATTTTAATTTTCCTTTCAAAGAAATATCAAAGTATATAAAATAACTAAGAATTTTATGTATTCCTCTTCTACCACATTGATTTTTAAATTAATATGCATTAATAAATATTTTCAAGTTCTTAAAAGATATAATATATCATCTAGGCATATTATTTATTTATATGAAATTATTATTGAATGGTTACATATTCAAAAGAAAAGAGTACACATGCATGCATAATTCTTAAAATATTGGAGAAATAAAAAAGTGTCTTTTATGTAATACAGTTCTAAGATATACAAAAGGCAACATCAGCATCAGTAAAAGGAATCATGTGTGGTGTTATAGAAAATCAAATTTGAAGCAAATTGCTTTTTTTATTAGAGTTAATAATAAGTTCAGTATTAAATGAAAATGCATTTTTCAGAATAAGATTTCCCAGCATGCTGCAAGTGGCATAATGATTATTGATAGTGATGATAAAGTTCAAAACAGCAAAAAGTTGAAACACTGTAGAGATACCAAAAATGGAGGAGAGGAAGTGGAAAATTACGTGAAATGTTAGGGATGTTTCATTCTAGTACCTTGGCCTCATTATATTATCAGCTAAATATAAAATACATAGAGCAGATAAATGTCTCATTAAGTCTTTCACAGTCTTTCTGAGAACTTGGTAGCTGTCTTGAATATGAAAAATAGAGAATTATAGACCAAAAGAAGATTTCAAAATTTTTTATTAAATCATTATGGGAAAAGCACTAGGTTATAAAACTCATTTCACCAATTTTTGTTAATTAAGAAGTGTCCTTACAGCAAGTTTTAAGGATAAAATACGTATGTTATCTTAGGCACAGACACTTTGTGGGCATCTCTATAGACTTTATATCAGAGGTCCCCACCTTTATTTTTATAAAAATGTTCTTTTCAGATAAAGATTTCTGAATTAATCAGAAACAGACTACAATAGTCATATAATCGTATTTAATTTTGATGTTTATTTTTACCTTACAATAACACATTAATACACAGAAATTAGGTGTATTTTGAGATTTCTGTTTCTTCAGAAAATTTTTGTGAATGCAACAATAGGTAAGATAATAATAAAGAACTTTCTTCAATAATCAACTGCTATTATCATGATTATTGCATCTGGTTAACATATCAGGATCTACCTCTAGCCAAACTGGAAGAAATTTACTTACAGATGAATCATGGTTATGTTTCTTATCCTGGCCACCATCAGATTGCTTCTGCATATACCTCAAAGTAACAAGGTAAACGGGCTAGCACCACTTTTCTCTCGAAAACATAGCCAAGCTGAAAATGTCTATGTAGAAGACAAGTCACAGAGCATAGAAAACATCACCCATGATGCTTGTTAACAATACAGACGTGAATGGAAAAGAGATAGGGAGGTGTCAGAGGGGCAGTGCTCACAATACCTGAGTCACAAAGGCCAGGCTTCCTGTTCAGAGGCAAGTGAGCTCAGAATGACAGAAGGATGGTGATTGCTTCTGTTGGAGCAGTGAAGCTTAGTTTGCAAGTAAAAGCAGATGAAGAAGCAAGCGGATAACAGTCAGATCTTTGGAATGTGGGTAAGCCTTGAATTATAAATGGCTTAAATTATGAATGGTTCATGATTGACTGGCCATAAGCAACTTATTAAAAATGTACATATGGTGGGGAGAAGTGGGAGCTGGATTAGCCGGAGTGCAGCTGATCATAACATGTCACACTAAATGGGAAGGGGGAGTTGGGAGACCTCATAGTGCAGGAAACAGAAGGTAGCCATGCTTAGGGTTCAGGAGATGACACATGTGTGGTCGGAATTTGGTGTGTTGTAGTCAAACAGTGGCCCGTTCTTGGCCTAGGCTTCAGTTCCATATACAACTAAGAACACTTAAGAGAGGGAACACAAAGTGTTCAATTGAAGACATTAAAGAAACACCCACCTGAGGCCTTGCAATGTGATAGTAGACGTAAAGTTATCCACAGGGAAACACTGTCATTAAGATGACATCCCAATGATCATCTGTGACATTCAAATCCACAATGACCTGCCACAAGCATGGCCAGGAGAAGTCTACAAGTCAGTTTATTTCTGAGTCTATAACAGCTGTGAAACCTTGTTCCTTAATACACAGGCACCAACTGTGGAACCTGGCTTTGTATACAATATACACTGAAAAGGAGCTTTGGAACTCTCTCTTTGTGTAATACAAACCGACAGGAACTGCTTGGTTTTTTGTTTGTTTGTTCTGTTTTGTTTTGTTTTGTTTTGTTTTGTTTGTTTTGTTTTTGCTGCCTATTTCTTATTCTTAAGCAGATATATGTGTATGTATTTTGAAATTCAGATAGAATGAAATAAAGGTTATAAGAACAGTTTTGAATGATTATGAATTATACAATGTTGATTGTGAAATTTACTTAGAAGTCACTTACTCTCCGCCCCCATATCGTCTTCATAGGGAGAACATGTGCAGCCCAAGCCCTGCAGCTGAATTCATCAGGGAAAAGTTTATTATTCAACACCAGCAAACTAGAAATCAGGAATCTTGATTCCTCAGAAGAGTCAAGAGATTCGAAATTACAGCTTTACCAATCACCATGTCCACTGAGGAAACGTGTATCCTTTCTCATTCTGAAGAAAAGAATTCTAAGAATTTAACAAATTGTTATTCTAAGAAAAGTAAACATTTCAAAAGCAGGAAACATTTAATTTCAAGGTGGATCCCTTTTACCGCTTCTAATCATTCACTATCAATTATAAACCAAAGAAAACTTATGTTTTACTTTCATTTCTAAATTTAAAACTACTTTGAATTTCAAAGTTTATCATTTCATTCATATCCTGGCATATACTTTATGACTTCATATTAAAATATAGTTTGAATGTCTGCTACATATTGCAAAATCTAATTTAGTTTACATATTCTTCCCATTTCCTTCAATGCTAGCAAAGCATGAATTTGCAATTAATCTCAATCTGATTTTTATCAAGAAACAGAGAGGTTAAGTGAATGTCGCCAGGTCACACAGCAAGCCAGCAGCAATTCTGTAAATGTCTTATTTGAATATAAAAATATTGAAGTGATAGAATAATTATTTAAGGACATCAATAGTGGTAACACTTGTCATGTTAAGATAAGAATAATGTATTTTAAATCTCATTAGACAATTCGTTATGACAAGAATTTGGGTAGAATAGACCTTTTACTAAACTGAACTTTTGCATATTTTAGGTTTACATATGAAAAACTATGAATTAAATTATACTTGAAAAAATACATTGCATGTTCAACATTTGTCTGTTTTGAGCATACATGATATAGTAATCATTGAATGAAATAAATGCAATTGTTTTTCTCTCTTATTTTTGTAAATTAATATAAAATATTAATAATGTTAAAGTGGCATTATTTAGATAGTATAATACATAAATGAGCAATATTATAATTTTTTTGTTTGAGTTATAAAACAGGAAATATGGTAAATATAAATATTTGTATATACTTGATTACAAAACCCAAACAGCATATGGACATAAGTTATTTAATTTTAAAATAACATGCAGAATTCATGTTTTCTTGGAAGAGTCCAAAAGCACTAGAGCTTAAAAATATTTATAGGAAATCTCTCCTTTAAGATAAATGAGTTACCAGGCAAAACAGTAGAATGATTGTTTGAGTCGTACTATAATAAACATTTCTGACAAATAATGTAAGGATCATTTCTGACAAATATTTTAAGCATATCATATCACATCATTTATTATATTATGAAACATTTTCAGTACCTTTTCACTTTTAAATATACCAAGGAAGAAGGAAGCATATTATTTCATAAACTTACTCTTCTATGTATTTGTACGAATATATAAGTCCAAACACAAACAAAATAGATAGAATTGTTAAACAGTGGCAGTTTTAGCTGGAGGGTAAAAATGGCTGTTTAATTGGAAGTAAGGTCTGCTCTATGAGGATTTGTGCCTGGTCTAGCTAGTCATGGCTGTAGAGGTCACAAACTCGAGATGAGAAGCAATTACTGGCATTTCCCTAAGCCAATCTACTTTCTACCTATATTTTAAATGCTTATCCTTATGCCCACTGATTAGTGTAGTTCTCATGCCCTTTTCAAAGAGGCTTCTTGCAACAGGCAGAGACTGCTGCAATAGACTAAAATACAGAGTATACATGGCTGAGGAGCCCGACCACAGCTGATACATCTGCAATATAATCCCTTCGTCTAAGACTGAAGAAAATGTTATAGAAATGCTGCCAGAACTTCAAGACTCCTTTTTCCTAGATATAACACCCACTATACATAGAGGGAAAAGCATCTATAAAATCTCAACAGTATGACTGCCTGAACAAGATCAGCATAACAATGACACCAGTCTACATGCCACAAAGGACAAGGGAGATTCCACATAGCACTATCCCAGATGAAAAGCTACAGGTGGTGAAGGTCAGCTGAGACAGAAAGAAAGAGTTTCCTCCAAGGGTGACTTCCTACACAAGATGTCTTCCTGAACACATGTACCATTAGCAACTCTAAATGAACCCACTAGGTTATATATACATATGAACAAATATGTATGTGTGTGTGTACACACAGACACACACATACACACACACACACACACACACACACACACTCACACACACACATAGTGTAATCGTCATCATTGAAAATGTGTTGTCATTCTCATCTTTTCCAAGTTTGTATCTTTTATAGGTAATCAGGAGGTAAAATGTCATCCATAATTAATATCAGTTTATAGGCATCCTTGGTGAGGATTTTAAGTGTAATACATTTGTTAGCAACACAAGATATTTATTTGAAAGAAAAATTTCTCACAAAATTGTAAAATTAAAATATCAAAACAAAAACTAAAACCAAAATCCCTTCTAAACAGTTAACCACAATCTAGTTACTTGTGTCAATGGATCAGTGAATATTTGCTTCTATACTCTGCCTGGAGTGTCCATTCCCTTTGGCCTTGGTGGTGACAACTCTTATCTTTATTAGACATTTTCATAATACATCTAAGTTATTCCTTGAAATCCTAAAGAAATGCTCATGGATGAATGAGCTTTGTGAAGATGTGTTTTTGAAAATTCATTTGTGTAAATAAGTCATTGCCCATAACTCACAAAGGCAGAAACATCCAAGCATTCCCTTTAGAAAATAAGCCTACATTCAAAACTCTCTTCCTCCTCTTTCATTCTTTCTCCATCTTCACTATGTAGATATACCATCAACTCTGCCCAACAATGTTTTAACCTTCTGCAGGGTAAATGTCACTCATTTCCAAATAGTAACTGTTCTATTTATTCAGGAGCCCACATTGGTAAACCTCATGGCTATTGTACCTTGGTTGTGAGAAAATGATTACAAGATAAGGTTTAGAGAGGGGTCAGGGTTCCCATTGGCCTGGAATACTGGCCCTACTGATTAGAGCAGTAACTTCATGTGTATGATCTATTCCCTCTCAATGAAGTATTTTTTAAGGATTTATGATTTTGTTTTTTAACAGTTGAGCATTTCTGCATGATTTTGTGTACTGTGTGTTCAAAAGCCTGCAGAGTCCAAAAGAGGGTGTCAGATCCTCCCTGGAACTGGAGTAATAGATGACTGTGAGCCACATGTGATTCCTCTGAACCTCTGGAAGAGCAGTAAGCATTCACAACTTCTGAGCCATCTATTCAGCTTTGCCTCAATGAACTTCTATTGCTATTTAAATTTTCTTCACAATTGTCCTAAAGATGAACCTTGTCTCTATTTTTGGGATTCTCTGAGATTCTTCTGTAGTAGAAAAAACTCCAGAAAACACCCCATTTTTGTGTTTTATGTTTCCACGTAATCATCAAGAGTTAAAATTCTGGGAGGCCTGTGCAATGCAGCCTTCCTCACATATACAGTCTTTAAGTCTTCTAACTCTGTCTTCTCAGATGACAACAAAGGTTGATTGAAATGGCCTGAAGAAAAGACTGTGAAGGATGCTGCCAGTCAGTAAGTGTCTGCTTAATGCAGAGCCAATGGGAGAGAATTAATCTTCTACATGCAAAAGATTGCTTGTTGCTACAGCCACACATTGCTCAGAAATGTCATTGAACAGATTTGCATTTACCCCCAAATCAATGTTTTCCATACAGCCAAGTACAGCCCTTAGCTTTCCCTGCATCCCCACCTTTGAGGGCTTTAGTGGAACATTCCATAACCTATTTTTCTGATTAGCAAGTTCAATTGCCACATAAATGGATTAGAGCAATATGGTGATACATTCAAGTACTCTTGTGGAAAAATGGGAACAGGTTCCTGAATTATATTCCAAGAGAATATAAACCATGACTGGGTCAGTACCATGGCTGAGATTGTAAAGAAATCTCCAGCAACTCAGGTCCTCTTTCATAACCCTGCTCCACTTATTTCTTCTTCACATGTAATATTTAACATATTGTGGTGGAACCATTTGGGCTCACTTCAGAGCCAGGTGGAACATAAACATGAACCCCTTCTTGCCCCTTTGATCTCTTGGTGCACTGTCAATTTTGGAACTGATATATATATATATGCAAAGTTCTCCTATAAATAGATCATAGTGAGAAACCAAATTCTATTTCATAGAATTCTCTACAGAGAACACAGGTCTCACCTTGCCACCTAGATGCACTATATCCTAGACACATTTTGACCCCTGGATGAACCTTGCCTTCTTGACTTGCTTTGCTCCTAAGGATGCAATGATTTTTTTCCTAAGAAGGTATACACACATACACATGGCCAATGATTATAAAAAGGATGTCTAAAGTCATTAATGTCAGAAGATACCAATCAAAATCCATAAGAGACATCACCCTACCTCTGTACACAATGAACTGATAAAGATTCAGAGGTATATTTCAAAACCAAGAAAGATGTTAATTAAAAAATTAACAAAGAAACCCTTGAATGATTGAGGAATCCAATTTTTGATCACTTTTCTCAAAATTGAAATCTGTACCTTGATTGTACCATCACAGAACTATTCACAATAAGAAGGCAAATAACACAAATGCCAATGATCAGATTAATATGTAAGGAAAGTATGATCATTGTATATAATGAAATAATAACCAATTTATGGTTATTATGGTATGTGGCAACATGTATACATACAGATTTTATGTTGATACATACACCATTGTCCAGAAATATTGGCAAAGACCATCAGTCATGTAGATCTCTGAGAAAGTCAAGCTCTTAGAAGAATGATGGGTTCTTGCAGCCAGGTTCTTGTAAACAATTGACTGTTGCTGATCTCGTGAATGAAGTTTCAGATTGGCAGGCCTTGTGAGTCTTAAATATGTACATGTATAACACGGAGTCTACACTTAAGAATTCTGCATTATAGGTGTGTGGGTTCGCTTCTGCATCTTCAATTCTATCCCTTTGATCTACCTGCCTGTCTTTGTACCAATATCATGCAGTTTTTTAATCACTATTGCTCTGTAGTACAGCTTGAGGTCAGAGATGGTGATTCCCCTAGAAGTTCTTTTATTGTCGAGAATAGTTTCAGCTATCCTGGGCTTTTTGTTATTCCAAATGAATTTGCAAATTTCTCTTTCTAACTTTATGAAGAATTGAGTGGAAATTGTGATGGGGATTGCATTGAATCTGTTGATGGCTTTAGCAAGATGACAATTTTTACTATATTAATCCTGCCAATCCATGAGCATGGGAGATCTTTCTATCTTCTGAGATCTTCTTCGATTTCTTTCTTCAGATATTTGAAGTTCTTATCATACAGATCTTTCACTTGTTTGATTAGAGTCACACAAAAGTATTTTATATTATTTGTGACTATTGTGAAGGGTGGTGTTTTTTTCTAATTTCTTTCTCAGCCTGTTTATTTTTTTAGGTATAGGAAGGCTACTGATTTGTTTGAGTTACCCTTATATCTATCCACTTATCGATGATCACTTGATCTTTGACAAAGGAGCTAAAACCACCCAGTGGAAAAAAATACAGAATTTTCAACAAATGGTACTGGTTCAACTGGCAATCAGCATGTAGAAGAATGCAAATTGATCAATTCTTATCTCTTTGTACAAAGCTCAAGACCAGGTGAATCAAGGACCTCCACATAAAACCAAATACACTGAAACTAACAGAAGAGGAGGTGGGGAAGAGCATCAAACACATGGTCACAGGAGAAAAGTTCCTGAACAGAACACCAGTGACTTATGCTCTCAGATCAACAATAGACAAATGGGACCTTATAAAATTGCAAAGCTTCTGTAAGGCAAAGGACAATGTCAATAGGGCAAAATGGCAAGCAACAGACTGGAAAGAGATCTTTATCAAATCCTACATCTGATAGAGGGCTAATATCCAACATATACAAAGAACTCAAGAAGTTAGACTCCAGAGAACCAAATAACCCTATTTAAAAATATGGTACAGAGTTAAACAAAAAATTCTCAACTGAAGAATATTGAATGGCTGGGAGACTGATAGCTTGCAAGTGGGCAGGCGTGGGTTGTGTTGGGTGGAGTTGTGATTCTCGAGTGTCTGCCACCCCAGGCAGCTGGACATGGCTCTGGAGAGCAGAAGCATGGAAATGTGACTGAATTCCCTCCATGTAGCACCAGGTGGATGCTGGGCTAAGAAGCCTCTCAGAGCTCTCCTCGGGGGGTGGAGGGGTCTCTGAAGGTCCTGCTGGGACAGGGCTTTTGAGTGGACCTGGAGGCCAGTGGTCTCCATTCTCGGGCTCTCAGACACTGCTGGGGGCCATGGAAGAACAGAGATGCAAAAGGAATGAGGGAGAGAGAAAGCCCCAACTGTGCCCAGTGGGAAGGAGACTCTTCATTAATGCACTCACTTGTTTGAGTTGGCAGGGCAGAAAAGTCCTCTGAAGGGAGACTGGGCAGCAGAGGTGGCTGTGGCAATGGCTCACCTTTGTTAGGGCAGGCCTGAGTTAAATAGGGAGGAATGGAGGAGGATCTGGGAAGAAACACTTAATTGGCTATGCTCTCTGGCCTTCATTATATATATTATATCTCATTAATATGGAAATCTCTTTAGGCTGAGGCCTATAGTCATACCCTCTACCTGTGGAGGGACTGGTAGGGGCAGTGACTAAAAGGCAATGAAGCCTGGAGTCTGGGATCATGGCCAGATATGTGCCATCCCTTGCAGGCATGGACACCTGTTGGGTCTCTGGCTATCTTTAAGCCAGTGGTCTATCAGAAACCAAGCCATTCTTTCACGGTCCCACAAATGGCTGAGAAGCACCTAAAGAAATGTCCAACATCCTTAGTTATCAGGGAAATGCAAATCAAAACAAACCTGAGATTCCACTTCACACCAATCAGAATGGCTGAGATAAAAACTCAGGTGACAGCACATGCTGGTGAAGATGTGGAGAAAGAGGAACAGTCTATCAAACTGTGATGTACTGAACACATGCCAACCTGATTTACTGGGATATTGACAAATGTACACATTCAAGTTTATAACATCTGTAAGTTTTCATAAAGAGCATCCACTATGTGAGACATACTGTGCTTCCTATTTCTAGAAAGAAAGAAAGAAAGAAAGAAAGAAAGAAAGAAAGAAAGAAAGAAGGAAAGAAAGAAAGAATATGGTTTGTTTATTTTGAGTTTCCAGTTAATATAAAGAGTGGGATACAAAGGAGCATTGTGGGTAAATCCTATGGAAAGTGATGCAAAAGACCCATCTCCAAAATGGCCAACACAGTTTCACATTCATGTGAATGTGATTGGATCAGAAAAAAAAAGTCTATACCAATCAGAGCTTTAGATCTTTTGTCTTCCCACACCCTTCTTCAGCTCTTTCCATGGGGGTACTTTTGTCTCCATAATTATTACTCTGCATTGAGCCTGTATTATCTAATCTTAAGGCCAGTCAGTCTCAAGGAGTTTTGATCCTGCATTTTCCTCAATGACACACACCTGGTCTGAGAAGCCAAGTTTAACCTCTTTAGTGAGACTTTTGTAGGTTCTGCAGGTTTAACTAGGAATTAGTCAACTCATTATCCCATCATTTTTTACTCTAAACCATAATTTCTACAGTTAAGTTTAATATCTCCAGGTTAGAATAAATTAAGTGAAATATTGGCAAGAGGGAGATGAGAGTGGATCACTTATTTGTAAGTATCAAAATATTGCTGTTAGTGTTTTAGTGGAACTATTTTCAGTTGGCATTATTTAGAAAGTCTTGAAATACCTCCTACCATTTCCCGTCAACTGAAAAGGTGTGGTTACCTCCTTTCATCTCATCCTCTCTTCTTTCATTGGCATCTCTCAAAGGTATAGTTCGAAACCTCATTGTCTTCTCATTGTGCACACCATGAGACACAGCCTATTTACTACAGTTATTACGTTGTCTTGGCAAAGTTCCACTGGTACTTAGAATGAATGGCCAGTAGTAAATAAACTCAGTGTCTAATCACAGGGAAGCAGTACAGGGCTTGTACAAGAATGAAGAGATGAATCATAGCACATCAAAATCATAGTGTATCACAATCCATAGAACACCTAAGTTACTTTAATTTTTACATGTTTGAAAAAAATTTTGTTTTGTTTTGGGTTTGGTTTTGGTTTTTTAAATCTGAAACTCAAAAGCCAGCGAAGATGTCTTTTTAAAATGATACATTTAAATAAATAAAGTCTGAAAGAATCCATGAGAAACATGTCTACACTATAAGGACAGTTAAAGTGAGATTTAAACCAAGAAATGAAGTACTATGCTTAGAAAATTTTCTACTTAGAAGACACTTCTAAAAGACTTTAAGTGCTATTGTTCATTATAAAAGGTAACTTATTTGATTTAAAAAAAAAACTATCAGTGCTATACTACCAGGAAAGTATAATGTATGACAAATGTAAAATAAAACATAATGGAAAGAGGTGGTATGTGTGCTAAACATAGGCAAGCTCGTGAAGTCAGCACACTCCAAGAGAAAATGTAGCTAGTGAAAAGTGACCATAAAAAAGCCAGGACCAGAAATCACTTCCTATACAAGGGTCAAACAATCAAAATCTCAGCATTCTGTGCCACTTCAATTTCTATCTATAAATTATTTACCTGTACTTTGCATATGTGTGTTTTACTTTGCTTTTCTTCACTTTAATACCTTTGAAATTCTGAGTAATCCAATACACATTTAGCATTCACAAGGCCTCAGGTTCAACTTCTGACACCAGAGGAAGCCAACAAATAACATATGTTAAAAAATCTTCAAATATTTACTTAAAAGATAATGTTAGCTCGGCAAGACAACGAAGTGGGCAATAACCAGATCAGGCCAACAGTGCATAAATTACCAGCTACTGTAGTAAATCTTAAGATAATTAAGAAAAAATATTTCTTTAAGAATGGAGTAATACAGAAATACAAAAATATCCAATGCAGATAAAGAACAAAAACAGAACTTTAAAAGTGATAGAATGAATTGAAAATAACATGCATGATTCTATCTTGAAATAGTAAGAGTTATATAAAATATTAAAGAATAACAAATATCCCACCTGAAAAAATTGAATTAAAAACATTAAAATTCCCTTGTATGCTGTCTATAAGTAAAAGACTAGTAATTCACAATCTTATGCCATTTAGAAGAAGCAGTAGTGGCTACATTAATAACAGACAAATGGACTTTATAGTGAAAGAGTTAACCAACGGTTAGTAAAACAATCACATCATTATAAAGTGAGTAATTTGCAAAGAAGATACAGCAGTCCTAAACTGAGTGGAATGGAAAGCAGAGATGTGAAGCACACGAAATCAAAGTGATAGAACTGAAAAGACACAGTGAAAAATGACACTTTTTACTAAAGACTTCAGTACTTCTCTCTCATTAATCAATTATACAAGTTGACAGAAAATCAGTTAGGAAATAGAAGACCTCAAAAATTATATCAAGCACTTTAAATCTAATTGACATTTAAGAAAACACTTCACTGGACAACAAGATGATAAACTGATACACATATGGTCAATTGATTTCAACAAAGCTGTAAAGTCAGTTTAAAAAAAGAAAGATGGTCTTTTCAATAAATGGTCTTGAAACAGTTGGGTATTCATATGCAAAACAGGATGATAGAGGAGAAATCTGGCTTAAACTATAGAACATATGTTATCAAAATAGATAAGAAAGCTACAGGCAAAATTTACTAAATTGCTGTTCATCTAGAAAAGCCCATAGGTAGGGGAGATTGATAGCTAAATAGATGGGTAGAAATAAGCCTCTCTTATCCAAATTCCATCCCTGGGAACAAAATAGTTGGAGGAAACAGAACACTCATACATGACATCACACACACACACACACACACACACACACACACACACACACACA
>JANHMN010000002.1:127137890-127149201 GCA_030674055.1 Rhabdomys pumilio | reverse complement strand
GAGAGAGAGAGAGAGAGAGAGAGAGAGAGAGAGAGAGAGAGAGAGAGGTAATAGCATCAGTGTAAGTAAGTTACTTGTACAAAAATACTGGAATATTCCAAGTGAAAATGGTTGGAATTTTGTGTTCAGATGATCCCCCAGAATGAGATGAGAAGTAGACTAGAGGTATATTTTGGTTATATTTTGTAGTGGTCTTGGTCAACTTGTAGGATTCTTATTGAACTAATTTTTAAGGATATAAGTAGATAACGATGTCAGAGCCTTTCACTGTAACAAGATGCAGGCAAATTCAATGAACTAAACTTGTGAGGTTATTATAGTTGGTTTAATAAAATTTAAGTAATTTTGAAACGAGGAAGAAAGTCCGTTCACTAATCTTGGCAGGAAGAGCTGAAACACACAGAAAAGAGATAGGTTTTAATTAAAATAGATTCTTTTTTTTCATACAATACATACTGACAACAGTTCCCTTTCCCTTCCACTCCTCCCAGCTTCCTTCTTCTTGCCTCTGCCTCACTCTCCTCTGGTTGCCCTCCAAAAGACAACAACCAAACATGGCGAAACAAGACACAATATGACAAGTCAAAATCTCTCTTACTGAGGCAAGACAAGGCAACCTAATATCAGGAAGAGTTCCAAGGACAGATAAAAGTCGGAAACACACCAATTCACACTTTCAGGAGTCTCATTAAAAACACCAAATCCCACACAAAGCAGTCATAACATATATGCATAGGACCTGGTGCAGATACATATGGGCCACATACTTGTCACTTCATCCTCTGTGAGCCCATATATACCCTGTTTACTTGATTCAGTGGGCCATGCTCCCTTGAAATACTCCATCCCCATTGACACCAATGGAAATCTTAATCTTAGATTCTTGCTCTATGTAATGTCTAGCTGTAAGTCTCTGTACCTGGTCCTGTCTGCTGTCAGAGGAAGCCTCTCTGATGATGACTGGACAAGACAATACTAGTATAACAGAATATCATTAGGAATCATTTAATTGAGTTTTTTCTTCTAGTCATGTTTGGTTCTATTCTAAACCTCTGGCTATCCAGTATCCCTGGTTCCTGGCTATCCATGTAGTGTCAGGCATGGGTTCCCTCTTATGGCATGGGCCTCAAGTGAAACCTGGCATTTGTTGGAGACTCCCATAAGTTCTGAGCCATCATTTCTCCAGTGGATCTTGATCTTGTAGGTATGACAGGTTGTAGGTTGCAGGTTTTCTAGCTGTGCTTGTGCCTAGGTTTCTCCTTCAGTAGCCTGCAGAGAACCTTCGCATACCATAAAGACTATAACTTAGTGGGGAAAACTCCAGGAAGGTACCCATTACACCTCTCTATTTGTTCAATGAACTGTGTTGATATTTACCACAGCAATGGAATCCTGCTGTCAGTTTTTTCAGAATGACTCTATGATTTAGTATGAGCCTAGGTTGTGTAAGGACCTCCTTGGCCAACAACTCAACAACTTGTAGCTCAGACCTACAACTGGAAGCCTTGTCTTAATACAAAAGATGGTCAGTAAAGACTCTATAACCTCTATTACTAAGAGTCCTCAATAGGGTCATCCTGAAAGGTTCTAGGAAATTTCTGCTGTACTAGATTTTCACACCTCCTCCAACATCCCCCCAACTCCAGTTGATTTTCTCCTCACTCTTGCCATCAACTCCCGCCCTTCTATTCTCATCCCCACTTTCCCCCAGAATACCCATAAAACCTACTTATTATATTTTCCCTTCCTAAGGAAATCTATATACCTCTCTAGAACTCTCTCTTTTACCTAAACTCTCTGGGTCTGTGGGTTGTTCCTTGATTATCATTTACTTAACAGCAGCTATTACCTGAAAATTTAATGATGTCTTTTTTTTTGTAATAATTGAATAATACTTCATTGTATAAATGTATCACATTTTCTTTATTCATTCTTCAGTTAGGGGACAACTAGGTTTTTGAAGAGATTTTAAGGTGTTGGGAATGTCAATGACTATGTGACTACTTCCATGAAATGGATAAAAGAAAGGCTAAAATGGTAGCATCAAATTTAGCAACATGATGAAGTTGACCTAAGCACGTAAATCTAACTGGAGTCTTGAAAAGTAAATAAATCAGAAAATGCTATGACTTACTTTATTGCTGAATATACGAGCAGATGAATGTCATGTAAAAGGAAAACATTTAAAAATGAATAATCACAGGTTGCTATTATAATAATTTTTGGTTGCCTTCACAGACCATAGTCTACATTGCCACAACACATTGAAGAAAATCCAAAAACTAAAGCTGTAGGGATGGTTCAATAGATAAAATTGCTGATTTCATGAGCTTGGCAACATGAATTTGATTACAAAACCCATGTAATAAGAGAAATGAGGCAGGACTCATGAGTAATCACAGCATTCCTCCAGTAAGATGGAGAAATAAAGACAAAAGTATCTCCACGAAGCTTGTGGTCTTGTTAGCCTGCAGTGAACTAAGAAGCAATGACAAAGGGGCCTCTGGTATGCTACGGTTGTATCCTTCCTCCTCCCTCTACTCATCAGAAGGATGATCTGGGAATATTGTTTTTCCTGGAATAGGTAGAGGTTTCCTTAGAAGCCTCATTTAACCATAATTCTGTGCATTAACGTTAGATATATTACATGTATGGATATTTATAAAGGTTTAAATGCCGACAAAGTTCAGATGTTGACTCGAGGCTGGGGCAAATGTGCTGTCTGCAGGCTATTGATGAAGGCTTTGTGGAAGGCAGCCAGAGCCTAGCAAGAGAGCTTTTGTTGCATTAACTAGAGCCCTACCTTCTGTCTTATCTAATTAACTCAATATCTCTCACACAGCTGCAAGCCTTCTGTTTTATCTTCCAAAATTGTTCTCAACCTCACCACTGTAAGCCTAACATTTATTTTAACAATAGCTTTTGTGTTAACCCATAAAAAGGGATTGAGCTAACAGTACTTACTCAACTGTGAGTCATAATGAAAAAAAAATCTTACTTAATACAATAAATTGAAATATGAGACCAAAATGCCATAAACTCAAATATTTGAAAGACATATGAAAAAAAATGTAATCAACAGAAACCATTGAGAAAGTGATCCATGAGAGGTTATATATGTGTGTATATATAACACGTGTGTGTGTGTGTGTGTGTGTGTGTGTGTGTGTGTGTGTGTGTGAAAATAATGAGAAAAAAGTATAAATTAAACTCAAATTTAAACAAGACAAGTGATAATAAACATCAGAAAGAGAAAATGAAAACTATAACAACCTAAAATATGGAAAGAGAGCAACTAAAGCACAAGAGAATAAACAATGTGTGAATCATGCATATAGAGTCAGGAGGACTATGCAGCCTAAGTATACACAGAGACAGTATACAACCGCCTATTTCCTCCTTTTCAATTCTGCAAACCAAGTTCTTATCCTCACATTTGATCAAACAAAACTGCCCACTCGATGAGCGGAATTCAGTCTTTCTTTTTTGTGAACTTTTTTTCCCCCTCAACCTTTACACCAACTATTTCTAAAGCTAGTTGAACTTTGGCTGACCCTCTTTCTATAAAAATTTTAGCCTTCCTCCCTATGGTGGAGCTATGGTCTCTTGGCAACACATTCAGAACTAAGAGTTGAATTTAACACTGCTATAATTGATTTTCTATACAGAGTGAAGTAGAGGAAAGTCTAGAAATAGGAAAAAGAAATTCTTATAAATTATTTGGGAGTACACAGCATTGTCTTTCTTGGTCCCTGTTATTTGCCTAGAATATAAAAGCATGTTCCTTTTTTCCAACTAATGTTTCTAGAAGTAAATATTCAACCTCTATTCTAGGACACTTCCCTCACAGTGTGGCTTGTACAAGGTTTCTTCTCTTACACTAAACTCAAGAAAGCAGAAAAAATGATTAAATTTGAATAAGTTCTATTTCTTTTCTCAGCTTTGTGACTATTTGAATATTTAAGAGAAATTCACAAATTTTCTCATTGTTAGTACAAATCACTTTTGCAATGTTGGTGTTTCTTTGTTCAGAAGATCAGGATTGAAATGGAGCTGAGACATGTTTGCTGAGTGTAGTCGGTGGGAGAATTTGTACCTTTTCTGTGATTCACCATTTTTCAGTTTGTAATCCAACCAGTAAGATGACATTTATTCATTGTCATATTGATTTATGCGATAATCAGCTATTAAAAGAAAGAGAAGTAGAATAGGCTTTGCATAATTAAAAATCAAGACACTGCATGGATTATAAATAGAATTGGTACAATTTAAAATAATCCTGAATAAAGTTTGTAGATGAGCAAAGTTTCAACCTCCCTTGACTAGAAAATAAGATCTATTTTTAATTAGAAATATTCATATTTTAATCATATAATTTAAAAAATATTTCTAAGATTATTTTTAAAAAGAATCAGTATCCAAATACAAAAATTTCACTATCATTTTTAATTATTTTTAATTTATTTATGTTTTTTACTTAATGGAGAAATTACTGTTTTGTGCCTCAGAAGACAAGCTGTATTTGAGTCTAGTTGCTCATATTAAAACTATGATGTTAAAATGACCTCTTGTGTAAGTCTTCAGTGTAATCTTCCCATTAAGCTACTTTTGAAGATTAAAGAATTATACAAAAACTCTGGCACTTTGTGTGTGTGTGTGTGTGTGTGTGTGTGTGTGTGTGTGTGTGTGTGTTGAAGCTGAGAACAGGCACATATATGGGGAAATATGAATAGAACAGGAGTAATACTCAAACATCCCACCTGAGAATACAAAGTTGCATTTTGGATACAAATTCATATTCGTCCAAGGAAGTAGTTTTCTCAAGTTGAATTTTGAGAATCAGAAAAAAAATCCCTCTGTTTTGTTTTCAAAGTGACTGGAATACTCATCTCCTCTCTACTAACTCCTCACCTCTGTAGCCCAGCAATAAACAAAGGTTTCTGTTTCACTGTCATTTCTGTAGTTCCTCCATAATACAGCCCTGAAAAGAGACATATAAGTAACATACAGACTGAACAGGTTATGCTTATGAATATTTATGTAATGTACATGATGTATATGTTCATACATATATAATTCATGTCTGTATATACACACATTTAGGCATATAATAACAATCAATGAAAACAGAGGCCATAAATTTGAAAGACAGCAGGGAGGGGCATGTCAGAAGATTTAAACAGAGAAAAGGGAAGGCAGGAATGATATAATTGTATACTCATAAATTAGTGTCTTGCTCAGCCATCATCAGAGTAACTTCCTCCTGGAGCAGATGGGAACAGATTCAGAGGCCCACAGCCAGATATTCTGCAAAGTTAAAGACTTTGTAACACTGAGCCCTAAATAGAATGGCTCTATCAAATACCTACTCCCAGGACTCAGGAAACCCTAGGAAAGAGGAGGTGGAAACAGTGTACTATGATCTTAAAAATAACAGAAATGATCTTTTAAAAGTAGCTGGTAAGAAAAATCAGAGACTTGTGTGGAATCTTTGCTTGTTTAAGGCTGTGCCATGCTAGCTGGTGTTTCACTATCCCTGACAAAGCTTTGAGACTCACCAATGGTTGCCCTACCACATCAACCTTTCTATGAGAATTTGCCCAGGATGTATCCCTTTCTATTTGCCAATTTGAACCATTTAAATGTAACAGTGGGGGAGTGTGTGCTACCCAAGAAAGTTATCTATAGCCAGCATGTCATTAGAATCAGTATTTGGCGGTAGAGAGTGAAGTCTGGTAATTACAATCAAGTCTCCTTCAAATTTGGAAGAGAAATGAAGACTTCGACTGATAAGGGAAATAAGTATATATAATAAGATCTGAACGTTCTGTAAGGCCAAAGAATGTTTTAAATATGAGAATTTTGTTATTCTTACTTTCTATAAAGATCTTTTTCATCCTGGACTTTTGTGACCTTTTATTTTCATTTCTTCTCTTCCAAATGGTCTACCCTGGCCTTTTCCTCAAACTCACTTACATGATCGGGTCTTTTACAATAGAAATGGTTTGCATCATGAGAAAAATCTATTCACCAAAGATAATTGAAAATCTCTAGGTGCCTCAGCCTCTCATTACTCTCGAGTTTTTCTCCTCTGGCCATTAGTTTGGAAGGTACGTTCTTTGCAAAGTGCAGCTTCTCAAATTTGATTTTCTCCTTAACCAATGGCCCTCTACTACCATGAACTACAATAGAGGTCAAATTACAGGCAAAAATATTCCATTCCACTAATACACTGGCATCCAAGAGGTGTCTGGGGCATATTATTAACACTCATAGGACATGTGAGGGAGTGGGAAAAAACTACCCAAGTCTACATCCTGTTTCCACAGTCATGACTGCCCAGTGTGTCCATAGAAATGTGCATATACCACATTTCATATCCTATTAACTCATATTTTAGTTTGGTTGATTTGTAAGTTTGATAACATAGTTCTTCATATTCAAAGAAATATACAAATTTAACTTTCATGTGAATTTTGAGACTGGTATATCCTCTGGTAAAATATTACTATTGTTATTATTGTATAGCTTCATGTGATATATATTTTTCACTAAAATGTGAATAAATTTTAAATTTGTTGTAATATTCGTGCGACATGCCATGTGACTATGTTAGAATTGATTAATGCATTTAATTCATAAACAGAAAGACCTTTAAGCACTTCACCATTTCTTACCATATTTAGTAACAGAAAAACTCTTGATAAAAATCAATACATTGCAACTACACAATTTATAGATATACAACTACCATCCACATTGTTCGATAGATAAACAAAAGAGCTAGACAAGTTTAGTACTGCGCGAACTTCAGTCGTAGAGATTCACTTAACACTGCCCATCTCCATCTTTTGTTACTCATCTCTGGATTCCTGACATCTAGGAACTTTCTTCAATGTAAAAAAAATAGAAAAATGAGATAAGATCATAAGCTGGAGCTGAAGACATATGTTGGACTTAGTGAAACTTAAGATATTTCTGTGAATCAGTTTTCCAACCATAAGGATTTGTGGGCAGAGGTCCAGATTGAGGAGGTAAACTGGCACAGCTTGTAAAAGGGTAAGCCTGGTTATATATGTGGAAAGAAAGTTTAGAATAGTATAGGTGGCTATTTGTCAGTTACATCTTTGGACATTGGCCATATGTCTGATCCAAAGGAACATTTACCTGGTAGCATAAGTAAGGTATTAGAGAGCAGGAATTTTACATTATTCTATTTGGTTATTTGCCAAAAGGCAAAACAGAATTTAAAACTGTTCATTGCATGGAGGAATATATGAATAAATCAGGACAAATTAAAAGAATCAATAGATTTAAAAAAAACCCTAATTTTCCATGATTTTACTATGAAAATAGCAAAGAGAGACAGAGAGAAAAAGAACAATTAATAAAATAATGTACAATGTCTTTAAACCTGAGATTTTATGCTAAATTACCTAGCTATCAAGTGAAGAAGTCAAAGGAAGAAAGGTTTGTTTGGAACCACTGTAGTCCGAGGCATCTGGGAGGAAGCAGGAGGATCACTTAAGCTCTAGAATTGCATAGCAGAGAGTGCAACAAAGTGAGGTCTGTCCATCTCACAATAAAAGCAACAGTATTAGGAATTTAGATTTTTCTGGGCATTGAATACATCATTAGAGTGATGGCCCCCATGATTGGGATAAGAATTAATATTAATGGACTCCAGAAATGTCTTCCCCAAGAACAGAATAGGAGTGCATGACTAAGTTTTAGCACTTGAGAAACAGAAGCAGCCAAATCAAAGTTCAAGCCAGTCTGGTTCATCTATAGTTCTAGAGTAAACACAAGTGTACAGTGACACCCATTCTCATGAAAAATCTCTTCTCCATTCCATTGTACATTTCTAGACTCAAATTTGTTTTAAAACATAAAGTGAAACTAAGTGTAAGTTAAGAAATATGAATTGTTCTTTCTTCTTGAACTAGTTAACGAAACTGTTTATAGTACATTGCTATGACAATACTTTGTTATGTAACATGCATATATTTCCTTCAAAAACATATATTCTTTCTGCACTCTACTCTGATTCATTTAATTTATATAATTTTGAGTACACGCAGCAAAGCATTCAATGAAATATTAAAAATTGCCAATTACTGTCCTATTACTATAAGCAGCTAAATAAGGTCCATCTAAATTTACCAATTTTTAACATATACATTACTATAGAAAAACACCCATAAAGAGGTACTTTGCTCAGTTAGTATTTTTTTCTTTTAAGAAGGTCAACGGGGTGAAAAATACATACACTCTGAATATGATTCATTTTGAAAATACATTAAGAAGGATTTCTATATCTAAATTGGTTAACCTAAAATGTAAATG
The DNA here is from genome assembly GCA_030674055.1 of Rhabdomys pumilio. Taxonomy (NCBI): domain Eukaryota; kingdom Metazoa; phylum Chordata; class Mammalia; order Rodentia; family Muridae; genus Rhabdomys; species Rhabdomys pumilio. The sequence continues at coordinate 127,140,855 of JANHMN010000002.1, read as the reverse complement.
CTACAAAAAGAAAAGAATTAGATTAAGTCAGAGGGGAAATACAAGAACCTAAAAATAAAAAATATATACATACAGTAAATCATGTTTACCAGAAAGAAAGGCACAGTAAAGCATCATTTCTAGTAGGCACCCTCCATAACCAAGCACAGATACATAAATGTACACAGTAGTGATGTACTTGGGAAAGCATGGAGACAAAGGAGGAACTCAGAACCAGGATTTAACAAAATGTTTGCAAACCAAGGCCTCTAAGGAGTGGCTAGAATCAAAGTTCAATCCTTGGTGGTCTTTTTGGAATTCATAAACGTTTCCTGGTACAACACTTTCAGACAAGTAGTGAGATGTAAATTAGTGCAATATAAATTCCTCTACAATGAGGCATGTTTTAACAAATTAGTATCCTAAAAAGAAATGTATTTATCCAGAAAGGCAGAGATAATGGAGGAACAATAGGATTTGGTCTCATTCTTGACCATAGAGAGGGAGAGAAGGCAGTTCAAAAGAGGAATACTGTGCAAAACTTAGGGAAAAATCTCAAAACGGTATCTGTAAATCACAAGAGCAGGCAACTCATGACTGTAGTGTATGGCTTCATCAGAGGCAAAGCTGGTGTGTGCTGCTACAGAAAACCTCATAAATAATTCAGTTAACTATAAGAGAGTTTTCAGGCATATACAATAACCTCCCAAATTTAAAATCTAGTTCATCTCCCTCTCACTTACTGCAAATCACCTGTATTTATTCTTATAGCTCATATTTATGAACTACTTATAATTTTAAATACAAAGAAGCACAAAAGGGAGTATGCTATACTTGTTACACTAAAAGCTGGATCTGCTTGTAGAAGCGTGATGCAAAATAAATTGTTTTACCAATTTTAGAGCTGAATTATTCTTCCAGTATATGTATTGATTCAATATCAGGCACTGGACCAGAAAGTCCTAAAAATCAGTTCAAAGAACAGCATCCAAATATGTCTTTCTGTTCTCCAAAATCTCTAATTTTGGACATTATATTCTATCTAACCACTAACCATCTCTCAAGTACTGGATATTGGTTGTGGGAAAACATATCCAACCTTAGCAAAACTTTAATATTACAGCTAAAGTGTAAGGAGCAGAGAAAATTTTAACACTTTGTATTGCACTAATTTACATCTCACTATTTGTCTGAAAGTGTTATACAGGGAAATATTTATGAACCCGCAAAAAAAAAAAAAACAAGGAGCCAATTCCAATGTAATAATATTACAGTCTCTTTTTTCAAGCTCAACCTTGGGCAACACTACTGTCTCTGACACAGGAGAATGGGAGAGGGCAGCACTAAGGTTAGTTTCAGGCGAGCATTTGTAGAAACAAGAAGTGGGTATCTAACCTGGCACACATCTGATGGGGTAATGTATTATGGTCTTTAACATAAATGGCTGGTGTTGAGAGTCAACCATAAACTAAACTTCTGCTTTTTTCCCGATTGGGGGTTGTTAGGAAGTATCAGAGGTAAGCTTGAAACCCGGGGGTACAGATTTCTTGGGAAATAACCTGGAAATTGGTGTTTGATGCAAGTCTTGTTTGGGGCTAACCTAGAAGCCATCCTGTTATTTAACTTGGATTCAATCTTGGGTCAGGTTCTCTAAGATGGACTCTGAACCCAAAATTTCTGGTTTCTCAAAGGTGAACAAAATATTATTTTTACCTTCATTAGTAATAGTTTTCTCTTTGGAGAGAGTAAATTAATAATGTAAATAAGATCACCAGAGGACCCTTGAAAGTACTCAGTAGAACAAACTTTCTGAGCACAGTGAAGCACTATAGAAGTATCCATTTACACACAATTGATATGCTAATTACAGACCATTAAGACAAGATCAAGGATATATACTGGATAACAGTTTGTTAATGTGAGCTAATTTACCTACTTGAAATAATAGAACCCCATTCCTTTCCAAAATAACATATTTTCAGATATTTTTCTCTTAATTGACATTAAGCTTCTTCTAATTAATATAGATTAATGAAAATTTACAGGAATTAATAGTTAGGAATTGGAGGATTAGGAAGTCTTCTGTAAACTATTTCCGGTTAGGAAGCCTTAGGTTCTGAAAGAAGTAGGATTTTACCTTGTCTTAGTTCAGTAGCTCTTCCAAACACAGTAAAACATCACATATGGCAAAATTAGAAATAATACTAAAGGAAAGAGTGTTGAAAGGTAGCATTTGTATGTATGACTTTTATATGTGGTCTTCTAGGCCATTGAGATAGGTCCATGAGTAGAAGTGCCTGGGGACAAGACTGTCAACTCCAAGTCTATAACCAGGACCCATATAGTGGAAGAAGGGAGCTGCCTCTGACCAGAAACTAAAGGCAACACAACTCGGTAAACTTCTACAGTTAGAGTAGCCATTCAAAACCAATAGTGTCCACCTTGTGGGGAGAAATGGGTGGGGGTGAATGAGACGAACATTTGAAAGTGATTTGCAGAAATGTCACACTGTACCTAATGTCTGCAGTCCATTATAAATATACCTGCCACACTGACAGTTGTAGACTTGCTACAAGCAATGTTTATGGACAAGGCCTGCTCATTTCTCTATAGAACCCAAAGGGGACGTAATTAATGTCCTTTGTTGGATACAAATATCAGAAAATGACTTAGCGCAACCTTAAAAGTGTTTTTACATGTGAATTTTACTGAACCAACAGTTCCACTGTACCACAGTAAAGAAAAAAAAATCAAACCACAAATAATAACCCTTAACCCATGTATAGAAAAGTGTTAGTCCAAAATTTGAACTAACACTTCTTTACCACAATAAAGAAAAAATAAATCAAACCACAAATAATAGCCCTTAACCCATGTATGAAAAGTGTTAGTCCAAATTTTGCCATGTTATTTCCTAATTGACACTTCAGCTGAGGGTCCTTTCTTTCTTTCTTTCTTTCTTTCTTTCTTTCTTTCTTTCTTTCTT
>JANHMN010000002.1:127109094-127137880 GCA_030674055.1 Rhabdomys pumilio | reverse complement strand
CTTTCTTTCTTTCTTTCTTTCTTTCTTTCTTTCTTTCTTTCTTTCTTTCTTTCTTCTTTCTGGTTTTCTGCTTTACTTTATTTTGGTGATCTTTATGAGAGACTAACTAACAATAATGAATGTTCAGCTTCTACACAGCTCTCATCTATTTTGCAGTTTATTCCCTCCCTCTCAGTGCTTACAATATTTGAGCCACAGAGGAAGCATTAAAATCATTTGTTTCAGTTCATCACCAGATTTAGTTTATATTTACTTGTCCTTTATCTATTTGCTCTTCACACAAATACTTTTAACCGATCTTTTACATTGTTCTCTCTAAATATTTTATTTATCTTAAACACTGTAAGTACATTAATATTTATTTAGAGATTTTTAGTAATCATTTTCTCTTTCATATAATGAGAAATTACCATAGGCTAATTCCGTGAATGAAGCAGTTCACATACAAATTTTCACATTATCTGATAGGTTTTCATATGTAAATCACATGCATCTGTTTATCTCTGGTGAATGGTGTCAAATATTCTCAATGCAAAATGGACCTTAAGTAACATTGTCTTTCTAATGACTTTTCCCCTTTCAAGAAGAAATTGGCTATTTGTGCCAGAAATTTCAAAATTGTCACTGGAAAAGAGCTTACTTTGTTTTTATTGACAGCATCAGAGTAAAAAGAGAAAAGACTCTTTGAGGTGAGTCTCCATACTGTCATCGTACAAAGGTTCCAGGCTTTGTGTTTAAGATTATGATGCCTCAGCCCCCAACACTTTGAAACAGAGTTGCTATGTTTCAATGGAAACAAAATCCGTCTACATTTAAAGAGATTTTTTATTAGATGTCAGGCACTTAAATCACGTTTACAAACATGGAAAGACAAATGCTCACACATCTGAAATGGCCCCTTTCTCCACTCTCAAATCTCCTTTGAATTCACCATGTGGGTGAAATCAAAGCACAGAACAAACACTTTTGATATGGCTTTGAAGATGATAACAGCTTCTAACAGAGAAAAAGGCGGCTTTGGGTTTGCAGGAAAACGGTGATTGACGTGACACCCAGCCCAAGAAAGTTTACCTTTTAATGAGTGCTTGGAGAGAAGCTCTCCAGTCGGTGCTTTATTTTTATAGGCAGCTGCCTTACTAAAACAGGTCTTAGCCATCTAGGCTCAGGAGCTACTGCACATTCTCTTAAGGAGCACCATCTTTTGATCCGATTGCACCTATGCAGCATGCGGCAGAGTATGAGGTGAATCAAGGATTAGAACCTGCCCTCCAGAGGATACAGCACAATTTCCCTATCAGTAACCAAAGCAGAGACTCCAGCTGGAATAACTTAATGCATATTCTAGCAAATGTAAAACAGTGATATCAAGGAGGCAAAATTGTTATGTCTCCCTTTTCTAAGCTTGTTTTTGCTAAAATAATTCTTACATAACACTCTTTTTAAGGGTCTTCTCCCAAAAGAATGTAATGATACAAAATTCTTTTCCTTTGTTAATCCAGTTTCAGAGTTTCCAAGGTTTTTTTCCATATTTCTATTTGTTTTCTTCTTTCTTTCTTTCTTTCTTTCTTTCTTTCTTTCTTTCTTTCATTCTTTCCTTTTTTCTTTCTTTTTTTTATTTTTGGTAATAGTTTAGAAGTATTGAGTTCTATCACTGTATGTAGATATGTGCTTTAAACCCAGATTTGAATCTTAGGAAACTATTTTAAAGTAACCTCCAATACATGACTGCAGGCTCCTGACATTGTTGGACAGCATTGTGGCAGAGAGAGCAATCACCGCGACTCATTTCAGCTACTGTCTTTGGTTTAGGCTGAGCCATTCTATCACATTTTCTTCTGCTGACACTCATTGGGAACATTTCTCAGTCAGTCTATTCCTGCTGTCACTGTGTCAAATGGGGCCACAGTATGAGTTCTGGCCAAGGTGATTTTAGGGAAAGTGCTATATGCTCCTTCCAAACTTGAAATAAAATTCTTTAGCTATGTTCTTAGCCTTACAAACCAGGACTCACAGGCAACATGTGACCAACTAAAACAATTACCTTTAATTAACTATTTTTGGTATGTAGCTATACCTGGTCATTTACAAGTATTTCTACCTATGGTTTGGGGATAGTGACATGTTGAGAGTTATAACAAAGACTAGTAGATAAACATCATAAAATATTTATTATCTGCCTCTTTATATCAAAAATAAAAGCCCAGTTTGTTTCTTTAGAGAATTGAAAGGCTCCAAGACTCACTATTGTAATCAGCAGGAAGAAGAGAGACAGTGGTCTAATTACAGATGCAACGGGGATTTTTGACTTGGTAACAATTCCTGGGGTATGACTGCACATGTGATTTACTGAAGTCCGTGAAGTAAATTATTGCAAAGGATGTAGAGGGCACAGGAATAGTTGATATACAAATAAGTGTTTTCATGTGTATAAACAGAGAAACTTACGTTATCTATCATCTATCTATCTATCTATCTATCTATCTATCTATCTAAAACACATTATATATTATAACTTTGACAATGTTTTTCATTGTTTAAAACTAACTGCATTTCTTACAGCTAATTTCTGAAATCTACAGTGGCTAGCAGGAGCTTTCAAATCCTTGTTTGAGGGCTATTTACCACTCACATCAGGGAAGCTAGGGTCTGAGGAGCTCAGTCTTTCTAGGGGGAAGCAGTCCTAGCTCTTCTTAAGAGCCTAAGAGAAATGATAGATTTTGTTTGGTTCAGTGCTATCCTGCAGTCACAGAAGGGAGATTTTGGAGATACAAGCTGCACACTTTTAAAACTCACATCAACATAACATTTTTCCACACTTTGTGACTTTTGCTTGTGACTCCACACTGTACACCAAAGCTGAAGCACATTTTATTACACATCCTTTGGTTTGCTTCATTTCATTACAGATCATGTTTTCCTAGGTCAAGTGACTATTCAGGGGCAAAATCTACCAGTCTTGTACATTGTTGCACTGAGGGTAAATAGTCTATTTAGAGTCTTCCCCTTACCAGCTAAATGTATATTTCACAAACTCAATGCAATTTCTTGTTTGGTACTTTTGCTAGAAAGTCCCAAGAGTCATTATGTAAATTGCTTTGGTCTCATCTCTGAGTTTTTACTAAGGTGATTCTTGCAAAATCACACATAGGAAAAACAAAATTGAAGAAGAAAGACTTGTTATACTTTAATCCCAAGATGATGACTTTTTGTTTGTCTCATATTTACATACCTAACAGGGTCATACAGATGACCCTTTTCTGGACAAAGACGGTTTGCACCCAGCATGACCTTTTATTTGAACATGGTGGAAAAGCAGCTGACAATCTATATTTGGTAATTTTAAAACAAAACCACCATAATATTTGCAGTGATTAAAAAAAAGTGAGTGAGTATGTGTGTGTGTGTGTGTGTGTGTGTTTTTATACTTTGGAGCAACAATGTGTGTGTGTACATATATATATATATATATATATATATATATATATACATTTATATATCCACATATGTTGCATATGTTATAATTTTACATATATATTATGTTATTTTTAAGATACATATGCACAAAATATATTGAAATAGATTTGGATAAAGACTAACTTATTGATTAGAAGAATAATATAAACCCTATAATATTTTTATCACCATAGCTAATAATACTTAAAAGTTTATGTTGCTGAAAATAAAAAGGGCTACATCTCTTTAATTACCAGCTCTACCCTTGCAGGCCTTAATTAATAACTTCATTTACATATTATAAAATTGTATTTATTTCTTGATTTGGTTTAAAAATTAAGACATAAGTTTTATAACTCATTCTTTCTATCATTTTATTTTACCAAGATGTAAAATTAAAACAATTCGATGTATGTACTTTATAGCTATATAAATTATGAACATTCTCAATATTATTACTCTCTACAAATTAATTTTGTTTTGGTTGGATTAATAACAACATAGTTCTCTTTTTGCTCGGTATATAATTTGAAACAAATTTCAAAACTCTAGAGGTGTCTATATTCCCAGCATTAGAGAACCTGAGGAAGGAAAATGAAGAATTGGAGATTAGCCTTGATTATATATAGTGGTATTCTGTCAAAAAGACAAAGCCAACCAAAATGATACAGTTCCAGTAGATATTTGAATAGTAAGTAGGTTTTTTCAAAGCGGGGCCACTGGCTAACCTGTCTGTCACATTTTTCTCTTTAACACGTCTCCACTGCTGCTCCCTTTAAATAAATAAAATGCTAAATTTTGAGTTGTTTACACAGCACAATCACTAGTTGGCACTAAGATCAATGCTTTGCAGATATTGCAGATATACAAAGGCCATTTCCTTGCTTTTCTACTTTTTTGTAAATGTTAAATTTATGGATATCTAATAATTTTACAGAACTTGTTTTGATGTTCTTTTTGTCCCCCAAGGCTTTGTCATTTCTTTGTTACTCTTTTTTTTATTGGCTATTTCGTATTTCATTTATTTGCATTTCAAATGTTATCCCCTTTCCCTGTTTCCCCTCTGAAAACCCCCTATTCCATCCCCCCCACTGCTTTTAGGATGATGCTCACTCGCCTACCCGCCTACTCACTGCCTCTCCACCCTGGCATTTCCCTACACTGGGGAATGAGCCTTCACGGGCAAAGACCTCACCTTCCATTGATGTGTGACAAGGCCATCCTCTACTACCTAAGCTGCTGCAGTCATGGGTTTATCCATGTGTACTCTTTGGTTGGTGGTTTAGTCCCTGGGAGCCCTGGGTGGTCTGGGTGGTCTGGTTGGTCTGGTTGGTTGATATTGTTGTTCTTTCTTCCTATGAAGTTGCAAACCCCTTCAACTCCTTCAGTCCTTTCTCTAATTCCTCCTTTGGAGACCCATGGTTCTCTGCAAGCATCTGCGTCTCTATTTGTCAGGCTCTGGAAGAGCCTCTCAGGGAACAGCCTGATATAGCTGTCTTTGCTACTCTTAAAAACTCATGAAGAAGGAAGACCAAGTGTGGATACCTCGGTCCTACTTAAAAGGACTGACAGAATGCTCAAAGGAGCAAATATGGCGACAAAGTGTAGGACAGAAAGTCAAGGAGGGGCCATCTGGACACCACTTTACCTTGGTATCCGTCCCATGTGCAGTCACCAAAGAGAGGCCGATATGGAAGTGCATGCGGACAGGAGCCTGATGTAGCTGTCTCCTCAGAGGTCTGCCAGAGCCTGACATATCCAGAGGCGGGTGCTCGAAGCTACTCATTGATCTGATCAAGGATTCCCAATGGAGAAGTTAGGGGGCTGAAGGAGCTGAAAGGGTTGGTAGCCCCAAGGGGAGAGCAACAATGCCAACCAACCAGAGCTCCCCAGAGTCTAAACCACCAGCCTGGGAGCACAAAGGTAGGCACCCATTTCTTCAGCTGTATACTTAGGGGAGGATGACCTTGTCAGGCATGGGTGGGAGAGGAGATCCTTGGTCCCATGATGGCTGAACACCAAGCGGGGAGGAATTCGAGGGTGGGGAGGGGGGTGGAGGGTAGGTGGGGGCACACCCTTGTGGAGGCAGGAGGTGGGAGGGGATAGGGGGTTTCTAGGTGGTTGGGGGAATGAGGTGAGGTGATAAAAATCTGAAATGTAAACAAAATATCCAATAAAAAATATGAAAAAAAAAAACTTATTATTGATTGGTCTGGGAAGGGGAAGTATACATTCTCAGTGAAGATAGCCTACATTTCTTCACAATCTGTTTCACCTTACCTTTTTAATTTAAGGACTTCCTGAGAGCACATGGTTGAATAGAATTTTCTTTAAAGAAACTGAAATGCTTTTTAATTCTCGTAGCATTGGGGGCATCAACTTCTGAGGCACAGGAATTACTGTAAAACTTCTCCTGATAGCTAAAGCTCTTGGTGAATACTGACTTTGGAGGTACGATTATAATAAATACTGTCAGGGAAAGAGTGTTAATAAGTTTAAACTGGTAACAATTCTAAGGCTGGATTAAGAATTTCTAGTCATTTTTAGAAGTTTTTGGAGATGAAGCACAATGTTAAAAAAATGTTTGCTTGCCCTTCCTGCATAAAGCCTCGGATTCCACCCCTATTATAAAATAAATAAATAAACAAACAAAGAAAGAAAGAAAGAAAGAAAGAAAGAAAGAAAGAAAAGAAAGAAAAGGAAAGAAGAAAGGAAAAAAGAAAAGAACGAAAAAGAAAGAAAGAAAGAAAGAAAGAAAGGTAAATGTCACTTTTATTTTCTCAGATGAAGAAATGAAGTGAGAGCTGTATCCAAGTCATGTGAGTAAACAGCTTGGGCTGAGCCCAGAGTATTTCTTTCTCTGTTGTAACTCTCTGTATGCCTAGGCCTAGGCCTGGAATCTTCTTGCTTCTCTACTATCTAATCTTCCAAGCTGATTGATTCAATCCAGCTTCTCTTGGCTTCTAACTGAATTGCTCTGTTTAACCTCACACTGACTTTGGCAATAAGCGCTAATCTTTTGTCTCCTTCTCTTTCTCTGGCTCATTCTGTTTTCATTTGTGTCTAGTTTGGTCTCTCTAGATCACCTGTCTCAGAAAACTACCATACACTTGCAACCACCATTCTCCCCTGTACTGCTAAGTAACCTCACACCCCCACCACTGTCTCCCTGTACTACTCTTAAGTAGCTTCTCTTCCTCTACTATTCTCCTATGAGTTAGGCATATATACCTGACTCATTTTTTCAAATCTTTCTCTGATTCGTCACTTTGCCCATCAGTAAGATGCCACTTTCAAACATGGTTGCTTCCTTCTATAAACTAATCTTCTACAGACTAATGTTCTAATCTTCAGGTTTCTACAAAATAACCTTATTTTCATTGTTAAAGATTAAAGGCATGTACTAAGGGGATGTCTGCACTCCAACTAAATCATACTACATGTCTACATTCTGCCTGATGATGTCTTTAATGTGATCCCTTCCCAGAGCAGCCATGTTGCTGGATTAAGAACTTGCTTTTCTGAAAGAAAGAAAGAAAGAAAGAAAGAAAGAAAGAAAGAAAGAAAGAAAGGAAGGAAGAAAGAAAGAGAAGGAAAGAAAAGAAGGAAGAAACAAGGTAAAGAAGTGGAACTTCATTTTCTTTAATATAAAAATTATACATATTAGGTTTAAAAATTAATAAAAATCCAAAAATGACTTTAATGATTTGCTGTTTCTTAGTTATAGTTATAGACTGACTTTGAGAATAAATAGTACATATAGTCAATGCTTGCCCTGAAGCAAGCCTATCTCTTTCTTCAGATTCTTATCAGTAGTCCTAATTAGTCTTATCAGTAGTCCTAATTATTCTATGCCAGGAGCCTCAAGTCTGGCATAGAATAACAAATGTGACATAGGGCAGAACAATGGTCCTTGTGCTGCAGGTTATATTGGGAGTGCACTCAACTAACCATGTAGACAATCAGTCCATTTGATTGTCATCATAATATCTTGAAATATCAATGGCTACTCCGAGACTCAGGTGAAACTCTTGGGATGGTAGCAACTTCTGCATGTCATCAGATATTGATGCTGGCAACTCAGGACATACTCAGACTGGAAAGATGACAATGAGACCCTCTGTGATTTAATACTTCAGCTACATCAGCCTTTACACCCAGTTTTTCAGCTCAATTCATCTGTATTTTTCCATCAAGACCTAAGATTGGTTTGAGAGTATTTCTTAAATGCATTGTAGATGTTAGAAAAGAGAGCAATCCTCTGTGGGTGATTTTTATGATATAGTGTAATAGTCAACTTTTTACAGATTTTTATGGCTTATGATATGATGAGTTTTATTTTTCATTTTCTTTTTCTTTAGAAGACCAGTGCAGACCTATTACCATCAGATGACTAAGATAACATAGTGTCTACTACTTTGAATGGTATCACCCAACTACTCATTATCACCAAGATGTTAATTTAAATAAAAACAAAAAAGTACTTATAATCAGCCATTAATCAATGGTCCTATAACAGAGAGGTAAAATGTTTTTTTAACTGTTTTATCACAGAAAACAAGATATATTCTTCTTACTAACTGTGCAACAGAATGTCCAATTATGGAAGCTTAAAATTATAAACTTTCACACTATAAAAATGTCTACATTTAAACAAAATCTGGACATTATAAAAAGCAATGATCTTTGGAACTTTGCTGGGGAAAAACAAGAAGGATAATTAATATGAGTCATCAGCAAAATTAAAAGAGAAAAAAGAGGGAATGATTTCAGGTTACAAATAAGATACAAAATCAGGCATGAATGCTGTTGATTATTCTTGAATATCAATTAGGGACCCTGGACAAAAGTAACAAACTTGATTGGAAAATGGCCTGAAATCTCTTGAACCCAGTGCATGTCCATTTCCAATGTCTAGAGTGCTATCCAGTGTCTGAGGCTAACAGTGAGTAAATATTTTACAAATGAATAATTTGAAAGTGAATGTTAACATGAAGGTGTATAATAATACACCTTCAACAATAACAAAGAATAAATGAACTGTATTCTAAATTAAATAAAGAGCTTATCTTTAAAAATGGAGCAGGGACTGAAAGAAAGGCCATCCAGAGATTGCCCAACTTGGGATCCTTCCCATGCACAACCACTAAACCTCGGCATTATTGCTGATGCCATATTGTGTTCGAAGACAGGAGCCTGGCATAGCTGTCATCTGAGAGCCTCTACCAATACCTGACTGAGAAAGATGCAGATATTTACAGCCAACCATTGGGCTGAGCTCGGGACTCCCATGAAAGAGTTAGGGGAAGAACTGAGGGAGCTGAAGGGAATTGCAACCCCATAGAAAAAACAATATCAACCAACCAGACCCCTCAGAGCTTCCAGAGACTAAGCCACCAACCAAAGAGCATAGATGGTCTGGTCCATGGTCCCCTGCTACAAATGTAACAGAGGACTGCCTTGTCTGGCCTTTGTGGGGAGGGATACACTTGGTGCTGTGAATGCTAGATTCCAAAATAAGTAGGATACTAGAGGGGAGAGGTTGGAATGGATAGATGGGTGGGAGTGCCCTCTTAGAGACAAAGGGGAGGGGAGATGAGGTAGAGTCTGGTGGAGGGAAGACCAGGAATAGAGACAACATATAAAATGCAAATAAATAAAATAAGTAATTAAAAAGAAAAAAATGGATGCACCACCATTTTAAAATACATAAGCATTCATATACTAAATCATAATTATGTGTTTAAGTAATTACTTTGTTAAGTTAAATATTTTTTAATTATCTGAAGTATAAAAATTAGTTGTTGAATCTGAAAAAAAATTATCTAAAGTCCTTCAGCGAGTTTCTCTCTAAAGTTATTTTCTCTGAAAGTTTTGTTACTAATAATGTCTACACCTTTTCAAGAATCGTGTCTCAGAAATCTTTTCATATAAGTAATAAGTGAAATACACGCACTTTTAGCCTAGATTTTATTTGTTAGCTTCAAACTCTGTGACCAATTTTTATAGGAAATTCTTACAAATAGTATCTACTGATTTAGGTTTTCACACCTTTTCCCTTCCCCTGCCAATCTCACTAACAAGCTGTGTTGAAATACTAACAAGGTGATAACTGTCCAAAAGCTGGACAGCAGGAAGACAAAGGGAAGCAAAACCCTTGAATAATTGACAATCTAGATAATCAACCTCTGCATAATTACAACCTTCCTGGATCCCACATGTAATTCATAAATGAGTTGTATTGTTGTGTGCAGAATTAACTTACATATACCTCTGAAATGGCATGTTATAATCTCACAGGCTTGTTGTTATAAGCATACATTTTCCCATATTATTTCTATATTATTTCTTCTCATATAAATTAGTGCTCATTGGTCCCATGTATAAAAGTTAGGGTAAGATAAAGTTTGAATTCTTCCTTGCATTTAATAAGAAGTACATGAAAAATGCTTAACAATCTTGCTATTTTTCCAGAAAGTTAAGCACTTTTCAGGAGAAATATCAAGCAGGCAGTGCCAAATCACAGCATTATATTTAGTTTGCTGTAAATAATAATGTTTACAAGTCCATGCTGACACTGGTCTTGTGGACTCTTTAATGTTAGACTAATACAGGACAATAGCACTTGCAGAATCCAATTTTAATCAGTTTTTTTTTTAATTGAAAACTATGAAGGTAAATTCAGATAAAGAACCTGTTCTTTCAGGTTAAAGTCAACCAAAGATAGTGATGAATATACAAAAGTTTATTAATTATTAAATAAAGTTTGTTTATGAAAAATATGTAAAAAATTTAGTGCCTTAAAAATAGTTTATTCTCACGCAGGAAGTCATTTAAAGTTGGTTTGTGGAAAGCAGCACATCACATACAAAATCAGAGATTCATTCTTCACCTGGACAAATTGCTCCAAGATAATAGTACATGTTTATTTCAAATTCTTTATTCTATGGATGAACATTAACTCTTACCTATGGGGGGTGGGAAACATTATGTTTAAATGTGGAATAGTATAGTTATGTAGGATTATAATGATGATTTTATATTTACGTTTATGGAATATCCTTTGTGATGCTAAACTTGGCTGTCAGTTCCAAGGAATTTTAATTAATCATGAAAATAAGCCATTGGACATATATATGAGTGAATTCCTAGATCAGCTTAACCGTAATGAGACAAACTATCTAATATGAGTGGTACCACTACATGGGCTTGGGGTCCTAGAAGAATGAAAAGGAGATAGAGAGTTGAGATATAAATATTTATTGCTCTCCATCTCCTAGCTACAAACAGTGTCACCAGCTATACGAACTCCTGCTACTCTGTGTTCCCCACAAGGATAGACTGCACATTCAAACCACAGAAAAAGTCAGCTTTAGTCAGTGTACTTTGTCACAAACATAAGAAAAGTGCTTAATATTCCCTCAAATTAAAACGCTAAGGGGTACCTATATATTGTGTACCAGAAAAGAACTAAAAACAAGAGGGAACACTCAAAGTAAGAACATGGGAACCGTATAGATCATCTATCCCAATTGGAGAAGATGAAAATGCTCAATTTATTTGGTGTAAGGGCCCAAAACTGTCAGGAAATAGGAACAAAGGCCAACAGTAAATGGTGCTGGAGGATGATCTATTCCTTCACTGAGGGACACTTGACATATTTCAGTAATAATCATGCTTTACTTCTCAGGCTGTTTTCAGAATTCACCACTTCTCTTATATAAAGGAATCATCTTTTAACTTGAATAGTTTCTCCAATTTCCCACTTCTTTTTTTCCCATCTTCTGCTGAGCTCAAAATGTAACTGGCATATTGTATTTCTCTTTACCAGAGATGGAGCAGACCGGGGAAATGGCCAACCAATAACCAACCTACCTTGAGACCCATCCCATGGGCAAGCAACAATCCTTAATACTATTAATGCTAGTCTATTATGCTTGCAGACAGGAGTGTGTTGTTCCCTGATAGGCTCCACCCAGCAACTGACTCAGATAGATACAGACACCCTTAGGTAAACAGTAAATGGAGCTTGGGGACTATTATGAAAGATGAGGAAGAAGGATTGTGGGCCTTAAGGAGATAGGAACTCCACAGGAATACCAACAGTTAACTAACCTGGACCCTTGGGGCTCTCACAATCTGAACCACCTACTGAAGAACATACATGGCCTGGACCTTGGCCTCCCTGCACATATGTAGCAGATGTGCAGCTTGGTCTTCATGTGGGTCCCAAATTACTGGATGGGCTCTATCCCAAAAGCTTTTGCCAGATATGGCAGTGTGGCAGATATGTTCTTCTAGCTAGGCTGCCTTGTCTGACCTAAGGGCCTAGCCTTGCAGAGATTTGAAGTGACAGAGTGGGGGCATACCCAGGGAAGCCCTACCCACTTGTAGAAGAAGGGAAGTGGTATGGGAAAGGATTGTGGGAGAGGGTGACCAGGAAGGGGCAGTGAGGAGGATGTAACGTGAATAAGTAAAAAGTAAAATTAAAATTGACAATTGATTCTAAGCATATATAGAAGAGGTTACTATGGCAGGAACGTGTCACTCTTAGTTGACCAGCATGCTCATTCACATAAGAGTCTAACAATATTTTAATATAGAAATTTTGATCCAAATGACAAGATACAAAAGTGAGATTTTTAGGTTAAAAAGTAAAAGTTTCAAAGAATATATTTGATAATTGGTTAAAGGACTCTTGAATTTTGCAATTTCCTTGGAGGTACTATATGGTAAAGATATTTTAGCAAAGAAGGTTGAGACTCATATATGATTTTGTGTTTTTCTTAATATGCAACATAAGAATGTGCTAATCTTGTGTGAGTAACCATCTAATATCTGAGTGGATTTAATGTCCACTTCATGAGTAGAATGTACCCCCAAAACTGCTAAGGTGATCAAGAACCCGAGACCAGACAGGCCAGTGAAAAAACAAATACTGCTCTTCTGCAAAGGGACCATTGCAATTAAATGATACTAACAACATTCTGTCACATTCATAAATCAGTCCTTTACTCAAACATTATTAGTGAAGCTTTTTTCTACAGTATATGAGAATGAATACAGAGACTCACAACTAGACAGTGTGTAAGAGTAAGGGACTTTTTAACACTCAGTACTAATGGAGGTTCTCCATCAAATCTCTCCCCTCAGGGATCAGAGAAAGTAGGGAAGGGGTGGTGAAAAGATTGAAAGAGCAGGAGGGGATGGAGGACAATGAGGAACCAAGGTCTTCTGAGCACAGCAGTACCAGTACACATATGAACTCACAGAGACTGTGGTAGCATGCACAGGGTCAGCATAAGTCTAAGCCAGATGAAGTTCTTGTACTAAAAGATCAAAGGGACACAAGGCTCCTTCTCTAATGGAGACACTATATCCAGTTGATAACTGCTTATAAAGAAAAAATTAATATTCTCCAATGAAGTCTCATTGGTGAGACACTTATTCTTAAGGGTACACACCACTCTTAAGGGTAGGACCCATGCTCAGCAGTAAATGGAGAACACAAACAAATTTAATGGTATCTATGCTTCTGTTTTTGTGTTTTTATGGGATGCCTGTGTATGCAACATGTGTATCTTTGCAAGTATATGTGCTAACAATGCTTTCTCTTTGACTCTTTCCCTTCAGTTCATTTTGTTTGGTTTGTTAATATTATTTCATTATTTTCTTTATATGTATGTTTATTTCCTAACTAGAAACAGAAAAGTTATGAAAGCCCATGAAAATTGAAGTAGGGAGACCCTCTGAAGAGTTGGAGGAAGGGAAATCAGAGAATACTATATGAAAAAGTTTACTTTCAGTGAAAGAAAGAAATGTGCTTAAATATCACCACTGTCTTACCAGACAGATTGAGTAAGACTTCTCAGCCCAGTTTGAATCCCCTTTGAATCATCAGACTGAACTGATATGTAACTTCTCTTAATAAATGTCCAGGACAATGTATCAGCTATCCAATTCTCAGCTCTCAGCATTAAAACAAAAATAGAGAGTTGATTTGAGTAACCTCTATTACCTGTCTATGTATTTTCCAGGGAATACATGTTGGCCATTAAGGAAATAGAGCATCTAGAGGGTATTTTAAGTCTTGTATGCGAATACAAGACTGACAGAGAAAACTTGTATTAGTATATATTTCTGAGGATGCAGGGGTGAAAGAACCTTGTCTGCATTATATGCTGAAAAAATAAATATAAATAAATGCATGAATAAAGTTTTTGTGTTCTGTTATCCCTGCTTGTACAAGTTGTAAATATAGAAATAGGTGAGTCAGGAGTGTCCAACCTTAGGGCCGTCTTATAAATAGCAAAAGCTTTGCATGGTGGTAATATATAGAGATGTCAGAGGCAAGATCAGACCTTCAAATACCTAGTTTAAAGTACGGATTGAAGTTACAGGTTTTCTAAGACTAGTTTGAAAACCAAAATTCCTCATATTTCAACAGTGAAATGGCCATTGATAGAAGGGGAAGCTTAAATATACATCTTGCTAATTCAAACTCAGGTCTTGGGATATAGAGTGTTGATAATTATTAGAGAGTGGATGTGTTAAGAGAGAAGATTAGCAGTTTTCTTAACAAGCTAAACCTTGCAACCAAATGAGCATGACTCCCTATAGATGCATCTCTTGACAATTGACTTTAAGTGACACTCACACTGATGCATCCAGGGTTTGAGCTGAAATTACTTTGTATCAGGCTAGTACTGGTCCTATTTCAAAGAGTTAGAACTACATTGAAATTCATGAAAATTGTATAAGACAATTTAAGATGCTGAACCCAAAGGAGATGGAGTAAGATTTAATTTACTTAATCTGGGGAAAAATTAAAGTTTGTGTGTATGAACTAGGATCAGAGCAACATGGTATATCCTAGATTCAATAACTTTGTTTGAAGGGCTGTCGGAGGTTCTAAATATCTGATCAATTTATTGAAGCTTATATAATCTCTGTAGTGAATTATAATAAATGAGGTTGAAATCCATGCAATATTCTCAAGAAAATGCAAAGAAAATAAATATTTCAGGAAATTGGAATAATTTAATCAATATCTCATTATTTATTCAGTCATCTAAAACAAATGACAAAAGGACACAACTGGTGTTTAGTTTTGTTTTCTCAATATATACAGTCCTTGAAAAATACACTAATTAAAAACAAGATGAGGTTTTTTTTAAAGGTTTAAAATACATCATCTCTAGGTGAGAACATGACTTGCTGGTCTTTGAAGACATCTGAGTCTACCAGTTACAGTGGTGACATGTCTAAGAATTGAGTCACATCATGAATACCTTAAATGAAGGTGAGTCTAGGTAAAGGATGAGAAATGACATCAGCTATGTCCTGTGAACTTTCCTGCATTCTTCCTAAAGGGTATATGTGACAACTTATTAGTTAGCAGAACGGAAGCAGGGAAACACTCATGACTTCTGGCTTTGTGCAGCTTCTAATTTCTGGAGAGTCAGACAGTGATTATTGAATAGAAATATCAAGTTCAGTAGTTGGCTAAAAAAGGAGTTTTATCAAGACTCAAATAGGGTAGGCTCTTGTAAAAGAACATATAACCACAAACATGAAAACAAACACATTTACGTCTTTTTAACCATTGCTGTCAAATTAGACGGTAAGTAGACAAATGTCCATATTACTTTTCTAATTTATATAAAGAAGGCTCTGAAATGCAGAAGTAATACTTTTAACTGTCTAGAAAATAAAACAAAAGAGAATGTGGCCAGTACAATGCTACTTTACTAGGAATTTTTTTTTTAATTTCTATGTGTTCAGTGTTTTGGGGGACCAAGAACACCTTCATATGTCACAGAATGTAACACAGTTTTACCACATTTCTTTCATCATGGTTTCTGGACCTAGAGAGAAATAATTACTCTGCATCAAATGCCATTCATATGTGCAAAAGAGAATGCAGTAAAAAACTGTAAGCTTCTATGATTTCATATAATGAAAGGAAAATCTGCTGACTCTTGTACATTGAAATTCTTAGAAATAGTGTATACTTTTTCCTTGGTTTGGGGGTGACCCTGTAACACCTGGTAAAAGTACGTGTCCTACCAATTATCAAATAAAATGAACAAATTCTCCAGCTTCAGAAGGATCCAAATCTGATCCACATTATTTATACGGAAAATTCTTCTACATTCTTTACCTGAAAAAAACAATGAATCTTTGTGGGACAATTCCAACATAGCATCTTTAGACAACAGCCAGTTACAGTGCCCATCTTTTATCTTTGAAGTACCGATGGAGACAGTCAGAGCATCCTCTTCACTGTGCGTCATCTCTTAACAATGCACAACTGCAATGGAGCTATAATGAGCTTGGTGATGGGAGCTCACTACTCACTAAGCTTGAGATGAGACTTATGTGCTGTCATCTTTCTCCAGTGTTAGTGAGAACAGAGGTAATACATCAGGTTGAGTTTTAATTTATTATTACAGCCTTGAAGCATAACTCATATCAAACTTTGGTATATGAGCCAACAGCTGAATTTTTATATCTATTACTAATAATTGAAAAATGTGAGAGTATTTTCACAAATCTGTAACAAAAATAAGTGTAAATATATACCACTTAATTAAGTACAAGATATCTAAGCTAACTTATCCATGTAATTCACTAATTTCAGTATTGGTATATGGTGTTATTTTAATAAAATCGGGAAAATTGTTATAAGTAAAAACATATTTTTCAAAACCACTATTATTACTGATTTAAGTCGATTCTTTATATACAAGCCATTGTTTTGGGTCACTCACTCTTCCTCTCCAAAGCATTTTGATTAAAAGTAAGTCATTGGTCATGATATAAAATAAAAACACTTTTCCAGAGCTCTGCACAAAGTAGAGCTTTCTCTGCACCCAATCTTGCCCCACTTATTACTCTTCCTAAAAATTTTATCTTGATTCAATTTGTCTTTCCATCCTTATAAGCATTAATTATTTTCTCGCTAATAAATTATATTAGTTATTTAGATGGGATTTTGTTTTGTTTTAGTTTGTTATGTTTTGTTTTGATTTGATTTGGTTTTGTTTTAGAATGGTCTTAACACTTCTACACTCACTCCTACACTCTGCTTAATTTTCTGGATTCTTTTAACTTAACATCCAGTTCTTTGTGTATCTCATATGGAGCAGGTCAACTTTCTCAACATCTAACCTAGTTCTTTTGATAATACTAGAGACAAATATATATATATATATATATATATATATATATATATATATTTAATATTTTAATATTTCTCTATACTTTATTTAATAAGTTAACAAGCTATCCCAGTAGAATTTAACTTTCATCAAGGCAGAGATATATTCTGTGTTGGTAAATATTATCTCTAAGATGAGAAGACAGAAAATGATTAATGTCATTCGTGAAAAAATTGATGGAACAAAATGTATAACAAAACCCAACTAACAGTAGTAGGAATTTCATTTAATCTTTTAAATCTAAATTATTTTATTATTTTAATCTATAAAGAATGTTTAAGATGTATTCTTTGATGGATTATTATGACAGTAAAAATAGATACTGTGTAACGTTCCTAAATGTTAGTATTATAATCCAGAAATTTTTTTTCCTTGCCTAATTTATTTATCCATATGATTCTTTATGCTTTTAGTACAAGCTATTTCTGTTTCTAGTACCTTATAGATATTAGGTTACTTTGAAGAGTAAAGTAAGTTTCCACTGGTGAAACACAGAAAGTAGAGAAATCAATGTTTAATATGGCAGACTATGTTGGGTATTGTGTGGTAAAAATAAACTAGTATGGTTTCAAAAATGTTCTTAGATATGATAAGATTAGTACAGAGAATATGGATGGGAAAGAAGAGATCAGTCCACATCCTATCTGGAAGAAACTTTAGGCATAAGGCAAAAA
Source organism: Rhabdomys pumilio (assembly GCA_030674055.1). Lineage (NCBI taxonomy): Eukaryota > Metazoa > Chordata > Mammalia > Rodentia > Muridae > Rhabdomys > Rhabdomys pumilio. Next base: position 127,120,530 of record JANHMN010000002.1, on the reverse strand, counting down.
GAAAAGTTAAAAAAAAACCAAAAACCTCTACTGTTAAAGTATACCTGGTCCTAGAGGAGGCAAGACTAATGGATAGAGGAGAAACCCATAATATACCATGGGAAGGAAGATCTTATAGTTTTAAGTCACAAAAAACATGTTGGATGTGATTCACAAAGAAATGAAAAACATTAGGGCATTTTGAGCTAAATCTGTAGGTTGATCTGGCACATGTGGTAAGGATGCTGTTCTAGTTGTTGTATTAAGGAGTGACTGTAGAGTGCTAAGGGCAACCTTAGCACTTCCCTTAGCACCTTCCCTTGCAGTAACCAAGGGAAGAGGCAATAGGCAGCACAGAGAAACTTAGCACTAACAAGGCTTACGATCTAAGATTTACCAATAGAGTGGATGGGGTGTGTATAATAGATGCAAACGGGTGGCCCCAATCTATGAGCTTCTCATTTAGTAATGCCTTGTCTATGTGTTGATAGGTATAGAAGACATGGACAGTAGCAGGTGACTGTAGGGGATAGTCAAGGGATCAAATTTAGCCATCACTCTGGAAAACAAAATTATTCTTTTTTAAATTCTGCTGTGAATACACTGTAATTCTTCATACCTTCGGCAGAGATGGTGTGTGTGTGTGTGTGTGTGTGTGTGTATTATGTTTAATTATTTTTATTAGACTTATCAGATTACTTCAGTAGTTTAATTGCTGCTCAGTGCTGTCAGTTCAACTCAGCTTGAAGAGGCTCTTTGAAATTTTCTAGCTCAGTGTGTTACACGGCATCAAGTGAATGTGAACTTTCATAATATTTTAGGAAGATTACATTTTCTTCCAGCTGTGATTTTAGAAATGATAAGTATATTGTCAAGGCAATCTAACATGTAAGCGAGGATTAGGTTAATTTTAAAAACTAAGTTTGGCAGTAAGAGGGCTTCTGGGTTCATCTGAGGCTGGCCTAGATGACTATGTTTCAGAGCCTCACCATGTATTGAGAATGAGTGACATCTATGTACTATTTTTTTCTATTTTGGTCCAGAGTCCAAATCAAAATCCTGACTCTAACCACTTATCTTACAACTTGACCACAAACACTTTCACTCCTGTACCATAACTAAGAAAAAACAAAATACACAAATGAAATTCTAGATTATCATACATTTTTAGTAGCCAAGTAAGTAAAGATTTTTCTAATGATAAATTTCTTCATTGATCTATCTATATGAATACATAATGCAGCAGGGATTATAAGATCAGTAACCATTCACTGTAGAAGCTCAGAAGATGCCTAGAGAGATACTGGTATTTAGTATACATTGGAACGCTGAAGAAGTTGTGTTTTTATATTGGTGAAGGAGTGTCACAACAGCAGAATAGATGAACTTGCCAACAAAACTAAGGGAAAGCAGGCAAAAAGCTGTTTCTTTCTTCAGTATTTTTTCTTGTTGTTTTGTTTTTTTCTAATCTGGACTACTACAAAAAGGTGCTACCCAGCTTTAGGTTGGGTCTTTCTTTTTCAAATAGTTTGATCAAGTGAATCCCTCACAAAAGGATTCAGCAGTTTGTGGTTCCATATGCAGTCAATTAGGAAACAAACATGTGTTTCAAATATATGGTTGGGCATATACATATACAGATACACATACATACATTCATATATATATATATGAATGTATTCCATTCATATATTATACTTAAATATACATGTATGACATGGAATTGTATGACATGGAATATTTATTAATATTACCCTCAAGAACCACAGACCAATAAAATTTCAGTGCCACGATGGGAAATTCCCCTTACAATTGGCTAAAAAGGTCAAAGAAACACCTAAAATTATAGCTATTGCTACTGCATTCAATTCACTCCCAGAACTTGAGTATAAGATGTCATTGATCTCATTGCTTAAGACACCATACACTTGAGACACAGGACTTTGGGAAATTGAACTGAAGCTGACCTGGAAGCCTCTATTCTGAGAACTAGGTATGAAAATATTGGAAGTTGCTGTGGTATCTGCTGAGAATAAAAAGCAATCAACATTCTTGTCTATTTGGAAAGCCTAACCATGAAAATGAACATCATGATAAAATATCCTGAATGATGAAATAACTGCATGATTATTTGTGAGATAAGCAAGATCTAACTGTACTTAAGGGCTGTTCAATAGGAGAGAATTCATGCCTGGAACTGTAAAGTTAACCAGATACTCTCAGGTTGAGAGATCAAAGTCCCTAGAAAAAGACCAACTGCTCCCATGTTCATACACATAATATTAAAATAAAGAATTTATATATATTTGGCAGAGAAGGTAATACCTTCTTCAGAATTATAGCTTCAGCAATATATAATTTACAAATTAGAGCCAATGGAAAGGCTTTCTGGTGGCTTGGTATGTTTGGAGTTGTTAATAGTTGTCTCTCAGACACTCTTTTTATGAGAGCACTAGCTAATTACCTCTAATGCTTTTGGTGCCTATGGAAATAGCAATTGATATTAATTACTTGACTGAACCACCAGGAAAGCTATTTAACCAGAGGGCTCCATATCCACATTTCAAAAATTCTTTTGAGTTCTTTATTTTATCCTTTTTATGATTCCTCCTTGGCTAGACATATTTAAGTTTATATTTTCACAAGGAAGGGTATTCGTGAAGTAATTTTTTTCTAATAAAAATTTAACTTGAATGATTTCTGTAATCTGTTGACTGGGCCTTTAAAAATTGATGTCCCAAGAGCCCATGAAACTAAATCAGAAGGAAGGAGGCCTCACTGCTTTTTAGAATTCCAAAGGTCTGGCCCACAGCTCTATAGGGTCAGGAGGGGGGATTAACCTCTCACATCCTGATAATGGTTTCAGAAGGACTCTGAGCATTCAGATGATTAAAGAAACCCAACTGATGGGCACTGAAGAAGAATGTGGAGGGTAAATTTCATTTGTTTAACATCTCTATCTAATGATGCTAGCCCAAGCTGCCTCAGCCACAGCCAGCTATGCGACTCTTATTCATACACCTCTCTGTTGTTTTATTTCTCTATTTTCTAAAGTTACTAGACGATTTTTGTTGTTGTTACTGCTACTGTTGTTGTTCCTCCTCCTCTCCTCCCAAATTGCAATAGTTTCTGAAATCACCATATTAAAATGTTTGGCAAAGAGGCTGTGGATCCCCTACATAGTAAATGTATAGAGTCCCATACTTAACTGTTTCAGTGATACTTGGAGTCACAAAGTTGTATTGTCCTTGAATTATTCAGATTGTAAATTACATGGAAGACAAATTTACATGCATTTCCATAAGTAAAGCTGTATAAGTCCTGTTTTATTTCATTATTGCCTTCAGTTTACAGAACCAGAGCTTAAATTGCATGTGAAAACTAGCTTCTTTGTGGAAGCATATGTAAAATGTGATTATACATAGATTTACCTGTCTCTTTTAAGTAGTAATATATTTTACTATAATTTGTTAATAGATTTAAAACACTAAAAACTTACTATCTTTAGCTGCCTCCAAAGTTGTTACAAATAAATCCTGAAAGGGAAGAGGAAGTAAAACTAATTACAATATTAAACATACCTATTATTAGTGCATGACTCAGCAAACAAACATTATCTGCTAAAAGGATAAACATCCTAACATGTTTCGGTGTGTGCCGGGAGATATATTAATTAGTCATTGTTTTACATGACCAGGACTCTTTTCCCAGAGGGTGGATCACTCGACGTTTACTCACGGTGATGAGGCCATCAGTTATCTCTTTCCATCAATACTATGAAAATGAATATGAATTATGATGGGCATCAAAAGTAATAGCTATTCTCATGCTCTCATAATTCAATATTGTTTTGTTCAGGGAGTCAGGACCCAACTTCTTTACTTTGAACTGCTGTGGCACAATGCCCAAGGATTACATTGATTTTATATCTGAAATGGAAGTAGAGAAGCAATAAAAACACCTCAAATCCTTTAATTTTTTGTTTCAGTCTGTATAACTAAAAAATGTGATTCAGGGGGTCTAGGAACTTAGGGTTCTTGAATTCTATGTTGGATAAAAGCTTGGTTTTAAAACATTTTCATGATTATGGATTACTGAGAAAAAAAAACAAACAAACCCTGATAATGTTAAGATCCGGATTCTAAGGAGCAATATTTGTAACATCATTCATCAATGCTTAAAAACACACTGAAGATGGATATGTCTATTGTTCTTTTAATTGCAGCATTCAAGTTGTTAATTCAAATATTCTGTCCAATGAATTAAGTAGTTAACACTTAAGTGATTGCTGCTGCCCAAATGGGTTTAGTCATTCTCCTCACGCCATTCACGGGTAGAATGAGAATTCAGGTATCTTGGTTCCTCATGAATCTAAATCAGCATTTGGTGTTATTTTAAAATATTTTGAAAATGGCTAGTGACAGACAGTTCAAGTCAGTTGAATCCACAACTCTCACACTAATCTCTGCTTTTTAAAATTCCTGCCCTTTGTTAGTTTAGCAAATAGTCAATTATCAAACCAGTACTGTGTCATGATGTAAGGACACCCAAGTTCTACTACAGATTTTCTGTAAAGGGGCAAAATGATTCTTATTTTCAAGCAGTGCTGCTACTTGAGGTTGTTATACCTAGGCTACTCAGGCAAACAATGAGGTTTCTAAGTTTTTCAAGTGTGATGGCTAAAGTGTCTACCAGCATGCCACTATTTGGTTATTAAATGAAACAGCCGAGTATATAAAAATTGTATGAAGGAAAACAGTAATGGACAACAGGCATACAGATAAGCAGTTAGTAAAATTGGTTTGCTGATTTTGTTAGCTTATTTAGACCTTGATTAACTGAACACAGGCAAGACAAATCCAAGCTAGTTTACATGTATAATTAAGCAAGGCTTGTCCTAAAGATGAGTTTTTGAGCTCATCTAAAGACTATATGTAGGATGCCTCTTTGACTATTTTATAGTAAGATGTTGGAGTATTGAAGGATATGAAAAATGGATTGCTACTTAAACAGTATATGATTTTGATCAGCACTTAGAAATCAAGTCATTTGTCACAGTGTTTGTTTATAGCCAGGTTTCTATGATTTATGTGATCGCTAAGTAAACAAAGAAAATCAGATAGAGAAGTATCAATGTACACAAATATGCTTGTCCATCAGTTCAAGCAATTAGAAACAAGAGTCTTCCTTTTTATTCCCAACTTGATTATGTTCTCAGTATAAACCTATAGTCTGAGACATCTAAACGAATTTTTGCCATTATAATAATGTCATTTTAATACTGTAGTTCGTTTTCTCAGCTGTGTAAGAGGATACACAATAAGAAGGTACAGTTAGATTGGGGAGGATGAGCAGGCTTAGGTGCATTTGATTCCCTAAGTGTTTGCATAGATATAAAGGAAGGAAAGAAGTCAGAAAAACCATCATGGAAGAAATGGAAAACAAACTCCAGCTACTATGTGACAGAGGACAGGTGTGTCCCTGATCATCAAAACAGGGTCAAGGAGATGAGAAATAAGAATACCAGAAGACACCATGAAAGCCTACCCCCTACCTGATCTGCTCCTCTGTTTCAGTTCCTTTACGTCATATTGCCCCAGCTCCTGCTTACTCTCTGATGTGATTCCATGCAAGAAAACCAGCTTCACACACACCCCCATTCTCTGTCTCTCACTCTCCCCCACCCATAACATCTGATGGCTCTTGAGCCTGCTATGCTGCCATGGGAACCTGCAGGATACAGTAGGCACCCATTACATTTATTCTCTTTCATCTCTTTTTGAAAATGAATAAAGAGTTTTTTCCTTTAGTTTGGCATGAGAAATGCATCTTAAATCCAAAGGTCTGAATTTCGCACATTCGGGATACTTAGTTTAGCATTGGAAAGCAATGAATAAATAAATAAATGAATAAATAAAGGACAACAAAGCATGTGGTTGCTGCTAACAGTGCCACAGCATTGAACTTTAAAACGACTAACAAATTGTGGTCATTAGCAAATATTTACATAAGTATGATCCCTTTTAGTAATTGGTGCTGTTAAGGAGAAGTTGTCAAGATTAAAATAAGAGTTTGTGTATCCGAATGTCTAAAAACAGATTCAGTGGATTTAATTTCTAGCACATCTCTGTGAGTTGAGCAAGTCATTTCACTTCCCAAAGATACGGTTTTCAGCATCTTTACAACGGATTTCTAGGATAAGAAAGTCTCATTGGACTTAGGGAAATATTAAGAGAAAGAGTTTATCTAACGTGCTTATTAAAGTGGCTGGCACAGTGAGTGTTCAGTATTAACAAAATACCCTGTCAAACAAGGGCTTAGTGTAGATTATACACAGAAGGTAATTTTGGTAACTGTAGAGGCAACACTTATGTACCTCTCTCTCTCTCTCTCTCTCTCTCTCTCTCTCTCTCTCTCTCTCCCTCTCCTTCTCTCTGTCTCCCCCTTTTCTCTCATTTTTAGAAATAATTCCATAGAATTTACTATTTTATCAGGGAATAATTTATGCATAAATTAAATGTTTAAGTGATGAATTCTTTCTCAATGAATCTTAAAAGTGAGCTAAGAAAATAAGTTTTTGAAAACTGAGACTAAGACTCAGAAAAGAGTTAATTTCTTCATAACATGTTGAGGTTCAATGAAATTAAATGACCTGGTATTTGTTTTATTATATGATGCAAATGATTAAATTAATTTGTATATATGAATATAAAGCTGATTCATTCCAGATACCACCTATCTTAATCAAAATATTCTCCCATTAGATTATGTTTCTCTCTCACACAGATAGTAGGTTGTTAAAGCACGCATTCTACTTTACAGATTATATTTTCTATTTGCTATACGCAGTTGTTATTACATAAACAGAATTTTATGTAATTTATAAAGAGAAATGAACTGAGAAAGTAGGAATTCTTTTCCTATTACTGCTATTAAAATAATATTTCAGAGATTATACTATATCTAATTTGTAAATTACACAAATACAACAGGAATGAGAATGATGCGCTGTGAATTTTCATCTGTATATAAGCAGCTTTGGGGAACTTCCATTTTCTGAACTGGAAAGATTTCTCTCTATAGTAAACATCAACATACTCTGTTTTAGCCTCAACTTTAATTTGTATCTGGCTTGAGAAAAGTGATTAAATGATCTTATCAGAATCCTGGACACTATCAATAGACTTGAAAAAACAAGGACAATATTGAAAAGAATCCTGTGAATCTGTCTTGTTATCTGCATCAAATTAAATTGCAAACTAAAGTATGGCATGTGTCTAGCCAAGCTTAGATTTCAGAGAAGTTGTCAACACACATTTTTCACTTCTGCGATGGTCCTTGGATTAGCTTCATTTCTGATATTTAAAATGAAATCAAATGAAGACTAAGTGTCTGATTCCTCAGCAGTCAACTTTAGTTTTCTATCTCGGTGAGATAGGACAATCTTGTGACTTGTTTATGATATCTCTATAGATGCATAAGTCAATTTCAAGAGGTCTTTTCTATATGCTCATCTTTATAAAATTATAACAAAAGATTATTTTCTATAGAAATACTGTATTAACAAATGTTTCTATAGGGACCTCTGTGAGGTATCAGAAACTAAAAATCTCTTTAATTGTTGTGAGTGAAGTTGAACTTCAAATTCTAAATACTTTCCATTTTTACCAAAATGTCAAATTATTTTTGGTGTGAAAGAGAAGGTACTCTTTGAAAACTGCCAGATTGTGTACCTGGTTCTTGAATACTGCCACATTTTACAAACATACAAAACCCAACTTCTTATATTCATGGGAAATGTTTACTCACCAGAAAGATGTACAGGATAATATCACCTTGAATTTATCATACTTGTTGTTATATATATAAAAAAAAAACCTTCAATATTCCCCTATACTTTAGAAGAATCAAAGCAAGTCTTGGTAGCTTCATTTTATAGCCACGGAAAGTGGGAATATACAATAGTGAAAGCTAGCCAAAGATGGCATAGCTAATATAAATGGCTGAAATAAATAGGCATCAGGTTACTCTATCTTGCTCTCAGTGTTCTTTCACTATTATCTGCCTTCTGGTATCTGTGCCTATGAATGTCCTTACCTCTCAGCAGTCAATCCCCTAAAATATTCTAGTATTAAACTCAGAATGTTCCAATTTTATAAAGCCAATAACACTACTAATGCCTTGTAGGTTTCTTGGTGAAATAAAATTGTAAGTTTAATAATCAAAGATTATTTCTATTAAATGAGATTTTTAGAGAGAATAAAATCAAGCAGTTTCTATAAATATGAATATTATTTATATAAATTCCTGTATCTTATAAGATTATATATGCATATATATGCATCGATTACTATCATACAAAGACTAAATTTCTAAATCCATTTACATCTCTCTAAATTTGTTTTTCTGAATATATTCTTACTTTTTGAAAATCTTAAACCAGAGCTGTTAACATACAGAAATACAAACAAGAAGGTCATTATTTACTATATTTACTGAAAAGTATCTTTCTTTAAATTTTTAAGGTCTTAGTGCAGAGTTCCTAATTAGACTTCGAGGTATGATATATGTGGCTTATTTCTAATTTCCCCTCAAAATGTATTGAAAATAGTATAAATGTGTTAGTGTGATGAAAAAAATAGCATACACAGTTTGACAGAAATATTGAAAATTATACTTACAATTTTAAATAGATTAAAATTACATTACACTTAAAATGCTTCTGAGAAAGTTCTGTGTCGAGTGAAGGCATTTTGTCTTCCATATTATATCGGTAGAAATAGCCCTCCTCATAACTTTTGATGGAACATTCATTTCTTTTGCATGTAAGATGTAAAATTAGAATGGATGCTGTGGAAACAAACAGGTAATGCTACAGTATTTGAGTGTGTGGTCATTGCATCTGTATGAGAGCAGACAAAGAGGGAGGGTGGGGTGAGGGGAAATAGAAGACTCCATGAAGAGAACTCAGGAGATACCTATGAGAAATGCACAAAAGAGCATATACATTCCAGAAGCTTAAAAAATGCTTGTATCACATTTATGTGGATCAAAGAACAATGCAAATACCCCATAAGAAACTAGTGTTTTATTGTAACCTATTTCATTCTTCAAAAAATATGCTATCATTTATGTTGTAAAGAAAGTGTATATTTACCATAAAAGATTAATATCTAAGTATTTTGAGTTTGGGGTAATGTGTTAAAAACTTTAATTTCTGCATATAAAATATAAATTAAATATAAATTAAAAAAAAACCTATGATAAACTGTTAGAATTAAAATTAAGTTTCATTTTCAACATTAGAATTCACAGGCCACAGTATAGGTTACAGAACCTTGCAAACAAATATTAAAATGATCCCTTCTTTTATTTACAGCTTCATTGATCTAACGTATTGTCTTAAAAAAAATGAGTGCCTTCTGAATCAGAAGCATTTTATTTTGTGATTCTCAGATTCAGCAAAAGGAATCTGAGATGAATGCAGACTCACAGAAGAATGCTGGCCAGAGGAAGAATGTTTTTCTTTTAACGTCCGAGTTAGCCTGTATGATGCAAATACAGATTTCTGAATAAATGAATAACATTATTTAACAAAGTAGAAAGTCATATTCGAATTTAACCTTAAACATCATGATCTTGGGTATTTTGTCAAGATTATTGAAGAGAGATTAAATTGAAGTAATCACACTACCGTAAATTTTAGTGTTGAGAGTTGTGCTCTATGACTGTAGTCAAATCTGCTTTTCTTTCTGGTAACTGAGGACTGTTCTATCTAGATTCTTCTTGCCTATTGCGGCAGCAATTTATGACTTAGCTGTACCTTAGTCATGTGTGTAGAACTACAAACACTGACACATACAATACAATACAATACAATACATATGAACCTATATACATATTAATTTTACTACATATTCATATGAAAATAAAATTTTCACGTTCAATTTTACTTTCTTAGATTCAAAAATGACTTGTGTTTATATTTACCTTATTGTTTAATCATGAATCATATGTCTATATTGTTTCACATTCAGGTTTATAGTTTCCAGAATCCAAAATTGGAATTGAAAGAATGTGTTCTGAAGGTTCCTCATTGAATACAAGGAGTTAACTTCCAGATTCACAGGAACATCCCGAGTGGAGGAGTAGGTCTGAAAAGAACAAAGTAACAATCTCAGTGAGGAAGCAGACACCACAGCTGTATTGCAATCTGCCCAAACAACTGTGCCCTATTATGTTAATACAGAAAAAAATAATAGTATGATGTGGGTATTTCCAGCATCTATTCTTGTAAATAGAAACCACCCACAATGCATTGTACTTTTGAAATATGTAAATACAGTGCACAGGGATCACATACAGGGTTTGGAAGGTATCACCTAAGGGTGGGCTAGCTACAATTTACAATGCAGTTTGGACTCATGTTTGTTTTAAAATAGTATACTCTATTGCTTTTTGATAACGTTCATAATGGAATTATTTTGCTTCCCCAGTGGGTTTTCGTTTGGAACAGGAAAAGTGCGAGATGACGATAACAGAAGGAAACAAAGCTCAGGCCGATTCTGTGGAGGAAAATGGTTGCTAAGCTCATTGAATTGGTCTGTTGATCTTAGGAAAATAAATAAATAAGTATGTAGAGAAGAAGCTCTTTCAATAGAAATGCCACTTAACGTGATTTATAATGTGCAGCATTAATGGAACCGAATCATAAAAATATCATGGGTATAACATTGCCCTGCATGTCCCGTGGCCTTCATTAGCTTACAGGAAGTTCCTTTTGAAACCTGAAAATGCTAACAGACAAATGACAGAAATCAGTTATGCTGTCCCGTTGGTTTTGGTTTATAATAAAGATGATGACAAAAGTTTGGTTTAGGCATCCATTTACATGTGAAAAGTGAAGAGCACTCAGCTAGGCAGAAGAGTGGTGCCAAGACACAGCAGGCAATGTTTAAGAGAAAAAGCCCCGGCTGTAAATGTGCACAATATTCCACATTATATACATGTCATTTCTGAGTAGTGTTGGAACGATGCGGTGTCAAATCTGTATGACAGATTGAGGTGAAAGCTGGGAAGAGAGAGCTTGTGAAAAACAGCCGCGGCTGAGTGGTGCATCCTATAGAAGTTATCCTGCAGGCTATAAGTAACCAACTTCATCACATGAAGGGAAAAGGAGAGCAGGGATAATTGTCTACTAATTTAACTAGCTCATTTGGTCATTGTATTATTTAAATTGTATTCAAGTGTAACAATGCCATCTAGTGATGAGATTCCAGAGTGATCTTTTTACCATTAGACTTATGGTAAGGTTAGAAGGCGAGTCTCTAGTAACAGTGCTTTAAAGTTATAATCCTAGGACATAACCGAAGTAACCAAATTCTCAATTTTAGCGTTAGATATACTGTCTCTACCAGATGATATAGAGAACAAAATGAAATGAATCCTTCTCTCTCG
>JANHMN010000002.1:127070256-127108694 GCA_030674055.1 Rhabdomys pumilio | reverse complement strand
TTTATATAATTTTTGTCTTCTCATCTTCATAAAACTATAGCTAACTATAGTTTTACTATATTCTTGCATAGTCCTTAGTCTTGGCCTTCTCAGTTTTTTGTACCTGGTATAAAGCGAGCTCTACTGAAGAATGGATGTCAAATTTCTTCACGTAATTCTTAATTTTTTTTGTAGCACTCTGTGTTTATCTTGTAGTCCCTTAAATACCTGAAAGTACATTCATAATCTCTTGTAAGGACTAAGAATTCACAGGGTGTTCACCTCAGTTTTAATTCTTGCAAGAAATTTAGGCAAAATATTTTAAGATCAAAACTTAAATCCAAGGTGGCAGATTTTAGTATTCTTTTTGCTAGGAATAAATCTATAGGCTTGAGTTTAAGAGAAACAACTTTTTGCTTTGGTTTTCTTTGTGATGTGAATGACTTAAGACAAAGTGGTTGCTAATATCCATCTCAACAATAAGCTACTGGAATACTTTAGTGTTTCTTAATTGAACCTGGTAAACAAAACAAGGCAAAGAAATAGCTGAACCTGGTTCACTGAATAATCATTGGGATTACACAGTATTTTTTTAAACTCCTTTTCACTAACATGCTTTAAAAATGTATTGTTTACCCATTAGCTATATCTTTAATGTGTCTAATATCATCAGACAGGAGAGAAGATATAAGGCAGGATAGAATTCACAATATTGCTCCAATACTAATTTTATGACAACTACAGCCTAGCCAGTTTAATGTTAACACACAACAAAGGAAAAGAACAAAAATACATTGCAATAAAGATATAACATGTTCTACAATATGGCTGGTAATGATTATATTTTACTTTACTGGTTTTCTTGAAGACAAAAAATTTGGTACATTTCAATCCCTCAGTTTCAGTGGATATTCCAAGTGTTTAGTACAGGAGCTTTTTAGAATAGAATAAGATGCTACCTGCTGCCATGGAAACCTATACATATTTTTAGTTTATATGTCAAAAATTAAAATATTCCTATATCAATACTAATAAACTGATACTAAGATTCCTCTTCTTTTCTGATGAATACATTGAGGAGTCAGTTTCTATTTTCTCAGTAAACTAAAGGTCATTGTGTATTTGCAGCATTATTTCCGGAACTTTCGCTGTTTATTATTCATTTTCTCACCAAAATAACTGCAGGACACAAAAACCACACACCATTTTTCCTTTACATTTTATTGAAGGAAATAACTTTCTATACGTTTATTCTGATGGTCTCTTTTGAAACAGCAATCACTTAGACATTCTAATTCATTAATTTTAGCAAACACATAAGTGACACTTAGTTAAATCATTTGTCATAGAGAGTTTACCTGAAATTGTATGCAAACATTGCAAGAAACAGTAAACAAAATAGATCAGTAAAAAATTATGACAGGTACAAGCTCTGCTTAACACCAATGAGGACAAAGCACATTTAGAAAATTACTGTCCTGGATGGCAGTTGTGGTCTTCCTGCTAAGCCCTTAGAAATAGTGATCACGTGAGTGATCACAGAACTTTGTTTATTGTCCTGCTTGTTCTTTGACTATTTGCATCTATTGTATTGCTAGTTCCTCAACCTAGAACTGACCTTAATACTTGCATCTAATTAAAATGGTATAAAAGAAAAAAAAAAGGAGAAGGGATGGGGTAGGGTATTTATGGGTGGGGGAATGGGGAAAGGAGATAATATCTGAAATGTAAATAAGTAAAATATCCAATAAAAAAAGACAAAGACCAATTATTTTTAAACAAGATAGGCCATAGGGCTCAAAAAAAGAAGGTGCTGTGGAGAGCCTTTCACAGTTTTGCAGTATGTGCTTTCTTTAAAAACATTAATAACCCAATTTTTTTATTGCTAAGGAAACTTTGAACTCAATCAGTTTTTGCATGAAAAATTTGCATTTTAGTTAGTGTCTGTTTTTCTTCCACCTTTTATTCTCTCTCCTTGCGGTCCCTATATCTTCCTCTTTCTTTTTTTCTGCCATATAAAATACTGGTTAGATTGTATATTCTTGACAGAGGGATAATCTTATTGGTAAGCTATCCTGCCTTATAAATTTACTGACTTTACTGTATTTCTGTCAACAAATCTATGTAATATTCTTTATATTTTACATAATATATTATTACATAAAGGATTTTAATTTCTATAGAAGAAAAAAACATTCAAAGTAATATTATATATACTGATAAGTTGCCAGCTACCAAAGGAAAGAATTAACTTAGGAAAAAAGGGTCTCACTGTAAAGCTGAGATTGACATGACATTCTTGGTCTCCATACAGAATTACTGGATTACCTGTGCTGGGACTCTAGGGATATGCCACCCAGCACAGATCTTATTTTAATTTTCCTAAGCTTTGTCAAAAAAATGTTTATCTATCTATCTATCTATCTATCTATCTATCTATCTATCTATCTATCTATCTATCTATCGATCTATCTATCTATCTATCTATCTCTCTCTATATATATATATACAATCTATCTATCTATCTATCTATCTCTCTCTATATATATATAAAATTTATATGCTAAAGTCTTTCAAAAGTATTGTGGAAGGGGGGAGGATTTGAAGAAGCACAGTCAGCCCTTTTCTTGATATTTGTTGACGATACAGTTTTTTATCCTCTAGTAAATCGAACATATTTTTTCACCCAAATTTTTCTACTGATTACTAAAAAAGGATTACGATTTAAACAAGTTAAATAGTAGAAATCAAAAATCAACTTCTTCCCTCTACACTTCGGGACAGACCATGTTTAACATTCTACTATTAATTGTTTTACATGGACCTGAACTGCTATTTGACTGAGCAGATGCTATTGATCAGTTGCCGTTTTGTGAAGGCAGACAGACCTGTGGGTCAGACTCCCCATTAAATGACTAAAGACAATGACCTCAGCTGTTTTCTAAAGGGTGCAATCTATACTACTAACCAGAGAAAGAAACTGAGTAACATAAAATACTTGGTGGTTTTGTTTATTTTTTAAAGTGTGTGGACAAGGCAAACTTTACTTCTGGTAATCACACAGTCAGGAACTGAACTTGGTTTTTGTCTAAACTACCTGGGGGTAGTGACTGAGTCTTTTTTCCATTGGCTTGGTTCTGACCTTATAGTTCTTTCAATTGTCTAGTTCAGAAAGAACTGATTCGCAGGAAGTGAAGAAGAAAGAAAAAGGATCACTTGTTCAAGATGTCCAATTCCTGGAATAAATGCAGAGAGAACTGACTGCCAGGTGGGGAGGATTAATATATTTGAATAAAGTTCTCACAAGATGGGTGACATATAAGGATCTAAATCTCTTGTCCTAAAAGGGTTTTATAGTATTTGAAAGAAAAGACATATATTTAGCATTGCTTACAAATGTGTCCTATTTTCAAAAACCTTTCTTCAGACTCCTCAAGTACTACCTATTGTTTGTGTCCTACCTTTGATTGTCCTCCTACCTTATGGAGGAAGCACCTGTTTACCAATACTTGACTCAATAAAACTGAGTTGGGCCTCTAGTGAAAACAATTATTATTCCACTTCTTCCTTTTAGCATGTTTTAAGGTGAGCCTGCCTTCCTGGGGTGGTGCCCTTGGCCTAGAGATCAACTGACCCTATTGGAATTTTATGTCCTCAACCAGGCCAGACATACTATTCTCTAAACCTGGAGAACTCTTGTGTGATTAGGCCTTTGTTGCTTTATAGCACTTAGTTTTAAGGATGATAAAAGATTTTAATTGTTGAAACATTTGTCAGCATATTGTTTTATATACTGAAAAAAAAAAAAAAAAGATTGTTAATATTGCCTGAGTTGTTGATATCCTCTCAGGATTCAATTGTTGGCCAAAGATCTTCAGAGTCTGTAAATTTATATAAAATAAATTTAATGAAGAATTGTACATGTTGAGAAGAATTTCTGTATTATTTCTGGCATCATCGATACTACTCAAACAATTTAGCTTTTTTATTTGGTTAGCTTCTTTCACTTGTATGTTTACAATAAAAGATCTAAAAGGGATTAAAGAGGTCATTTAAATATAATGTTATTTTCATATCTAATTTCTTATCACTTTCCTTGTGTTTTGTATTTACTTAATTGATTATCTAATAACCAAAACTTGTGTGACAAGACTATTTTGTTAATCATGACACAAATAATGAAATATTAGGACACTGAATAACTCTTAAACCATGGAAACAGGTACTTGCATATTTAAGATAATCTCGATAAACATGTCTTTATCTTAAAATTTATCTTATGAGCTACTCTGACATAACCTCATACCTCATCATCTTTTTCCCTGATAATGATTCTGGCTTCTTTTTGTTTTCTACTAAGAAGATTAACTTTATAAAAAAATATTGAGTAAATAAGATTTTCTTGCATAATTTAAAAGCATAATATGTATGTGTGTTTGAAAAGATCAGTAATTTTACCATTCAAATTTTAGAAAAGTGTTTAGGTGTGTTACATGAATTTAAATGTACAGATGTTTTCAGGAAAAATTAAGTGAATAAACCACTAATCAGATTTCAATATTCTAGTCATAGCCTTTAGAAATAAACTCAAATTTCTTATAAGATTCAATGCTTTATTGTGTTAATACAACTTCAGCTGAAGAATCTGTGGACTCTGTGTGGGCGTTCATGGACATATTTTTTATACTTTGGCTCTATCTAGTGGACAGAAAAGAAATTACATGTAGGTGTGATCCATTACTGGACGTGGAATTGTTAAAGGGAAAGAAAATAAAAGAAAGAATGGAAAGCTAAATGTATCTAATCTATTACAGTGGGGTATTTTTTTTCTGATCTTGGAAACTACTATTTTTTTCTGAATGTTGTCTTAAAATTAGTGAACTGTTTTTGTATGTGGCCCAAATTTAAGCTGTGTCATTTTACCTTTTACAAGAATAAAAGGCTTTTAGTGCTTTCATTATGTATTCCTTTCAGATTTTGGCCTTATAGAAGGGTGGAATCAACATGACTCTGGCAGAAGAGAGAAAACATCCTTACCGCTTTTTCAAAGTCCCCTGTGCACACTCATGTGTTTGGGGAAGAGAAGTTTGCCTGAGGTTCTCTCTGAGTGATCTGCTAATTTTAGTGATCGAGAGTTGGAACAAGATTATTGAGTTCGGGACATTATATTCAATTTAACAATCTTTGGATTCTCACACCAAATCTATGTTTTCCTACCTATTTCATGTTTTTTTTTCTCCTTGAAGGTCACAGCAGTTCTTTGAGCAGTAAAACCACAGTATCTGCAGGAGAATGTGTGTTTCCTGTAATTGATTTAAACAGGTAAACGCTGGTGCTCTAATCAAAAGGATCATTTCATCTAAACAGAAAGCTGCTGCGTTTTTTTTTCCTTCTAGGAGGACATGTAGCATTTAACTAAGAACATCCTTAAGCTTGTAAAGGAATGGATAATTTAAAGTAGCTAATGGGAATGACAATGCAACTTGTACCACACGAAATCTAATTGTCAATATGAAAGCCTCTGAAGATTTTACCTGAAATAACTTTCTTACTGCTAAACTAACCTTCAGCACTTCCAATTCAATCCTGCCGGAGCAGCAGCCATATACACTCAGCGTTGCGGCTCAATCAGTCTTGTCCTGAGCAGCCGCAGATTTCAAAATGGCTAAACTGATTGGCTCTCCGTGAAACAGTGCACCTGGTTTGTGCCTACACAGATGGGCATACTTCGCTTATTGGTGGGCATCTTAGTGGCTTTTAGAGATGTGACTACTGAACCGGTTTGACTGTTTGAAATTGCAATGCAGTCTTCTGAGCGAAGAGAAGGTCATTCCTTTTGAAGAATAAACTTTTTGAAAAATAACAGGGCCTACATAACGCTGTGCCCTTCCTGTTTTAATTTTTAATGGCTCTAAAAAAGAAAACCTTCTACATTCGAACAGTTTGGGGGTTGTAGAAAAAACAAAAAACAAAAACGAATGCTGAGACTCTACTCCCGTTTTTTCAGGCACCTGATTGCAGCACACATATTGGAAATAATACCGAGAGATTTTTATTAGATAAAATCAATGCCTATTTAGTTTTTCCTTAATCTTATCTTACTTTGGTGAGACAGTATTCATTAGTAATCTCTTCTCACTGCCTTAATTTTACTCAGAAAGTTTGCCATTCCCTAACTTGTAAAATTAATTAATTAACTCTGTGTGTGTGTATGTGTGTGTGTGTGTGTGTGTGTGTATGTGTGTGTGTGTGTGTGTGTGTATGTGTGTGTGTGTATGCGCGCCCGCATGATTTTAGTGACTGGACTAGGGTGGTGTATTCCTATGAGAAAACCAGAGAATTCAATAACATTGTGGACCATTTTCTGGATTCAGACTGTGAATATAATTTCTTAGTGTTGTTGCTAAACTTAGCATCTTATCTAGGAAGCGAGTGTCTGTTTTCTTCACTAAAAAAAAAAAAAACGTGCATATGTATGTACCGGCATTAGCTTCTGTTCACCGCATGCATGCAGGCATCTGTGGCAAGCAGAGGAGGGTGTTAGACAGCCTGGACCTGGAGTTATAGGTGGTGGTGAACTGCCTAATGTGGGTATTAGGAGCCAGTGCATTACAAGATTTATGTGCACTCTTAACTGGTGATCCATCTCTCCAAGCATCTAGTTTTCTTCACTCTTCAAAGCCACGTTCTTTTGGAGAATTTCATGTAATAGTACTGTATTTACATCTTTTACACCTCACCTTCTTCCCTGTCCAACTTCTATAGCCATCCCGACTTCCCCTAAAAATCGTGTCCTTGTCTTTAATTGTACATATGCACTCATACAAATGTATAGAGTCCATTTAGTGTCGCTCATATATAATGCGTTTACGGCTGACCACTTAGGGTAGAATGTCCTAAGCTCTTCTTCCCTTCTCATCTCCCCATACTTTTCTTTTTGAGATGAAGGCAACCCATGCACACTAAAATTGCAGGGAGTTTTGATGATGACTATGCATTATTTGGAATGCATCTGTGTGGGAGTCCTGTCTATTCTCCATCATTAATTATCAAATTCTTTATCTCAGG
The DNA here is from genome assembly GCA_030674055.1 of Rhabdomys pumilio. Lineage (NCBI taxonomy): Eukaryota > Metazoa > Chordata > Mammalia > Rodentia > Muridae > Rhabdomys > Rhabdomys pumilio. The sequence continues at coordinate 127,101,647 of JANHMN010000002.1, read as the reverse complement.
ATGGGTTTATTGATACTTGATTTTCTCAATTTGTGTTTTTAACCGTGAAAAGTAAACACTCTTTTATAATTATATTTATAAGATTATAATGTAATTTTGATAATTATAATTATGTCTTGAAAAATCATTTTTACAGAAAAATAAAACTACAATGAATTCTATAAGTAATATTTTCTGAATTATCAACTTTTAAATTGATTATTTTATTTGTCAATTATTAAGCTAGAAGTTCATTAATTTGAATCATACAGATGCAACTCATTATAGGCTCTTCAGGTTGACTTATAGTAAGGTTTTTTTTTTTTTTTTGATTTTGTATGTTCTTTTTAAGTTTTGATGCCAACAATTTCTCTATAAATTTTAATGTGCAAGTTAATTTTTAGCAATACAATAAAAGTATTCAATTAATTTAAATTTACTATAGCTTCCTTTTATATACTTGATTAAAACTAAGTAAAAAGTATTTGGATTATTTCAGAATGGAAACAAAAGTTGTCTTCAAAGATACATTTGCCTGGATTTTGCTAGGTGAAGCTCCATAATCAAACATCTCAATATAATATTTATCATCATATTTTGCATTTATTAGCAAATTTTCCCTTTTTGCCACTATGGAAATAAATCATGCATGTACATGCACAGATATTTTATAATACAACATTTTATAAAATAATAAAAAAAAAATGCGACTACTCCTTTCTTCATCCAAATGTCTAGTGTTACCTTTTTATATCATTTCTGTTTTTAGTTCTTTGGTGGATCATCAAATTTTAAGTTGTATGTTTTAACTCTACTTCAGTTTAATTTTATATGCATTTTTAGTCCATTAGAGGTGAAAATTTAATCAAATTTATTCTATCACTTTGTTTTTTCTTCCTATTTGTTACTTTTTCTGAGGGTACTTTTTTTGAACATTATTTGCAGATGTGCACATGCACTTCGTTGTAATCTCTGTGGTGCTAATAAAAAAAAAAAAGTGGTCATTTTCCTTTCTCAACACCTGTTTGTTGACTCCCAACCCTTGAGAGCTTTCAGAGATATAATTACTTTAGGTTTCATATTTACAGCATTTGTTATTCTCTTTAAAATTTGAGCAGTCCTTCAAAAACCTGTGGTTGTCATTTGATTATAACAATCAAAAAAATGAGTAGAACACATTTATACAGCATTCAATCACAATTTGTAACCATGGTAAATAATGTTGAATTTTTCAAACAAAAACAAAAAAACAAACAAAAACCAGAAACATCCCAACAAACAATCAACCAGCCAAACAAAACCATGAAGGAAGGTGCTAGTCTTTAAATGTCCATAATTCAAGTACCAAAGTCAAGTGATTCTTAAGCTCCAATAACTGAAAGCACTGACACTTATGTACTTGTGAGAGTGCAGTAGTTTTGTTTCTTTTCACTTTACTTTGATTTCCTCATTCTCTTTCTCTAAGTTAAAAGGGACTATCTACAGTTTAAAAACATGTCCACATGTTTTCGGCAGTTTTCTGGTCAAAGCAAGCCTATCTGCTTATGTTTGTAGTTTCAGTACTTGGGCAGAGACAGGTAGTTCATGGATGCTTGCTGGCCAGCCAGCTTCATTAACACAGCAATGTTACAGTTCACTGAGAGTTGTTCTCTCAAGACCATTTGGCAGTGGGCTACAGAATGGGGCAGTTGAAGTTCTCCTCTGATCTTTGATGACCACATGCCTACTCACCAGGTTATGTACAACAGGCAAATAAACACGCCACCCCCCCACACACACATGCTTACACATGGCAACTATCTAAATAAGCATAAAACTATCTGATGCATATTTTTCTGTAACAGGGTTTGTCCCACTTAAATGAAAAGGTGAACCCATCTTTACCAGACACACACATTAAAGGACTGTACATGAGCAACTGATGAACTATACGGAAAGTGGAAAGGATTGTAAGGTATCCTTTTCAAGAGGTGATGAAAGGAACAAGAACTGCACAAGGTTGGGGACTTGGGTAACCAGAAAGAATAATAATGCAGTTAATGTTCGGTGGTTTTTAAGGCAGATACAGAAAAATTTCCTCCAGTTAAGTAAAGGAAGCACGGAAATCTGAAGCACAGCACTGACGTCGGCCACTGCAGTTGGCCCTGTTACAGAAAAGAAATATTTTGGCAGGAAATGCTTCTTCAGTAAAGCAAAGCCCATCAGTTTCAGTGAAACATTTCTGTTAATAGCTTGTCAGAGGAAAACGGTGTGGATGTTAGGTATCCATGCCAACATGTGCCAGTTTCTCACTTCTTAGAATATTTTGCCAAGGTATAGATATAGAACAAGGTATAGATATAGGATGGTTTTAGGCTTTCACAGGAAAGGAGGATGGACTAAAACGATGGTTAAAAGCTTTAAGCAGACACATTTTTATTTAAATAGTAAATTTAGAATCATTCACATTATCTCATCTGTGACAATTTTTCCTGTCATTTTTCAGAGACAGGCAGTGTGCTCATTCATTTAATGGAAGTTATCATATTTTATTTTCAATGGATTCATACTGAGCTTGGCAGTGGGGAAGTAATATGGGCAACTTGTGCTAATGAGAATATGGTGCCTTTAAAAAGTAAGATGTCTTACTGCCATCTGCTGGTGTCAATGTATAGCAACTCTACAAACCTAAATTAATTGGGAATATGTATGTTACATGTATCCAGGTGCTATGCAAAGCACAAGTCAGATAGCTATCCATATATGAATACTTTGAACCAACCCTATGTTTCCATACCAAAAGAGGCTAAGGACTGTTTCTTTATTCTTATACTTTTTCTTACTTTTATTCTTATACACAATCAGTGACATGGAATAGACATAATTTTACTCTGGAAAATACCTTTGATACAATCAGAGTTAGATATTGACTCCTGCTGTCTCCAGTTATGTCCAGGAATCAGAGCCACATATAGAAACAAATGAAGGGGGAAAAGCCAGTGTAGGGGACTCACGGAGGCCAGGTAAATTGCAAATTTAAACAGGGATGATGGATTGCTGTTGGAACATCCATTCAGTCCTAGATATAGAGAGCATATCTGATATTCTCAAGATTATCTCTGCAGCTGGGAAGAATCACTGAGCACATTTAAGTAACAAATGTTGCAACTCTTTACTCTGATTCGCTCATTTAATGAGATAGTAGAGGAAACTACCCAAGGTCATTTCCTTGAGGTACATGTCTATCATCTTCAAGTCTTGCTTCACTTTCATCCTTGGGTAGCTCACCATTGCTTAATCCTTACTAATAGTCCAGCACCAGCAGTTGTTCCAAACCACACATTCTAGAAATGCTGACCTGTGTAAACCAACATGTGTTGTTTTCTCCTTCCGGGGCAAATCTGCACAGGCAATAGATCAATCATGTCCAGGGGCAGCTTGCAAGGTCTTCACTTCATGAGGGCACCCATAGAAAAGCCAGACCTGCACCATTGCCTTCAGAATATTAGTGCACTTAGGAGTAAAGGGATATTTGAACTGCAGTAGAAAGACCAATATGGATAAGTTCTGTAGGGCCAAGATGACCAAATCTTCTTTCTTAAGCAGACCCATCTCAGCAACTCCAGGTATGTGGGTTGGTCCTGGAAACTCATCCTGATAAATCTTCAGGGGAGTGGGGAGGATCCAGAAATGGACACTTATGAAAGGGCTCTAAGTGTCTGTAAGACGATAAAGTGAGTCCAGAAAAATCCATTTTTATTTCAGTTGGATTTACAGAGTTTAGACTGAGGAAATTTGAAATATTAAAAAGACATTAATATTATATTTAAATATAAATTAGAAATAACCCTGCATTTTAACATTACATTGCGTCACTTCATCAATATGTCATTGTCACAGTTACATTACTTGGACATGTAACTCTAGACAGAATTAGTACTTCTATATTAAAGGAAACTAGGGATTTGTTGGTGGCTATTCTCAAGATTAATAAGCAAAAGCTTTAGCCATCAGAAATAAGGGAGGAAGCTCATTGTTTATTCTTTCTTATTCTCCTCCCAGGTCCTCCCTACATTTTAACCCAATCAAATTCTCTCATTAGAGAACAAATAGGCAACTAAATGAAAACAAACACATCAGAATAGGACAAAATAAACAAACAGAAAATAAAAGCATAAGAAAAAGAAGCACAAAAAACCCACACAGAAGCAGACACGAAGACACACAACCAAAACAGACAAATGCAATAAAACCGGATAATCAGAAAACATAATATATAAAAGATAAGCAAAAAACTTTGAAGGTAGAAAAAAAAAATCCCAGAAAAAGCATCATGAGACAAAATATCCCCCAAACACTACTGTGTTACTCTCCTATTGGCAATCAACTACTGGACATGGGACCTGTCCTTAAGAATTGTTTGTATACACAGTGAGAATGCACTGGACAAAACTAAATTATTCCTTTGCTAGTGGAGAGCAACTGGAGAAAGTTTCTGGGTTAGGAATGAGGGCTTATGTCCAGGTCCCTTCTCAGCACTAGGACTCCATCTAGTTTACACCTGTGTAGGTCCTAAGCATGCTACCATAGTCTCTATGAGTTTGTATGTCCATAGGTCCTGCTGTGTTTAGAATGTCTTATTTTCTCAGTGTCTCCCATGTCCTCTGGTTCAATATTTCCACCTCCTCTTTTGCAGAGTTCTCTGATTCATGGGGGGTGGGATTTGAAAGAAGCAGGGGGAGTTTTTCTGATGATGATTGAGCAAGATACTGATCTACATGTATAGTAGAATTTTATTAGGAGTAACTTTATTGCTACATTTCCTTAGAAAAACAGCAGTATTGGGTTTTTCCCTTAGGTCCATGGCTGATCTGACCTCAAGATTTTGTCTACCTGTGCAGTGTTGGAATGGGTTCTAACTGATGGAATAGGCCTTAAGTCCAATCAGGTAGTAGTTAGTACAATACTACATTTGTGCTTCTATGGCATCAGCATCTCATGCAGGCAGATTGCCATTGTACATTGAAGTGTGTATAGCTGGGCTAGTGCTTATCATTGTCCCGTGGTTGTACACAGTGTAACTTCCCGTATCATGACACTAGTCTGTGCCTTCAAAGGTTTTAGGACTTTTTCTGTGTACAATGGCTTATGCATGTGTTCCCTTCAGCAATAAGACCTTACCACCAGTTTGTGAAGAAGAGCCAATAGCCCTGGCAATACTTTGGGTTATTTGCTAATTTCTATGAGACCTCTTTGGCCAAAATTTTAATTAGATCTAACCCGTTTCTGACTTCAGATGTTTTATTTGATCACAAGAGATATTTGGTTGGAGGTTTGTCTCCCATTATTTGGGGATTCCATTCAGATTTCTTTCATATATGTGTGTGTTTTAATAAGCTTCTACTTGTAGATTTCCATATGACCTGTTAAATGATCCTTAGATTTTGATTCTCTCCCTATATTCCCTCACTTACAGCACTCTTTGCTCTGCTTCTCAATTTAAACATCCCATTCTAGTCTCCACATATGCATGATTATATTCTATTTCCCCTTCCTCAAGAACGATCCTTCTCTCACCTCTCATCCCTTACTCTACACCTAACCTCTATGCTCCTCTATACTCAACCTCAGTGGCTCCATGGACTTGTTTTTGAAGACTTAAAAGTTAACCTCCACATATAAGTGAACACATACCATATTTGTCTTTTTGAGTCTGATTACCTCACACAAAATGATTTTCTAGATCCATCCATTTTTTTTAAATGAATTTAATGGATTTTTAAGAGCTAAGTAACAATTCATTTTGTGAATGTACCACACTTTCTTTATTTATTCACCTGTTAATGAACATCAAGGCAGTTTCCAATTTTTGACTTATGAATAGAGTTGTTAAATATTTTCTCTTTCTATTTTGTCTTTATTATTATCACTAACATAAATTATTAACACATATCAGTGAGTTGGGGTGATATGTCCACATATGCAAGCAAATACACTGGTAAAACCCTATACAAGATCATTTTGGTAGAGACAATAGAAAGACTTGTTATGGGGGGGAGAAAAACTAGGAGAAAAAGAGAATTTAGCAAGTGAGGTACGTGATATAAAACTGTCCGAGTAATAAGGTTAAAATAATAAACAATTTCTATATGTTTGATCAATTTCTAACTGGAAAATGACTTGAATCTATTCCTACCACATATGTGGGTCCAACAGCTGGAACATTCTCAAAAAAGAAACAACAGCTAGAGCTGTATTTTTTCATTCCTTGTATTTCATTTCTCTCAATCTTCCATATATATCTATGTTTAATTAAGTGAAACTCACTTAGCGTAGCTATAAGCTTAAAATTTCATGTTTGAAGGAGAGATAAAATTCACAGATAATGAAGAATTATTAACTAGTACCAAACTTGGAATGGAATATTTTCATAAGGAGGTATATTGCTTTCCTCTTTTTCCAAAAAACATAGATAATGTTCTCATATAATGTAATATGAATACAGTGTCTCCTCGCTCTACTCCTTCTCTTCCATCCAGATCAACTCCCTTTCTGTCTCATTAGAAAAGAACAGACTTCTAAGAGCTAACAGTAAAACATGAACTAAAATATAAAAGAAAACTGATCACACTGAAGCTGCACAAGACAAGCAATGAGAAAATTAAGAGCTCAGAGAAGACACGAGAATCAGAGACCCACACATTTCATGTTCATGAGGACTTAATATTTTTAAATGAAAAGAAAATTTTGTCTATCATTGGCAGAAACATCTAAAACCTATATTATTCTGTGTAGCAAGTTTACATCTCTAGGTGTATATAACTATACATAAATATATATTGTCTGAAACTTATATTTATTACTTTTATAAGACACTGAAAAATCTTATTCTGTAATGCCAAAAACATCTCTGCTATAGTCTTGTATTTTCTGAGCTCACCCCTCCTAAATTTCTACTGCCTCCCAACAGACTATCAAATTCTTCACCTATCAGTGGACTAATTCATTCACAAGGCGACCGCCTTCATAATGCAGTCACTGCCCCAAAGACTGTTAGCTGGCTATAAAGCACAATGCTTTTGGGGACCTTTTATATTCACACCATAACATCAATAAATTGTGATTACAAATTATCCAAAGTTCATTCATTTCTGTTCTGTGGTTTTGGCTAATTTTAACTTACAGCATTTTTAAAGTGAGCCCTTCTATCTCATTTCCTATAAGTCAGAGAAGTTGGGAATTTATAGCTTTGGAAACATATTTAAATTAGATTATATCAGTAAACAAGGACACATTTATTACAGATTATACAAAGCATCCTAAAAAATTCAACAGACTTTTCACATCTGAGAAAATAGGTAAACAATGCACTGTTTAAATTTTTTTCTGGCATTAATTCTATGAGTTGTTGCCATTACACTATTAAGATGCTTGGTACGCTAACACTTTAAGTGTCTCAAATGTGCATTTAATTTAGATTTAATAACACAAGTTTTGCTTACGAAAACTAAGTCAATTATTGAAAGCATTCCCCAAGGTTTAGCAATTATTTAAGAGCTGCATTTACTATAAAGTAATTAGCTCAAATGGCATGTTCATGAAAACAGATTTAGAACAACTTTACATATTGGTATGGAAGGGAAATGTTTAATATCAATATAACTAAAAATACTCAAAGTTATCTGACCCGACAGGCATTTAACTGGCAAGAAAATTCCACATAGTAATTTTCAAGGGTCTTTCTTCTTTTTCTCCACCTTCCTCCTCTGTGTCTTTTACATTTTTCTGTGCTGAGGGTTGAGCCAAGGGCCGCTGCACATGCTACACAGTCTTCGATCGACTAGGAAGAAACCAGTTTCCCTGTTTTTCTTTCCTTTCATGTCTTTTACTTTATTTCAATTGAGACAGGTATGTACTAAAGTGGTCACTCAGTCTTCAAGCTTGTATTAATCCTTCGCTATGAGCCTTCTTGAGCACTTGAGATAACAGGCATGTGTTGTCTGACAAAAGTTTTCTTGGGGAAACAACACTTTTCTACTGACTCAAGATAGGAAATACATGACAGACCAAAATAGGGATATCACCAAGTTCAACTTGGTGAAGTTTATTGGGATTACTTACAGGAATATGGTTGAGGAGTTACAGGAGTAGAAATGATGCAAACACATCTGGATCTCCAAGGCTTACCACAGCCTGGGTAACAGCCCACAGTGTTACCCACAGTACTAAGAAACTGGACACACTCCACGCTCTGCAGGGAGCTCAGTGGGTTGGAGAGAGTCTTTTCTAGGTGTTGCAGTTGGTCTAAACTTCTTCCAGGAAGCTCAGCTGTTTGTGTGTCCTCCCAGAAAGTGGGACTTGTCTTAGAGACTTCTTTGCAGCTCAGCTTCTTCATCTGAGGGGAATTCTCCTCTTTTACTGCTCAGTTTACGAAGGACATACCCAGTGCATGTGTTCACTTTTAGGGACTTCTGAAGCTAACTTGAACTGCTTGAAGAGCTTTCCTGCAGGAAGGGATGCTTCAACCTCAGAGAAAAGTTTTATACAACAGCAGGTAGCATAACCTCTAGTGAAATAATAAATATTCATAAGAGGTATAGGAGAAAATTTTAGTGATTTTTGAAGAATGTGAGAATTGTTTTTATTTGGGACAAATAAAAATAAAAAAAAACCCCACACACTCAAAAGTTGATAAATCAGAACCTATTTGTACTAATAGACTTTAATAGTTGAAAGATATCACCAAGGAACTGAATTTTGAAATGTAAGCTATCGACTTGATAACATTAGAAAGATTTGAAATATAGGTATATATCAAGAAATATATATTTATAATGCAAAGAGTGATTGTAAATCAATACTTGAAAGCCAGTAATGAAAATAGCTCATTGTGGACACAAAATTTAAATCTTTTATTCTCTCTTTTTCTTCCTCTTTCTTTATGTCTGATGTTCTATCTGTCTGTCTGTCTGTCTGTCTGTCTGTCTGTCTGTCTATATATATGGGCACCTGTGTGTAGCTGTGTGTGCGTGCATGCATGTGCATAAGTGGTGTGTGTGTACGTGTGTGTATGCGTGTGAGTGCACATGTTTGTGTTTTGCTTGGTTGGTTTTACTTACGTACATGAAACATAGTATCAGAAGGTACCATGGGGGTTGGATAGAGAGATGGCTCAGCAGTTAAGAGCACTGATTGCTTTTCCAGAGGTCCTGAGTTCAATTCCCAGCAACTATATGGTGGATCAGAATCATAGGATCTGATGCCCTCTCTGGTGTGTCTAAAGACAGCAACAGTGTACTCAAATATATAAAATAAATAAATAAATAAATATTAAAAAATAAGAACAAGGTATCAATGAAAATATCAATGGAATATTAAAATAGAATATCTCTCCAAACTAAAAAGTATTCCTTTAAATTAAAGATTTAATACTGAGTTGTAGGAAGCATTTTGATATAATATAATGCAGTAGGTAATCTACTTAATTGCCCACTTGTGATCAGGTATTTTCAGGTGTGTGTGTGTGTGTATGTGTGTGTGTATGTGTGTGCGTGTATGGTTTTTGACACTAAAGCAGAGATGAATATCTACTACACAGCCTCAGATTTTTGAATTAACTTTATTTATCTCTTTTTCTAATTGACTGACTAAAATACTATCTTTAGTGTACTGGTTCTGTGTAAAAAGACCTGTAATAAGAAGTCCTTTATTCTTAGCCTCCGGGCTTTGTCTTATTTCCCCTAAGGCATTCTTTAGGTTAAAACTCCAGGGTAAAAGCTTTAAGTGAAATACTGAAAAACATTGTTCCCTGGGCAGAGTTCTACCACAGGGGCCTGATCACTGTCATCATCCTTGTCATTTCTGCCCTTTGAGTAATTCATAAATTTACTAATCTATCTGAAGAGTCAAAAGCCAACCCCTATTATACTTATTTCAGTTAACACTCTAATCAAGCTGTGTAGAGAAAAACATTCAGTGGTTTACTTTTTATCCATATTACCAAAGAATGTCGTTTTGATTTTTGATTAGAATTTTTACCTCAATGCTAATTTGCTGTTAAGTATTTGAAAGTTCAAAATTAAATGAGGTATGTCTTTTACTTCAATCCCATCTGTTTAACATTTTGCTTTAGTTAATGTATGCTTTAGTTCAGGGCTTATAATGCCAAGTATTAAGACATAAACTGCAGTAGCTTAGAAGACTTGACACTGGTACAAGCAACAGCAGAGGACCAATGAAACAAGGCAGAGGATGAAGACAGAGGCAGAAGGATATGGAGCTTTATCTGTGACAAGGTTGATATTGCAGTGCTGTGGTGGAGAGTGTTTTGTCTAGATACTTAGGGCCCATTGATCATGCATATGGAAAGATGTGAATTTTAGCCCCTTTAGCCCCTTTCTCATACCAAAGTGAGAATCAAATCTATTTGCACTTAATAGCTGAATTTCTAATATATACAAGAAAAAAATTCTGAAAAGATATAAAACTTTCCTGTGGACAGAATCACCAAGCAGGGCATTGGGACAGGAACTATGAGGGAAATAACACTCTTTAAAAATAAGTAGCTAATAAAAGGGATCATAGACTAAAATAAGTGTGCATAATATACGCAACTGACAGGAACCACATGTCCAGAATACGCAAAATGTTCCTGAAATCAGTAATAAAGACAGTCACAACTATAGGAATATATCCCAGTAGAGAGGAGCGTGATGCATCTACACACACCAGAACAGAGAAAACGAAGGCTTATGTCAAGTTCCAGGAAGAATGGAGGAAGATATACTCTCTTGTTCTAGGAGGTAATGACAATTATTATTTGTATAATATCTTTGAGAAATTTTTTGATAGTAATTACTTATGCAAAAAAAATCCAAACTCTCCAATCAAAAGACATAGTTAGAAACTTCATACATTTGTGCTAGATATGTATACCTAACATAAACATGTTTACTTATACTTCATGTTTATCACTTATAGCTACACATACTCAATATAAAGTCATGCATGTAAATCTATGATTTTTATGTTTCTACTATATGTGTATATACACACATACATACACACATATGATATATATATATGATATCATGTGATACATATGTGATACACACACATACATACACAGATATGATATATATGATATATATGTATATATATGATATATATACATATGATATATATGTGACATACATATATATCATATGTGTGTATGTATGTATATACATATATGTGTGTGTATATATATATGTGTGTATATATATATATATGTGTGTATATATATATACATATATATATATATATGGGCATGGATGTGTATCTATATGCATGCTAATATGTTTTTGATATATATATTTGCATACCTAATATAAATTCAGACATGTGTATCTTCAGTAAAAGGTTATCATAAAGGAATACTCATGGAGGCATAATTTTTAAGAGAAGCCATGAATCCTTGAATTAGGAACAGGAGACACCCAGAAACCAAATTCTCTGCACAAAGATTTATTACCATGGAAGGGCAAGTAAAGGTCTGGAGTTGAAAGGCAGGCAGCAAGCAGCAGGAACAGGGGAAGAAGCAGTAGCAGCAGTAGCAGCAGTAGCAGCAGGAACAGCAGGAGCAGCAGGAGCAGCAGGAACAGCAGGAACAGCAGGAGCAGCAGGAGCAGCAGGAGCAGCAGTAGTTTTAGCAAGCAAGAAAACAGGTACAGTTGTTGTTGCTATGGTAAATTGTGGCTCTCAGTCCTTCAATATTTCAGAACCCAGTGGATATCCTAGATGCCAGATACATTGCATTGACCCTTACTGTAATCTTCATTCATGTTCTCTGAAATGGTGTTAGAAACAATCTCTCACATTTGAATTTCTCTCTAAAAACAGACAGTGGTACATTCGGAGCCCTGGGATCCTATAAGTCTTATTTATGGTGTTTAGCTTTTTCTTTTCTTCTTTTTTATTAGTTTATCAGTTTAAATTCTAATGATTTTTTTCTATTTGTCAGTATCTGAGAAGATGGTGATTGCTCTTTTCTTGCTGACAGGTATGTTTATATTCATACCTAAAATCATTTTTCTTTCCATATGAAATAAATTGATTGGTATAGTGATAGATTCCTGTCTTCTGGAAGTATTTTTTTTATCACTTTGTGTTCAGTACATTCTGAAAGGACTAAATTGAAGCAATAGTAGTTTTCTCTTGCCTTGGACTGAGTATTAAGCTAAGTTATATATAAACCAAATCAGAACATTCCAGGTTTTCTATTGATCCCAAGAGGTATTCTCAACTCACACAGCAACAGGTAATCTCAAAGAGAACCAAAGAGACAATATTAGATAACACTGGGGTCAGAAATTATGAAGGAAATTTTGTATTATTATGTGCAATTTTGTCTGTGTTAATACCCAATTTCAATACTTTGCTTTGTCCTTGCACTTGACTGAGTATAGCTAGGAAACAGGATCATTTATTTAATATACAAGATACTATTTCATGAATGACAGTTATTCCCATATGGTCATTTAAGTTTCCAGGATTACATAGTCTATCTTGACTAATAACTTAATATGGGGGTATTTTGCATGACAATACCTTATAGTCTTAGAAGACACGCTTGCACATATCTTTTCCATTAGCATTACATGTAGATAATGGCTACTGAATCCCATGGATCCAATTATTGAAACCATTTCTCTAATAAGACCTGGACTTATTAGACAGTTCTTTGTATTCTAGTCCCACTCAAAAGTATAATCTTTCATGTCATCACTTACATAGACTAGAGAAAGATTTCCAAATGTAAAATGTACATGGTCTCCAATTTGAATATGAAGAAATCTCTAGGCACTGTGTTTCTCACTGAGGAAGACAGGACAAAATACAACTGAAGTGTATTTAATGGCAGACCTTAAAATAATACTTTCTTGGTCTTGTTACTATTATATCATGGGGCTGTTTTTTTTTTTCACGGTTTAATTCTCAATATTTTAAGGGTACACTTCTTACCAACATTAGTATACCAGATAACTCTTGTTATTTGGTTCCAAATAACAACTGTCAGTTAATGTTCAGGGTTGACAGAATGTCAAATAGATCAACTGCTTTGATTTATGTTTTGATAAAGGGCAAAAAGATGAAATGTAACCTTGGATTTAGACAATATGATAATAGATAATGTTATTCTTTCACCATGAAGGAGGATAAATGGGGAAAGAAAAGACCACGGTGGCAGATCAACCATCCCAGATTACATAACTGACAAAGTGTTGTTCCACTTTAGTCATCAGTGGCAATTTGCTACCATGCTCTGCTTTTCAGAGTGGGTGTGTTAGTTGATTAAATGGTAAAATTCATAGATCAGATCATCTGTATATTATTTCTTTTACTCATTGTGTAGACCAGGCCAATCCTGAACTCAGAGAGATTCTTCTGCCTCTTCTCCTTCTTAAAGGTTGTGCCTTCATACTTTTTAAAATGTAAATTTGACACTAGCTACATTGTTTTTAATGAAAACACTCCCCTAATTAGCTAAAGGTTCTTTTGCTCTTTTTTAGTTCAGTTTTCTTGACAGTAGCAGCTTTGACCTTTGGGTTTCATCAGTTGTGTGGACTTTGACTTACAGCTGAGCTGTTTGTGCCATGGGTTCTTTACTACTAACATTAATAGTATACAGTGTCTCTAAGAAGTCTACTGACAGTTGTCCTATAGTTTCCATTCTACAACTCTGTTCCACAGTTTCAGCTCTCTGCATGAGTTCATGCCCACAGTCTCCATTCCTAGGTTTGGCTTCTTCACAATAATTAGTTTTGATTCACCTACTTACTACCAACTCCCTCCACTCATTGCATGGTGATTTCTGCTTTTATCTATTCACATAAAAACTTCATTATTTTATTTTTTCATTGTAGCAGAATAAAATTTATTATGTGTATTTACCACCTTTTCTTTATTTATTCATTACTTGATAGGTATCTAGGCTGATTCCATTTCCCTGGCTACTTTAAATCAAGGAATAGTAAATTCAGTTTTTATTTGAGACATTTTATATACTTATTTCAATGTCATCAGTTTTTGTTTCATTCTGTTTAAATTGTTTATCTCATTTTAGTTCAATTTTGTGGGTCACTCACGTCTATGAATTGACCCATTTCTTCTAGATTTTTCAATTTAGTGAAATACAAAAATTGATTTATATCTTAATGATTTTCTGGCTTTATTTAGTATGTGTTGTAATGCCTATTGATGTCATTTTATTACCTATGTTATTAACTTGGGTTTTTTCTATCTCTTTATTTTCATTAGTTTACCAAAAAGTTGGTTGGACTTTTTTTATCTTTTAAGAGAAGCACATATTGCTTTCTTTGATTCTTAGCATTTTCTTCCATTTAAACTTCACTTATTTCTACTTTGATATTATTTGTTCGATGATTCGGGGTATTGAATGTTCTTGTTCATTGAATGGAATGTTCTATAGATGGTTGTTAGGTCCATTTGAAGTATGATGTCATTTATCTCAGATGATTCTGTTCACTTTGTGTCAGGATGTCAGGATGACCTGCCTTTTGGTGAAATTGTAATGTTGAAGTCACCCACTATTACTGTGTTGTGGTTTATCTGTTGCTTTAAATTGAGTAGTATTTATTTTATGAAATATGGTGCACCCGTGTTCATTATATATACTTTAAAAATACTGTTTTCTTGATGAGTTTTGTTTCTGTAATCAGTATAAAGGGCAACCTTTTATATGACCTATCTTTTATAATTTATTTTGATTTCAAAGCTATTTTGCAATATATTATAAGAGTGACACAGGTTTATTTCCTTATTACAGGTATCTTTTCCACCATTCTTTAACCCTATGATCCCATTTATTTCTGATAGTGAGGCAGATTTCTTGGAGACAACAAAAAGATAGATTTTGCCTCTCAATCTAAGCTGATGACTTGTTTCTTTGGATTGGAAAAATTAAGATCATTAATATTCAAAGAAATAATTAAGAGTATGGTAATGATTTGTTCATTTTTTTTGATTTTGTAGTATTTTATGTTTTGCTGTTCTTGGGTGCTTAACAGCTATTCTAGTGTGGTGTATTATTTCCTACAGTATCAAAAATGTATTTATCATTCTCCTCAGCAATCATGAATCTCTTTAGAGTGTTTTTAATCAAGAAAAGATTTTATTTTTTCTTCAATTATGATGATAGCTTTACAAGTTATAGTAGAATGGTTTGAGTGTTTTTATCATTCATAATATAAAATTAGTTGTTTCAAGCCATCCTGGATTTTTGAAAAATGTGTGTTTTTTATTTGTTTTTTTTAATTTATTTTTATACATTTATTTTTATGAACACGTGTATTTGAGAATGTTGTAGAATTGTTTTAGGGTTCATCCTCAATAAACTGTCTACTTTATTTTAAGAAAAGATGTCCCACTGGCCTAGACTAATTAGTCATTTAGCCATAGAGACATCTATCTTAATGTCTATGGTACTGAGATTACTGATGCACATATTATTATATCTAACATTTTACCTTGTGCTCTGGAAATAAAATTCATATCTTCCTGTAATTCATTGGTAGATCCATTTCCTTTTCTCTTCCAGGCTTTTCCATTTGGGAAAGGTAACAATCTTCTTCATTTTTTATTTTGCTGTTGCTGCTTATGGTAGACTTTTTTTTTTACTTATTTACCTATTTATTGCTTATTGAAAATTGGTTTGTTTTGTCTTTCTTTTATTAAAACTAGATATTTTTTCCACTCATGATGTATCACAGTTAGGGCTTCCACTTTCTCTATTTCTTTTAGTTCCTCCCACCTCCCTTCCCATTCCGATTACCCCTTTTCTGTATTTCATTAGAAATCAAACAAGCTTATAAGTGGATAGTAGCATAAAGTATAGGATAACTATGCAACAATCTACAGAACCAAAGAAGCCAATTAATAAGTATCCATACATCTATGTCTATCTTATTTTCTTTCCTAGGGAGATTCATTTATCTCTCCCCCAGTTGATTACTCTATACCTAAGTTCTGTGGTTCTATAGATTTTTAGATTGGTTATCATTGACTTAAGAGCTAATGTCTACAAATAAGCAAATGCATACTATATTTGACTTTCTGCTTTTTGGTTACCTCACTCAGGATGATTTTTTTTAGTTCCATTCATTTACCTGTGAATGCCAATTTTTAACAGTCAAATGATATTTCTTTTGTCTGTTTCTATTACTATTCACTATGACTGCACAACTCTTTCTTTTCTCTTTTTATTGGATATTATAATTACATTTCAGATTTTATCCTGTTACCCCATTCCCCCCACCACCCAGGAACCCTATTCCATCCCCTCTCCTCCTGCTTCTATGAGGATGTGCCCCCATCTATCCTCCAACTCCCACCTCCCTACCCTCAAATTACCCCCCATTCAATGTTCAGCCTTAATGGGACCAAGGATCTCCTCTCCCTCCTACACTCAACAAGGCCATTCTCTCCTACATATACAGTTGGAGCCATAGGTCTTTCCCCATGTGTTCCCAGGCTGGTGGTTTAGACCCTGGGAGCTCTGGTTGGTTGGTATTTTTGCTCTTCTCATGGGGCCGCAAACCCTTTCAGCTCCTTCAGCTCTTTCTTTCTAACCCCTTCATTGGGAACCCCCTGATCACTTCAATGGTTAGCTGTGAGCATCCACCTCTAAATATGTCAGACTCTGGCAGACCTCTAAGGAGACAGCCACATCAGGCTCCTGTCAGCATGCACTTCCTGACATCCATATCAGCATCTACCTTTGGTGACTGCACATGGGATCGATACCCAGGTGGAATGGTCTCTAGATGGCCCCTCTTTCAGTTTCTGTTCCACATTTTGTCTCCATATTTGCTCCCTTGAGAATTTTGTTATTCCTTCTAAGAAGGACCAAAGCACCCACACTTGGTCTTCCTTCTTTATGAGCTTCATGTGGTCTGTGAGTTGAATCTTGTGTATTGCGAGCTTCTGCCCTAATATTCAATTATCAGTGAGTGAATACCATGTGTGTTCTTTTGTGATTGGGTTACCTTACTTAGGATGATATTTTCTAGTTACATCCATTTACCTAAGAATTTCTAGAATTCATTATTTTTAATAGCTGAGTAATAGTCCATTGTGTAAATGTACAACATTTTCTTTAATTCATCTCAGCCATTTGAGTTTCTTCTTTTGAGAATGCTTTGTTTGGCATATACCCCATTTGTATTGGTTTATTTGTTTTCTTGGTATCCAGGAATTTGAGCTCTATGTATATTTCAGATATTACCCAATTTCAGATGTGTAATTGGTTAAAAACATTTTTTCCATTATGAGGGCTGTAGCTTTATCCAACTGATAGTATCATTTGTTTTCCAGAAGCTTTTTAGTTTCATGAGCTTGCATTCAGTTATTGTTGATCTTAGTACTTATGCTAACAGTTTTCAGTTCTGAAATTCCATTTATTTGTCAACGAGATGAAGGTTATTATCTACTTCCTCTTCTATCAGGTTACATTTAGGTCTTTGATCCCATTTGGAGTTGAGTTTTGTACCGGGTATAAGTTTGGATCTATTTGGATTCTTAAACAAGTAGTCATCCACTATGAATAGAAACATGTGTTTTGAATTCTTTTCCCAGTGTGTATTTCTGGGGTCACCAAATCAGGTATGTGAAGTTTTGTCCTTTTCCTTAATTTAATTTCATTGATCAATGTTTTTGTTTTTGTGCCAATTCCTTGCCCTTTTAATTATGATTGTACTTTCCTACAATTTGAGGTCAGGGATGGTGATACCTCCAGCAATTAATATATATATATATATACATGAATATATATATATATATATTTACTTGTTTATATACACTCCAGATTTTATTCTCCTCCAGGTCCACTCTCAGACTGTTCCAGAACCCATACCTCCTTTCTACCCCACCCCCAGTCTCCACGAGGAAGTGTCCCCATTCCCACCCCAGACACCACCAGACCTTTAAACTCGCTGAAGCCTCCTGTCTCTTGTGGGTTAGGGTTAGGTACTTCTTCTCCAACTGAACCCCTACCTGGCAGTTCTCTACTGTATATGTGTTGGGGGCCCCATGTCAGCTGGTATATGCTACCTGGTTGGTAGTCCACTGTTTGGGAGATCTCAGAGGTTCAGGTTAATTGAGACTGCTGTTCTTCCTACAGGGTCTACCTCCTACTCAGCATCATCCAGATTTTCCCAAATTCAACCACAGGATTCAAATGCTTCTGTCCATTGGTTTGCTGCAAATATCTGTATCTCAGTTTTTCATATTAGATACTTGTTGAGTCTTTCAAAGTGCAGTAATGGTAGGTTCATTTTAGTGAGTGCTCCATAGCCTCAGTAATAGTGTCAGGCCGTGGGACCTCCGCTTGAGCTGGATTCCACTTTGGGCCTGTCATTGAACCTTCTTTTCCTCAGGTTCCTCTTCATTTTTATCCCTTCAGTTCTTTCAGACAGGAACAATTGTGGGTCAGAGTTTTAACTGTGGGATGGCAACCCCCTCCCTCACTTGATGCCCTGTCTTTCTGCTGGAGGTGGGCTCAATAAGTTCCCTCTTCTACTGTCAGGCATTTCATCTAAGGTCCCTCCCTTTGAGTACTGAGAGTCTCTCACCTCCAAGGTCTCTATGGATTCTGGAGAGTCCCCCCAACCTTCTACATCCCGAGGTTGCCTGTTTACATTCTTTCTGCTAGCGCTCAGTGCTTCAGTCCTTTTCCCTCACTCAATACCAGATCAAGTTCCCCCCACTCACCTCCTAGTCCACTTTACCTTCCAGATCTCTCCTTCCCTTCTCCCTTATGATTGCCTTCTTTTTCCTTTCAAGAGGGACTGTTGTGGGTTTCCCACTTGGGCTCTTTAGCTTACTGACCTTTTTGAGTTCTGTGGACTACATCTCTTGTATTCTGTACTTTTTTTGAGGGGGGAGGGGGAGATACTATCCACTTATTAGTGAGTACATGCCATGCATGTCCTTTTGAGTATGAGTTACCTCACTCAAGAAGATATTTTCTAGTTCCATCCATTTGCCTACAAAACTGAAAATGTCCTCATTTTTTAATAGCTGGGTTGTTTTTCATTGTGTAAATGAACCACATTTTCTTTATCCATTCTTTCCATTCTGGGTTGTTTCCAGCTTCTGGCTATCACAAACAAGGCTGCTATGAACATAGTAGAACATGTGCCCCTACGGCATGGTGGAACATCCTTTAGATATATTTCCAAGAGTGATATTTCTGGGTCTTTAGGAAGATATCTTTCCAGTTTTCTGAGGAACCTCCAGATTGATTTCCAGAGTGGTTGTACCAGTCTGCAATCCCCAACAGTGGAGGAGTGTTACTCATTCTCCACTTCCTAGCCAACATGTGTTGTCACCTGAGGTTTTGATCTTAGCCATTCTGATTGTAAATCAATCAGAATTATAAAGTGGAATCTCAAGGCCTGTAAGGATGCAGTTAAAAGACTGATGCATGGTGAACAATGCCTTGTGGACCTTTTTAGGTGGTTCCAGGGAAAAGGCAGAGGGCTTTTTTTTTTTTTTTTAAACTTGATACAGTTTGTTCCCTGTGTTGTTCTTGGATGTCATTTCATAACTACCATAACAAATATTTACACTCAATTTATTCATGTTTATTTTTTTGTCAGATTATAGCTATAGAACTCAATATGGTCAGTGTGCAGTGAATAGGATATGGCCTTCTGTCTTGCTTTTGTGCTATCCCGAGTATAATCTATAGTCCATGCCAGGCCGTTGTGTTTAAATTGGTTTGTCCTGAGAAAATACTGAAAAAAGGCTGCTCTGTCAATATTTAGTATGTGCTTACTGGCGATTATTTACATGCTTTTCTGATCACGTTTTTATGAACTCAAACAACCTCCCTTGGCTCATTGCTCTCTTTGTTACATTCATGTAAAATCTATAGTATAACTGAATTAAGACTGTCTATAGCATTAGACTGTAGTCGGCTCTATTCGTTTATGTCCTCAAATCCCAGATCTTGTAAGCACCAATCTGTATAGGATGGTGAAAGTAGACAATTACCACCCATGGTTGTCTTTACTGTGTGTTTCTCTCAGTCTTGTTTGTTGAACAAACAGCTTAAGAATGGGAGAAGCAGTGAATCACAGGGATGAGTGTGGCTGCTGATATCTACGTCCTGCAGGTTCATGAGTGACACAATGTGAACCATATGTCCCTTACAATGGTGACTAGTTTTGGAGGCTGCTGCTGTGGTAGGGGTGATATATAATGAGACAGTGGTTCCTAGTCAGCTATAGTAGTTTTTTAACATGGAGACCTCGGCCACCCCAACCAGTTTTGTTAAATTGGTCAATGGCTTTCTCTTGTGTAACTCTTCTCTTCACCGCCAGATTAAAGTCTATGCCCTTTTATTGGGGACCTGGATCTTTTCTGCTCAACCAGGTCACCCAGAGAAAACAAAACCCTCTGCCCATTCTCTTAGCCCTGTCTCCCTCACGTTCCTGGATCTCCCTGTTTTGTCACTAATAGTGTAGTCTAGCTCTTTGTGTAGAGACAAGAAGGGTCTAGCCTCTCATCTGGGGTGCTCTGAAGTCTAACTTCTTGTCACCTTCATGCTTAAAAGCAAAGTACACATGGAGGAGAGCATAGTTTTCCAAACTTTGAGCTTCCTAGCTTCTGGCTCTAACGGCTGATTGAGACTAGTAAAGGGATAAATAATTCCCCAGCTATCCCTGGGGAAGAAGAGGAAGCACCACTCTTTCTTCTTTCAGAGTTTATAAATTTCCTTCAACCAATGATCTATGCAGTTAAATAAGTCAAAATGTATCATTCTTTGAAAATAATAATAATAATAATAATAATAATAATAATAATAATAGTAATAGTAATAAAGCTACTCTGAGTCCAATAGGAAAGATATTTGTGGGGCAGTGTAGTCTGGATAGAATGGATTTTCCCGTCGGTTCAACCTCACCAGAATGGCAACAATGACTAAGGCAAGAAGGCTCTGGAAATTTTTTACCAGGCCCCTTTTAAAAGAGCATTGAAGGAAGCTGCTAAAAAACTCAATAATGTCTCTAAGGTGATGAGCTACTACAAGTGACTCAAGACTGAAGCATCTCTGTGAAGCTCATCAAGGTTTACCTCCATAGACGCAGATGCACCTGAAAACCAGAAATCAATCAACAATACTTTAGTTATGTAGTCAGCCCTATTGAAAAATACTTCAAAAGTCAAGAGAGTTGGAAGATATAGATAGGCTTCAATTATTAAAAATTGCTAAAAAGTTTTATAATAAGGACAACACTGCTGCAGAAGAGCTCATGGTCAGGATAAAATATGGACTCAAATAGTTTCAGATTTTATCTCTGGCATGACTCAGGCCCTGAATGTTCCTGCCTTTGCTGCTGTGACTGGTGCATACTCAGCTCCTCTCTTCTTTGTGACTGTGGGGTAGAAGCATTTAGCATCTGTCTATTCTTGCTGATCCAAGCTTCACCTGAAAATAATTGATGAAATTTAATCCAAGGGACCTGACCCAACAGATACACTGGTATGCGAAGCTGAAGAGGCATGGTATACCAACGGCACAGTTTTGTTTAAGATGAAATTAGGTATACTGGACAGGATGATGCAAGCCCAGTTTCACAGCCAAGAAGCTTCACCGCAAAAACAGTGAGCTCTTGGTGTTAACCCAGGTATCTCACTGTGTAAAAAACAAAGTCTTTGCTGTATGTGATGATCTGATAATAACAACAGTCAATTTGCATTTGTCCATTGAGCACTTTCCAGAGAGAAGGGTCTCCTCACCTCAGCGGAAACAAAGCAAAACAAAATGGGCCTTACTAGGGGCCATATGGCTGTTAAGGGTGGAAATCATTGCCCACTTTAAAAGTAATCAAATAGGAAATCCCAAGAGGCCCAAGTTAAGAATATAGCAGACTAGGCTACCGAGAAGACAGTCTTAGAACCAGTGAGGCATCTTCAGATCTTGGTTACCCTGCCTGAACTTGAATTGCTTCAGCACCCATTCTGTACACAGAGAGAATACAAATGAGAAGGGATACACACACTCTCCCCTGTGAGTACACACAAGCATGTACACACACACACACACACACACACACACACACACACTTGCACAATGCAAAATAGGAGACAAATGGGTGGTGGCACTTGATAGAATGAAGACAGTCACTCCCTGCTAATATTAGAAGGCCAATAGTACCAACCTGACCAACCAGCTGGAGAAACTAAAACTGCTGTGACTGAGGCTCAGATATGCCATCCCTCAAAGACCTGTGTATAGAAGTACCATGTATGCACAAATAAATCACAAAACCTCCAAAAGGAATTTATACTGGAGGAAGCACCCTCAAAATCACCAAAACATGAAGTTTACAGGGATCAAATCCATGGTTCTTGAGTATCGGTATTCGTTAGTTTCACAGAGACCTTCTCTGGATGGAAATATATTCCACCAAAATGGAGACAACCTCAATAAAATGGAAACACACACACGCACACACACATGCACACACACACACACACACACACACACACACACACACACACACACACAACTCCCAAGAGTTTCTTGGGTTGCCTCTCATCCCTCTCCTTAAGGTCTGAAAATTGTTCAGCCCTCATGGTCAAAGTTTCCCTAAATCTGATACATTATGCCTATAGACCACAAAACTTGGGGTAGGGGAAAAAAAACAAAAAAACAACAAAAACAAATGTTATACATGTCTTTGAGGCAAGAAAAAATTGAACCAGTCTTCTACCCTTTGTCCTCCTAAATTCCAGGTACCTCAATATTAAGATATTCACAAGGCAAATCTATTCTCTTCTTAAGTCCATACTTACTGACCCTGCAAGAGACACAGAGACTATTCAAGAGACTATGCAAGCCACTATTTATCAGACTGTTCAACAGTCTGTGCCTTTGCCCATATCTGAACCTGCCCACAAGTTTCAGCCTGGTGAGTTTATAGGGGTTAAACAGATTCTGACCCAGTGCTTGGAACTGATGTGAAAAGGCCAATACAGTGTGGTCCTTACTATCCATACAGCAGTGAGGATACATGGTGTCATTCCATACACCTACAACACTCAGCTAAAGGAGACT
Source organism: Rhabdomys pumilio (assembly GCA_030674055.1). Lineage (NCBI taxonomy): Eukaryota > Metazoa > Chordata > Mammalia > Rodentia > Muridae > Rhabdomys > Rhabdomys pumilio. The sequence continues at coordinate 127,078,564 of JANHMN010000002.1, read as the reverse complement.
TCAGAAAATAATGGCAAATGGGAGATCACCAAGTTCTCAAACTTCCTAAAGATAAGCCTGATACAGTTCCTACAATTATTGTTGTCCTATTTTGTCCTTTAGTCTTACCATGGGAAATGCCACAAATCTACCTAAATAAAGACACTGGGTATAAAAGTTAAAAATGATAGAAACTGGGGAGCTGATCCAATCTATCCACTAAGACTCGTCTTCCAGGAAGATGTCTGTAAAATATTACATCCAGAAACTACAGGGAAATGATTTGGTTACTTCTGGGGAGAAGTATATCTTTGGTTTATGGGTTCATCTGCCCATAAAATGGGGATGTAATATATCCAGTAATTTCTCTCCCAACCCTGAGATTCTAGACTCCAAGCCTATATCATTGTACTTAGTGAAGTTGCAAAACCAAATCTTCTTTTTTTTTAAAATTTATTTTTATTGGATATTATATTTACATTTCAGATTTTATCCCCTTACCCCCCTTACCCCCACCACCCAGGAACCTCCTATCTCAACCCCCCTCCTTATGCTTCTATGAGGATATGCCCCCACCTACCCCCCACTCCCACCTCCCCACCCTTGAATTCTCCCCCACTGGGTGTTCATCCTTCATGGGACCAACAATTTCCTCTCCCACCTATGACTGACAAGGCCATCCTCTGCTTCATGTACAGATGGAGTCATGGGTCCCTCCCTATGTGCTCCCTGGGGAGCTCTGGTTGGTTCATCTGATCAAGGTTTTCCCAATGGAGAAGTTAGAGAGAAGACTGAAGGAGCAGAAAGGGTTTGTGTCCCCATGAGGAGAGCAACAATACCAAAACCAAATCTTCTTGATCTCACTATACATACTTCTAAAAGGAAAACCATCATGAACTATCTATGGTGTTGAGCAATGTACTCTCATACTACTTGGCTTTCTTGACTAACAGCTTAACAAATATGCATCTTTTACACTGAGGGATAACCCACTTCTTTATGTTCTCATGCATTTTATAACATAGACGTTTATCCATAATTAAAAGCAGAGTACAGGGTCCACCTAAATCTAGATTCAGGGCCTATACATGCACAACATGCTACCCCCATTCTCATTTCTCTATTGTTGAAGGCAGGTATAATGGGCTTTACTGACATAGGAACTTTAGCCCTCATTATAGGGAATAAAAACTTTTAGAAATGCAGTGTTTAAGTAGACATGGACCTGAAACATTGGGAAAATTCTGGTTCCCTTCTGAAAGCCCAGTTAAATTCTTTAGTCAAGGTTGTTCTTGAGAACCCAAGAGGATAGTATCTCTTCTTTATGAAAGAATGAGGACTCTGTCCATGGCACTGGAAGAAACTAGTTGTTTTTATGCCAATCAGTTATGGATAATTCGAGAAAGCTTTGTCGTGGTTGGAAATAACCTTTAGAAAAGAACAAGAAGACACTGAGAATCTAACAACTTGGACTTTGTTCTCCCAGTCCCTTTGGTTAATATACAGTTAAGACTGTACCATTAATCTTTTTGTTCCTAGTTCTCACTGTAGTATCCTGCTTGCCCAACTGGTCCTATTAGTTTAAAACACCCATTATTTCCAGTGCTTTTTTGTTCAAATTTTTTGTTTGGATAACTTTTCTATGGGCAAAAGTCAGGTATTAAAGTCTTCTACTAACAGTGTGTGAGTATCAATATGTGATTTAAACTGTAATACTTTCCTTTATGAACTTGGGTGCTCTTGTGCTTGGTACACAGACATTAAGAAATGAATGTCAAAAAAAAAAAAAAAAGAATTGCAATATCATCTTGGAGAATTTTGTCCTTTGATGAGTATGTAGTGTTCTTCTCTATCTATTTTGATTAATTTTGCTTTAATGTCTATTTTATCATATATTAAAATGGCTATGCCAGTTTGCTTCTTAGGTATATTTTTTTGATTCATCAGAAACCTGGATCTTATTTTTACATTCATTCTATTAGATTAGTCTGTGTCTTTTCCTTTTGAAATTGATAAAACTGATGTTGAAGAATATCAATAACCCTTGGTTGTTGTTGTTGTTGTTGTTGTTGTGTTTTGTGTGTGTGTGTGTGTGTGTGTGTGTGTGTATGTGTGTTCATTTTCCACCTTTTAATTTGCTGGTCTTGGATTTATTCCTTTTGTGTTATTGGGTCTAATTAACTTCTTTAGGTTGGAGTTTGATTTCTAGAGTTTCTTAAGGCTGGATTTGGAAATACTGCTTACATTTGCCTTTATCATGAAATGCCTTCACCAACTGTGATTGATAATTTTGTTTGGTATTGTACTCTGGTCTGGTATCTGTGATCTCTTGCAGTCTGTAGAAGATGTGATCAGGATCTTCTGCCTTATAAAGACTTAATTTGTAAGTCAGGTGTTATTCTATTATAATAGGTCTGGGTTTACATGTTACTTGACATTTTCCCTCTTGTAGTTATTAATATTTTTTTCTAGATGTTTAGTGTTTTGATTATTATGTGCCAAGGGGAATTTCTTTTCTGGTCTAGTTTATTTGGTGTTTTGTATGCTTTTTTTTTTTTTTTTTTTTACATTGGTAGGCATTTTTCCACTATGATTTTGTTGAAAATATTTTCTGCATCTCTTTTCCTTTCATATTCCTATTATACTTAGATTTGATGTTTTCATACTGTGCTATATTTCTGGCAGTTTTGTGCCAGTATATTTTTAAATTTAAGATTTTCTTTGTCTGGGAAATCTATTTTTTTTTGTTGTATCTTTAATGCCTGATATTTTCTCTTCCATCTCTCATATTCTGTTGGTGAAGCTTGCCTCTGATGTTTGCTTTTGAGTTTCTAAGTTTTTTACTTTCAGATTTTCAAAAGTTTGCATTTTCCTTATTGATTCTATTTTTACTTGCAGGTCTTGAACAGTTTTCTACTGTTTGTGTTTTCATAGATATCTTTGATAGATTTATTCATTTCCTATTTAAAGACCTCTATCATATTCATAAAGTCTATTTAAAGCTTTTGTTTCCTTGTGTTTGATGTATATTCCAATTTGTGGGGCCTGCTATGGTAAAATTGCTGCACTCTAGTGGAGTCTAATTGTTCTGTCTGCTATTGTTTGTGTTTTTACATTGGTGTTAGGCTTCTGTGTTTTCGATAATTGTAATTGTAGGTGCTGGTATCTGGTCTTGCCTTTGTTGGTTGGGTATTTGGTTTCTTTGTTTCAGTTTCCCTCTTTTCTTCTTAGGTAAGTGTGGTGACTGTGTGTTACCAGATAATGAGTTCTGCGTGATCCTGATAGTTATGACCACTGAGGAGTCTAGATCACCTGTGTTTCTAGACATTGATAGTTATGACCACTGTGGAGTCTAGATAACCTGTGTTTCTAGATATTGATAGTTATGAACACTGGGGAGTCTAGATAACCTGTGTTTCTAGATATTGATAGTTATGAAAACTGGGGAGTCTAGATAATCTGTGTTTCTAGACATTGGGAGATGACACTTAGAGATAGCAATGGGGTAGAGTTGGGCTGAGAGGTTCCACAAAAAAGAGGAAGGCAAGTTACTCCACTAAGTTATAATAGGTCCCTTGGGTCAGAGAATAGGGGGCACAGCAGCAGGTATTCTGCTATAGAGTAGGTAAGATTAGGGAATTAGGTTTGAAAGAGAAGAGGGAGAGATAAAAATATGAAGTTAGCATAGTTGCTTCCCTGCCCAGGGTCTGTTTCATTTTTTGACCTACTGAAATGAACATAGCAGGGTTATCTATGTGATCACATGTTTGGAATTTTCCACTGTTTGGTAGTGGATATGGAACTGAAGACTGGTTTATGTGGGATTTTATCTAATTCAGTCTTTTTCTGACAGTGCTAATATGGGAATAGTATGAAAGTCATGTCCCTTTGATTTTTTTCATGTTTCTTATATTTTTGTATTCAAATTCTTTAAATAATTCTTACTCTTTGAGTGAAGTGTTTTCAATAGCCTATTGGTACTAGTTGGCAGTGTGGTTGAGATGACATTTGGCTCTCCTATATAGGTGTTTATGACACCAGAGTCATGTCATTCCTAGTGTTTCCCTGGGAGTGCATATATATGTATATACATATGCATATATATGAATGTGTGTGTATGTGAAAAATATAGAAAAGAGAAAAGAAATGGGAACACATCAGGACAGAGTAGCTTACCTGCCTGAATATATATATATATATATATATATATATATATATATATATATATATATATAGAGAGAGAGAGAGAGAGAGAGAGAGAGTCTGGAAAAGCAGCTACTGCCAATGTATAGGCAAAAAATGTAAATAATATTTTCTTAAACATTGATTATTTTAGGAAGTGAAGGAACACTGATAGTTCTCTCTGTGTGTGAGCAAATAACCTAAAACCATCCTATCTCATGGCATGCTAAAACATGAAACCTCACTAGAAAAGACAGTCATTATTCTTATGAGGTATCTATCACAGAAGACCATTTAGACACAGGTTCAAGGCAATAGGAAGTTTCTATTAGCCAGTCAGTGAGGACTCTGGGTATTTGGGACCAACTGCAGGCCAAAATCTTTAATCAGGGCAAGCTTTTTAAGATAAAGATCACATCTTTAGCTGACAAGCCTCAGTTAGCAAGAACCAGAAGCAGACATATAGAAGACAAAATGCAAGGTTAGTACATTTAGGGATTTTTCTCTAAATAAGTTAGGTCTTATTGTCCTTTTGTCGTAAGTTGCAGCCTATGTACTGGATTCCAAGGTCTGAATAATATTTTTCTCATAGCACAAATTATGCAAAGGCTCTGGGCCTGTTACAATATTCTCTGAGAAGTCTTGTCAAAGGATAATAATAGTTTAGAATACAGGGTAAAAGGAAGAAGAAAACATGGAATACAGAAAAGAAATGGGAACACAGCAGGACAGAGTAGCTTACCTGCTTGATATTAGGCACTAAATAATGGAGATACAATTGTAGAGGGAGAACTAGCTTGAGTTACAAAGTATGAGTTCAGTCTAGCCTACTAATTGGCTCCAGTCTTGACTTTCTTAGGATTTTTTATAGGGTTCTGGATGTTTGGTATTCTGTGAGGTGATCCTTTAGCAAAGTTAATGCTGGTCCAGTCAGTCAGAAATCCTTTAGTGATTGAGTCACAATGCCTCACAATCATGGGATTCCTTCAGAGTTTGTGTTACAAATGTTGTTCTTTCCTTAGCAATATTTTTCATGAACTGTGCCAGTCTGTGGACAAGGCCCAACATGGTGGGAAAGATACACAGTGAAACAAGAGCATCTCCACTTACTGAAGGCAGCTGGAATGTTGGTTACATTGTAACAGCAGTCTGGAAACATAAAATGTACATTGGTTAATAAGGTGCTTTCTTCTTTTCATTAAGTCCCAGCACCCAGCCCATAGCATTGTGACATGGTGTGATGTCACAACAATATAGAACATTAAGAATTATCTATGTCAATTATCTGTTATACCTGAAAGGGATCAGAAATGCCAGACATGTAATAAAAGAGGATATCTTTCTTCAGCGGAAATTAAGCTGCATAGAGTGACACAGGGTGATGTCACAAACACAATATTAAGTAAACAAAGTTAGGTACAAAATATTATGGTTTATATGTTTTGGCTTATATAAAAATTATAAATATGGAAAATAGAAATGCTAATAAAAATTTGGGTCTTTAGGCTGCCTATTTACAAGGTCTATGATTACTCAGGTTGGTAGATTTCCACAAAAGCTGCCTGTTTACAGTAGTTTATAGCCATCTGTTTCAGTGTTTTTCCATAGAGACCCAAGACTTTGTGTTAGCAGGAATGTATGTCAGGCCTATTGCTGATTTTAGGCTTATGGCTGATTTTTGGCCTTCAGTGTATAAGCAGGGCTGCCCCTGACATCTCCTACCTTCTCCAAGTATAGAAGGGCTGTGGCGATTCTAATCTTGCCAAGGTGGGGATAGAGTCCTGACCTCCAGTAATTAAAGGGGACCTTGTAATGGCTCCAGTCCTCCTGTCATTGTCCAGTGAGGCATGAGGGCCATACCCGTCCCGATGTCTTTTTCCTGGAGAGGCGATATTTTTGACATCAACTCCTATGCAGTCAGGCTTTTCCCTCAGAGAACCCAGAAACATATTTTTAACTTTTACTTATATTCCCTTGCAGTGCTTAGCCTCGCAGCCTAAGCAAGAATTCAGATCGCCAGACAGAGGGGGTTCTGGGTAGCCCCTCTCTGCTTGGTCTAGGAGCAGAAGTACCCTCTTTTAGGTTGGGTGGAGATGGGACTTGGAATCACCCTGGATAGAGTAACAACCTCATCTAGAGTCTCGTGGTCCTCCATAGCTAGCTTATGATAACGTATCTGAATAGATTTTGCTATCAGATTACCTATGTGTTGTTTCACAAAGTTAGTCAGCCTATTTAAGGCCCAGGGACCAAAGGAAATAAACAAAAATAACCCAATTAATGGTCCCAAAATGGAAGGAAGTAGGATTAACAATCATGGAGAGGTTGAAGACCAATTCTTGTACAAGCTCTCATTTTTCTCTTTCTCTCTCTGTCTTTTCTCAAGACCTTCTCTGGCCTTTTTCATGCTCTCTTTAATCATCCCTGTTTTGTCTATGTAAAAGCAACATTCTTCTTTAAGGGCTGTATACAGTCTAGATCTGTACACAGTCTTTTCTATTGTAAAAGAGAAAATCAAGTCCAATAAAGTCCTTTGCAATTTTGGGGGACCGCATCAGACAGTGAAACGAGAGATTTCTTCAGATTAGTTATGTCAATCTATAGCTGTTTGATGTCCTTGTCAAAGGCCCATCAGAGGTCTGAGTAGCATAAGTCTCGAGGCCAGCATGAGGATTAGAACTCCTAACAGCAGACATCACAGGTGAGTAATTTTTACCTGGAAAGGTAAAAAGAAGCGAATTCTCAGGGAAATTTCTCTTCCCTGGATGTCAATTGTTATTCATCTTATTTATAATTGGGCCTGGTTTTGTGGGGATATCTATTTAATTCATTAATCTTTTTGGCGACCATTTAGCTGTGCCTTCTGTGGTATCAAACAGGCATATCAGTCCTCGGCCCCATATAGGAAGTGGGTCCTGGCCATTCCATTTAAGGGTAAAAGGGTCCTTCCACATAGTTGTGGCACAGTTTTTATTGGTCTCAGCGATGCCAGAGGCAATCAGCAGCAAATTTGCTGTGAGCTTTCAGTGTTAGAAAGTTAAGAGTAAACAAGGCATGCTCCTTCCACCCTCAGAGAGTCATGAAGACAATATGTAAAGAAATATAATTCTTTATTAATAATCTCTTTTATAAAACAGCCAACAATTATCAATCTATATAATATATCAATTAATGAGAGCTTCTACTTTTTGTAAAATTCTCTTTTGTCAATTGTTGAGGGAAATTAGGATTTGCATTTCCCATTTTTTTTTTTGCACACATAGTTCCAATTTTATAATCCAGAAACTACTGGAAGGAAGCAACAGATAGAACATTTTTTTTTCCAATTTTGGGGCGACAGACTAGCCAGAGTATGTTAAGTGGAATCATAATTTGTCTTGTCTTGAAATAGAGTCTTATAAAGGACAGTATAGCTTATAATTTGCTATGTAGCTGAGGATGACCTTGAATTCATATCCTCCTGACACTACCTGACAAATGCTGAGATTTTAGGTATGTGCCACAAAGCCTGGCTGGGATTTCAATATATGTGAATTTTATACTCAGAAAATTTGAAAGAATCTAGCTGTATGATTTCTGCACTAGGACATTCATAGGAGCTCTGTGTTACTTTTGTACTCAGGTGATGCCTACTGAATGTGCAAAACTTTCTTTCCTTTTCTGGGTGGGTTGTTGGCAAATAAAAATTCAACATAAAGAATTAGTTCATTTCATCAGAAAATTATGTAGTCATAAATAACTGAATTAATTCTGATTATGTTTTATTTCTGAAAATTCGTTCTGATTCTTCAATCCATAAATGTTTGCATCTACTTTGAGACAGGGCCTCAGTATACAGGCCAGGCTGGATTCAAACTTGTGATTCTCTTTCTTCAGCCTTCTGAATAAGAGGTGGCAGGCATTTGCTATCACATGTGGCTCACGTATCTTTTTAAAGATTTTTTTAAATGTATTAATCATTTTATTTGTTTACATTTCAAATGTTAATCCCCCTTCCCAGTCTCCCCTCCATGAAACCTGCACCCAATGACCCTCCCCTTTGCCTCTAAGAGGATGCTTACCCACCCACCCACCCACTCCCTCCCTCCCTCCCTCCTCCCCCCTCTAGCATCTTCCTTCTCTGGGCATCCAGCCTCCACAGGACCAA
>JANHMN010000002.1:127024380-127055256 GCA_030674055.1 Rhabdomys pumilio | reverse complement strand
TTCTTTGAAAATAATAATAATAATAATAATAATAATAATAATAATAAAGCTACTCTGAGTCCAATAGGAAAGATATTTGTGGGGCAGTGTAGTCTGAATAGAATGGATTTTCCCATCGGTTCAACCTGACCAGAATGGCAACAATGACTAAGGCAAGAAGTCTCTGGAAATTTTTTACCAGGCCCCTTTTAAAAGAGCATTGAAGGAAGCTGCTAAAAAACTCAATAATGTCTCTAAGGTGATGAGCTACTACAAGTGACTCAAGACTGAAGCATCTCTGTGAAGCTCATCAAGGTTTACCTCCATAGACGCAGATGCACCTGAAAACCAGAAATCAGTCAACAATACTTTAGTTATGTAGTCAGCCCTATTGAAAAATACCTCAAAAGTCAAGAGAGTTGGAAGATATAGATAGGCTTCAATTATTAAAAATTGCTAAAAAGTTTTATAATAAGGACAACACTGCTGCAGAAGAGCTCATGGTCAGGATAAAATATGGACTCAAATAGCTTCAGCTTTTATCTCTGGCATGACTCAGGCCCTGAATGTTCCTGCCTTTGCTGCTGTGACTGGTGCATACTCAGCTCCTCTCTTCTTTGTGACTGTGGGGTAGAAGCCTTTAGCATCTGTCTATTCTTCCTGATCCAAGCTTCACCTGAAAATAATTGATGAAATTTAATCCAAGGGACCTGACCCAACAGATACACTGCTATGCGAAGCTGAAGAGGCATGGTATACCCATGGCACAGTTTTGTTTAAGATGAAATTAGGTATACTGGACAGGATGATGCAAGCCCAGTTACACAGCCAAGGGACTTCACCGCAAAAACAGTGAGCTCTTGGTGTTAACCCAGGTGTCTCACTGTGTAAAGAATAAAGTCTTTGCTGTATGTGATGATCTGATAATAACAACAGTCAATTTGCATTTGTCCATTGAGCACTTTCCAGAGAGAAGGGTCTCCTCACCTCAGCGGAAACAAAGCAAAACAAAATGGGCCTTACTAGGGGCCATATGGCTGTTAAGAGTGGAAATCATTGTCCACTTTAAAAGTAATCAAATAGGAAATCCCAAGAGGCCCAAGTTAAGAATATAGCAGACTAGGCTACCGAGAAGACAGTCTTAGAACCAGTGGGGCATCTTCAGATCTTGGTTACCCTGCCTGAACTTGAATTGCTACAGCACTCATTCTGTACACAGAGAATACAAATGAGCAGGGATACACACACTCTCCCTTGTGAGCACACACAAGCATGTACACACACACACACACACACACACACACACACACACACTTGCACAATGCAAAATAGGAGACAAATGGGTGGTGGCACTTGATAGAATGAAGACAGTCACTCCCTGCTAATATTAGAAGGCCAATAGTACCAATCTGACCAACCAGCTGGAGAAACTAAAACTGCTGTGACTGAGGCTCAGATATGCCATCCCTCAAAGACCTGTGTATAGATGTACCATGTATGCACAAATAAATCACAAAACCTCCAAAAGGAATTCATACTGGAGGAAGTACCCTCAAAATCACCAAAACATGAACTTTACATGGATCAAATCCATGGTTTGTTTCAGTATTTGTTAGTTTCATAGAGACCTTCTCTGGATGGAAATATATTCCACCAAAATGGAGACAGCCTCAATAAAATGCACACACACACACACACACACACACACACACGCACAACTTCCAAGAGTTACTTGGGTTGCCTCTCATCCCTCTCCTTAAGGTCTGAAAATTGTACAGCCCTCATGGTCAAAGTTTCCCTAAATCTGATACATTGTGCCTATAGACCACAACAAAACAACTACAAAAACAAATGTTATACATGTCTTTGAGGAAATAAAGAAATTGAACCAGCTTTCTACCTTTTGTCCTCCTAAATTCCAGGTACCTCAATATTAAGATATTCACAAGGCAAATCTATTCTCTTCTTGAGTCCGTACTTACTGACCCTGCAAGAGACGCAAAGACTATTTATCAGATTGTTCAACAGTCTGTGCCTTTGTCCATATCTAAACCTGCCCACAAATTTCAGCCTGGTGAGCTTATAGGGGTTAAGAAGATTCTGACCCAGTGCCTGGAACTAATGTGAAAAGGTCAATACAGTGTGGTTCTGACTATCCATACAGCAGTGAGGATACATGGTGTCATTCCATACACCTACAACACTCAGAAAATAATGGCAAATGGGAGATCACCAAGTTCTCAAACTTCCTAAAGATAAGCCTGATACAGTACCTACAATTATTGTTGTCCTATTTTGTCCTTTAGTCTTACCATGGGAAATGCCACAAATCTACCTAAATAAGGACATTGGGTATAAAACTTAAAAATGATAGAAACTGGGGAGCTGATATTCAATCTATCCACTAAGACCCATCTTCCAGGAAGATGTCTGTAAAATATTATATCCAGAAACTACAGGGAAATGATTTGGTTACTTCTGGGGAGAAGTATACCTTTGGTTTATGGGTTCATCTGCCCATAAAATGGGGATGTAATATATCCAGTAATTTCTCTCCCAACCCTGAGATTCTAGACTCCAAGCAAATATCATTGTACTTAGTGAAGTTGCAAAATCAAATCTTTTTTTTTTAATTTATTTTTATTGGATATTATATTTACATTTAAGATTTTATCCCCTTACCCTCTTACCCCCACCACACAGGAACCTCCTATCTCAACCCCCCTCCTCATGCTTCTATGAGGATATGCCCCCACCTACCCCCCACTCCCACCTCCCCACGCTCGAATTCTCCCCCACTAGGTGTTCATCCTTCATGGAACCAACAATCTCCTCTCCCACCTATGCCTGACAAGGCCATCCTCTGCTTCATGTACAGATGGAGTCATGGCTCCCTCCCTATGTGCTCCCAGGCTGGTGGTTTAGACCCTGGGGAGCTCTGGTTGGTTGATCTGATCAAGGGTTTCCCAATGGAGAAGTTAGAAGACTGAATGAGCAGAAAGGGTTTGTGTCCCCATGAGGAGAGCAACAATACCAAAACCAAATCTTCTTGATCCCATTATACATACTTCTAAAAGGAAAACCATCATGAGCTATCTATGGTGTTGAGCAATGTAATCTCATACTACTTGGCTTTCTTGACTAACATCTTAACAAATATGCATCTTTTACACTGAAGGATAACCCACTTCTTTATGTTCTCATGCATTTTGTAACATAGACGTTTATCCATAATTAAAAACAGAGTACAGGGTCCACCTAAATGTAGATTCAGGGCCTATAAATGCACAACAAGCTACCCCCATTCTCATTTTTCTATTGTTGAAGGCAGGTTTAATGGGCTTTACTGACATAGGAACTTTAGCCCTCATCATAGGGAATAAAAACTTTTAGAAAGGCAGTGTTTAAGTAGACAAGGACCTGGGACATTGGGAAAATTCTGAAAGCATTGGTTCCCTTCTGAAAGCCCAGTTAAATTCTTCAGTCAAGGTTGTTCTTGAGAACCCAAGAGGATAGTAACTCTTCTTTATGAAAGAACGAAGACTCTGTCCATGGCACTGGAAGAAACTAGTTCTTTTTATACCAATCAGTTAGAGATAATTCGAGAAAGTTTTGTTGGGATTGGAAATAACCTTTAGAAAAGAACAAGGAGACACTGACAATCTAACAACTCGTACTTTGTTCTCCCAGTCCCCTTGGTTAATATACAGTTAAGACTGTACCATTAATCTTTTTGCTCCTAGTTCTCACTATAGTACCCTGCTTGCCCAACTGGTCCTATTAGTTTAAAACACCCATTATCTTCAGTGCTTTTTGTTTAATTTTTTTGTTTGAGTAACTTTTCTATGGGCAAAAGTCAGATATTAAAGTCGTCTGCTAATAGTGTGTGAGAATCAACATGTTATTTAAGCTGTAATACTTTCCTGCTTACATTTGGCTTAATCATGGAATACCTTCACCAACTGTGATTGATAATTTTGTTGGGTATTTTAGTCTGGCCTGTACCTGTGATCTCTTACAGTCTGTAGAAGATGTGATCAGGATCTTCTGCCTTATAAAGACTTAATTTGTAAGTCAGGTGTTATTCTATTATAATAGGTCTGGGTTTACATGTTACTTGACATTTTCCCTCTTGCACTTAGAGATGGCAATGGGGTAGAGTTGGGCTGAGAGGTTCCACAAAAAAGAGGAAGGCAAGTTACTCCACTAAGTTATAATAGGTCCCTCGGGTCAGAGAATAGGAGGCACAGCAGCAGGTATTCTGTTATACAGTAGGTAAGATTAGGGAATTAGGTTTGAAAGAGAAGGGGGAGAGATAAAAATATGAAGTTAGCATAGTTGCTTTTCTGGCCAGGGTCTGTTTCATTTTTTGACCTACGGAAATGAACATAGCAGGGTTGTCTATGTGACCACATGCTTGGAATTTTCCATTGTTTGCTAGTGGATATGGAACTGAAGACTGGTTTATGTGGGATTTTATCTAATTCAATCTTTTTCTGACAGTGCTAATATGGGAATAGGAATATATGAAAGTCATGTCCCTTTGATTTTTTTCATGTTTCTTATATTTTTGTATTCAAATTCTTTAAATAATTCTTACTCTTTGAGTGAAGTGTTTTCAATATCCTATTGGTACTGTTTGGCGGTATGGTTGAGATGACATTTGGCTCTCCTATATAGGTGTTTATGACACCAGAGTCATGTCATTCCTAGTGTTTCCCTGGGAGTGCATATATATGTGTATGTGTGTATGTGAAAAATATAGAAAAGAAAAAAATGGGAACATAGCAGGACAGATTAGCTTACCTGCTTGATATTAGGCACTAAATAATGGAGATACAATTGTCGAGGGAGAACTAGCTTGAGTTACAAAGTATGAGTTCAGTCTAGCCTGCTAATTGGTTTTAGCCTTGACTTTCTTAGGATTCTTCATAGGGTTCTGGATGCCTGGTATTCTGTGAGGTGATCCTTTTGCAAGATTAATGCTGGTCCAGTCAGTCAGAAGTCTTTTAGTGATTGAGTCACAATATCTCACACTCATGGGATTCCTTCAGAGTTTGTGTTACAAATGTTGTTCTTTCTTTAGCACTATCTTTCATGAAAATGTGCCAGTTTGTGGTCAAGGCCCAACATGGTGGGAAAGATGTACAGTGAAACAAGAGCACCTCCACTTATGGCAAGGAAGCTGGAATGTGAAGCAGTTGGTTACACTGTAGCAGCAGTCTGGAAACATAAAATGTACATTGGTTACTCAGGTGCTTTCTTCTTTTCGTTAAGTCCCAGCACCCAGCCCATAGCATTGTGACACGCTGTGATGTCACAACTATAGAACATTAAGAAATATCTATGTCAATTATCTGTTATACCTGAAAGGGATCAGAAATGCCAGACATGTAATAAAAGAGGATATCTTTCTTCAGTGGAAATTAAGCTGCATAGAGTGACACAGGGTGATGTCACAAACACAATATCAAGTAAACAAAGTTAGGTACAAAATATTATGGTTTATATGTTTTGCCTTATATAAAAATTATAAATATGGGAAATAGAAATGCTAATAAAAATTTGGGTCTTATAGCTCAATGAAGCCTCTTAGGAAATGTCCTCTCAGACAGAGCAGAAGTTTGTGTCCTATGTGATATCTCTCAGTTTTTTGAACTCAAATCATTTTATTTATCAGTATTTGTATATACATATATACTTATGCATGTATACATATATACATACATATATGAACAATAATTAAATAATAATATGTATTTGAAAAGTATGGGGGTTGGGAATAGTGAGAGGAAAGATTGAAAGGGGAAAATTATGTAAATACAGTGCTCATATATAAAATTCTCAAAAAGGAATCCAGTTTTTTAAAATGTTCAACAGATTAATATTTTATAATATGAAAATAAATATGACCTATAATTATGTTGAAGGACATTTTAACTCACTACAAACTTTAAAGTTTAAAATGAAATCAATAAAAATTATTTTACCCAGCATACTAACAAAAATCACAATAACGTTTTATAATTCAAAGTATTTCTGAGAATAAGAAAATGGATTGTCAGGAGCTAAGTCAGCAGAGCCAGGGGGACACTGTGTGTTAATTTTTTTTTTATTATCAAATCATAATTTTTACTTTTTAACATGGGTTATAAACACGAAAATGCAGGGTGTGGGGAAGGGGATAACACAGGAGCGTAGGTGTTCAGGGGAAGTACAGATATCTTTCAGAACAGGGTATCAGCTGGGTGAAGGTTCAGGGGTCAGGTCATTATGACTCTGTCTATGATTCACGTGTCCTTATCTAATTTGGTACTATCTGCCCAGGCTGCCTATTTACAAGGTCTATGACTACTCAGGCTGGTAGATTTCCACAAAAGCTGCCTGTTTACAGTAGTTTATAGTCATCTGTTTCAGTGTTTTTCCATAAAGACCAAAGACTTTGTGTTAGCAGGCATGTATGTCAGGCCTATTGCTGATTTTAGGCTTATGGCTGATTTTAGGCCTTCATTGTATAAGCAGGACCCCCCTGACATCTCCTCCCTTCTCCAAGTATAGAAGGGCAGTTGCAATTCTAATCTTGCCAAGGCAGGGATAGAGACCTGACCTCCAGTAATTAAAGAGGACCTTGTAATGGCTCCAGTCCTCCTGTCATTGTCCAGTGAGGCATGAGGGCTATACCTGTCCCTATGCCTTTTCCCTGGAGAGGGGATACTTTTGACATCAACCTCTATGCAGTCAGGCTTGTCCCTCAGGGAACCCAGAAACATATTTTTAACTTTTATTTATATTCCCTTGCAGTGCTTAGCCTCGCAGCCTAAGCAAGAATTCAGATCACCAGACAGAGGGAGTTCTGGGTGGCCCCTCTCTGCATGGTCTAGTGGCAGAAGTCACCTCTTTTAGGTTGGGTGGAGATGGGACTTAGGAACACCCTGGATAGAGTAACAACCTCATCTAGAGTCTCATGGTCCTCCATAGCTAACTTATAATAGTGTATCTAAGTAGATTTTGCTATCATATTATCTATGTGTTGTTTCACAAAGTTAGTCAGCCTATTTAAGGCCCAGGGACCAAAGTAAATAAGCAAAAATAACCTAATTAATGGTCTCAAGATAGAAGGAAGTAGGGTTAACAATCATGGAGAGGTTGAAGACCAATTCTTGTACAAGCTCTCATTTTTCTCTTTCTCTCTCTGTCTTTTCTCAAGACCTTCTCTGGCCTTTTTATCATCCCTGTTTTGCCTATGTAAAAGCAGCATTCTTCTTTAAGGGCTGTACACAGTCTAGAGCTGTACACAGTTTTTTTTTTCTATTGTAAAAGAGAAAATCAAATCCAATAAAGTCCTTTGCAATTTTTGGGATTGCATCAGACAGCGAAACAAGGGATTTCTTCAGATTAGTGATGTCAATCTATAGTTGTTTGATGTCCTTGTCAAAGGCCCATCAGAGGTCTGAGTAGTATAAGTCTGGAGGCCACCATCAGGATTAGAACTCCTAACAGCAGACATCACGGGTGATTAATATTTACCTAGAAAGGAAAAAAGAAGGGAATTCTCAGGGAAATTTCTCTTCCCTGGATGTCAATTGTTATTCATCTCATTTATAATTGGGCCTGGTTTTGTGTGGGTATTTATTTAGTTCATTAATGGTTTTGGTGGCCATTTAGCTGTGCCTTTTGTGGTAACAAACAGGCATATCAATCTTCAGTCCCATATAGGAACTGGGTCCTGGCCATTCCATTTAAGGGTAAGAGGGTTCTTCCACATAGTTATGGCATAGTTTTTATTGGTCTCAGCAATGCCAGAGGCAATCAGCAGAATATTTGCTGTGAGCTTTCAGTTTTAGAAAGTTAAGAGTAAACAAGGCATGCTCCTTCCACCCTCAGAGAGTCATGAAGACACTATGTAAAGAAATATAATTCTTTATTAATAATCTCTTTTATCAAAGGACTATTATAAAACAGCCAACAATTATCAATCTATATAATATATCAATTAATGAGAGCTTCTACTTTTTGTAAAATTACTTCTCTTTTGTCAATTGTTGAGGGAAATTAGGATTTGCATTTCCCATTTTTTTTGCACACATAGTTCCAATTTTACAGTCCAGAAACTACTGGAAGAAAGCAACAGATAGAACATTTTTTTTTTCTAATCTTGGGGCAACAGACTAGCCAGAGTATGTTAAGTGGAATCATAATTTGTCTTGTCTTGAAATAGAGTCTTATAAAGGACAGTATAGCTTATAATTTGCTATGAAGCTGAGGATGACCTTGAATTCATATCCTCCTGACACTACCTGACAAATGCTGAGATATTAGGTATGTGCCACAAAGCCTGGCTGGGATTTCAATATATGTGAATTTTGTACTCAGAAAATTTGAAAGAATCTAGCTGTATGATTTCTGCACTAGGACATTCATAGGAGCTCTGTGTTACTTTTGTACTCAGGTGATGCCTCCTGAATGTGCAAAAACTTTCTTTCCTTTTCTGGGTGGGTTGTTGGCAAATAAAAATCCAACATAAAGAATTAGTTCATTTCATTGGAAAATTATGTAGTCATAAATAACTGAATTAATTCTGATGATGTTTTTCTGAAAATTAGTTCTGATTCTTCAATCCATAAATGTTTGCATCTACTTTGAGACAGGGCCTCATTATACAGGCCAGGCTGGATTCAAACTTGTGATTCTCTCTCTTTAGCCTTCTGAATAGTAGGTGGCAGGCATTTGCTATCACATGTGGCTCACGTATCTTTTTAAAGATTTTTTTATGCATTAATTTGTTTGTTTACATTTCAAATGTTAATCCCCCTTTCCAGTCTCCCCTCCATGAAACCTGCACCCAATGCCCCTCCCCTTTGCCTCTAAGAGGATGCATACCCACCCACCCACCCACACACTCCTCATCCCTCTAGCATCTTCCTTCTCTGGGCATCCAGCCTCCACAGGACCAAGCGCCTCCCCTCCCACTAAAGCCAGATGAGGCAATCCTCTGCTACATATGTAGCAGTAGCCATCGACCGGCCCACTTATACTCTTTGTTTTTTGGTTTAGTCCTTGGCAGCTCTGAGAGATCCTGTTAATTGATACTGTTGTTCTTTCTATGGGGTTGCAATCCCCAGTAGCTCCTTCGGCATTTCCCCTAAGTCTTCAACTGGGGTTCCCGGCCTAAGTCCACTTAGCCAGGTGCTGGCAAAGCCTCTCAGAGGGCAGCTGTATCAGGCTTCTGTCTGCAAGCACATCTTGGCATCAGCAATATTGTCAGGATTTGGTGTCTGCTGATGGAAAGGATCACATTGTGGAGCAGTCTTTGTTTTGCCTTTCCTTCAGCCTCTGTTCCATTTTTCTCCCTCCATTTTCTTTAGACAGGGACAATTCTGAATTAACTTTTTTAGAAGCGTGAGTGGCCCCATCCCTCCCCTGGGGCTTGTGTCTATCTACTGGAGGAGGTTCTATCTCCCTGCCTTGGGTATTTCGCTAAAGTCATCCCCATTGGGTCGTGGGAGCCTCTTGCATCACTGGCATCTGGGTATTTTCTTTATTTCTTCCCTAACCAAGTTATTATTGAGTACAGAGTTATTCAATTTCCATGAGGATGTGAGCTTTCTGTTGTTTTTGTTGTTATTAATGACCAGCCTTATTCTGTGGTGATCTGATAGAATGCATGGGATTATTTCAATCATCTTGTATCTGTTGAGGCTAGTTTTGTGTCTAATTATATGATAAATATTGGAGAAGGTACCATGAAGTACTGAGAAGAAGGTATTTTTTTTGTTTGTTTTAGGGTAATATTTTCTGTAGATATCTGTTAAGTTCATTTGTTTTATAACTTCTGTTGGTTACACTGTGTCTCTGTTTTCATGATCTGTTCATTGTTCAGAGGGGGTTGGTGAAGTCTCCCACTATTATTTTGTGATATTCAGTGTGTGCTTTAAGGTTTAGTAATTAATTAGTTAATGTGAGTTTTTCTGGGCATAGTAGCCTGGACTGGCATTTGTGTTCTCTTAGGGTCTGTATGACATTTGTCCAAGATCTTCTGACTTTTAGTGTTTCTGTTGAGATGTCTTGTGTAATTTTGATAGGTCTGCATTTATATGTTAGCCCTTTCTCTTACTACTATTAATATTCTTTTTTTTCTGTGCATTTAGTGTTTTCATTATCATGTGACATGAGGAATTTCTTTTCTGATTGAATCTATCTGGTGTTTTATAGGCTTCTTGTATGCTTATGACCATCCCTTTCTTTAGGTTAGGGAAGTTTTCATCTATGATTTTGTTGAAGATGTTTCCTGGCCCTTTGCATTGGAAATCTTACCTCTTTTCTATTCCTAGTATTCTTAGGTTTAGTCTAGTCTTCTCATTTGAATTTCTTGGATAATTTGAGTTAGAAGCTTTTTGTACTTTGTATTTTCTTTGAATGTTGTGTCAATATCTTCTATGGTATCTTCTTTTTTATATGTTTATTTCTTTATTTTTCTATGGTATTTCCTAAAACTGAGAATCTCTCTTCTATTTCTTGTATTCTGTTGATACTTGAATATGTAATTTCTGATCTCTTTTCTAGTTTTTTTTTTCTTTTTTTCATCTCCAGAATTGCCTTCCTTTATTTCTTTATTTTTTCTATTTCTATATTTAGATCCCAGACTGTTTTGTTCAGTTCTTTCACCTATTTGATTGTGTTTTCCTATATTTCTTTAAGGGATTTAAGTGTTTTCTTTTTTAAAGGTTTCCACATGTTTCCACCTATGTTCTCCTGTATTTTTCTTTAAGGGAGCTATTTATGCCATTTTTAATGTCCTCTATCATCTTCATGAGATGGGATTTTTAGGTTGGAATCTTGCTTTTCAGATGTATTAGGGTATCCAGCGCTTGCTGTGGTGGGAGAACTGGGTTCTGATGGTGCCAAGTAGCATTGGTTTCTGTTGATTATACTTTTGTGCATGCTTTCACCATCTACTTATCTACAGTGTTAACTTGCTTTGCTGTCTCTGGCTGGATCCTGTGAACCTGTGATCCTGGTTGTGATGGTCCTTCTTGGAGTCAGGTTGTTTCTAGGTGTGAAGGGCTATCTGGAACGCAGGCTCTGTCCCAGGCTGAGTTGTGGGCCATCCAGATATTATATATTGAACTCTAAATTATTGAAATAAAATATTTCCATGAAGTTAAAATCAGAAAATGTAGTTTTGTTTATTAATATAGCATAAAACATTAAAGATAAAAAGTAACTTACATAAATTTCTCTCTCACTAAACCAAACAGCAATTTATTTGTTCATTTTTGTCCTTATTAATGTACAGGCTGTATCTTAAGCATATCTGAGAAAATGTCAAAGAGAAAAAAATGAAAGAGCAAAATAATGATATAATTAAGTTTTTAAAGAACAAAATATTTAACATAGTACTATAATGTATCTATAATGTATCTTTCAAAATATTATTTCAAATATTATTTTCTTTTGACATCATATTCCATTTAAGTTATGTACAATATATTAAAAATAAGACATTTACTTGTTTGTATTTGTTTTACTCACGTTTCTTCCTTCTATGTTCCTTTTTACCAGGTAAGTAAAGAATCTTACTTAAGATTTTATTCTCCATGGATGTTGTTTAATGTTCATTATCTTCTTCGAAGTGGAATGGAAGTACTACCAATAACAGACATGTATCATTATCAAAAATGGTCTAATTAATAAAGCATCGTTTAATGACACATTCTCTGGATCTCTGGAGTTTTGGAAGACCTATATGTTATATCTGAATTGTCAATGATTGTTTATTCAGGTAGCACTTTACTCACTGATTAAATATGAAAACAACTTACTTTAATTACCTAGACTATTAACATAATCATTAGTTTGATTGACTACTAAGTTGCAATTTTACTTATCCTGAACAGCTTATAATAGCAACTTTGAAAAGGACTAGAACTTCAAAGTACATTTTTAAGAATTATACAGATACGATACCTCAAATCAAAGTTGAAAACATAGTAAGTTGTAGCAAAATGTAACCTCAATTTTGTAATAACATATAAAGATCTATATCAAAGTAATGGTTTGGCTTGTTAAGGCTTACTCGTTTAAAAGTAGATTCAATAATCTACCTTTTATTCCTTTATCCCTTTATTCCTTTATTCCTTTACTTCTATTATTCCTATTTTATTCCTATATGCCCCTCTTTCTTTTCATTCCTTCTCTCTGTTTCACTCAAACATTAGAAAAGAGAGAAAAAGGACAGAGGAAAGAAAAAGAAAGAGAAAAAATATCCTGAATCTAACACCTCTATTTTGTTCCTTTCCTGTAGAAGAACATAACTACTTGTTACCATTCCCATTAAGCAATGACAATCATCCACCATTCATTGAAAGACCAAAATCTATCTACCCCATCTTTTGGAAATGCAGCATAGTTCTCTTAAAATTTATTCCTTCTGATTTGGTGCATTGCCTTTCTTTTTGGGGGCCCAAGAAATTTGAGAAAATGATTTAGTTTTAAGAAAGGTAGTTGTAGCCGGGCGGTGGTGGCTCACGCCTTTATTCCTAGCACTTGGGAGGCAGAGGCAGGATGATTTCTGAGTTCGAGGCCAACCTGGTCTGCAGAGTGAATTCCAGGACAGCCAGGGCTACTCAGAGAAACCCTGTCTTGAAAAACAAAAAAACCAAAAAAACAAAAAAAAAGAAAGAAAGAAAGAAAGAAAGAGAAAGAGAGAGAGAAAGAAAGAGAGCAAGCTAGTTGTAATGGTTGTTGTCCAATATCTACATGTTCTGAAATGAAGTTCTGGCTGGAACAGTCTGTAAGGCTGGATGAATTGGCGTGATGTGATCTAGGTCCATCAGCATTTGTTGAGGTTGTCTTGGAAGGAACTTTCCATGAAACAGCTATTAAGAAAATCTGAGGTTAGATCAGGCAGAAAGCTGTAGCGGCATGCTTTAGTATTTCAGCATTCCTGACAGGTGAATCTTATCCAAGATACTTTTCTGGTAGTTTTCCTCTGTGAACATATAAGCTTTTAGAGGTTAATACACATTACTATATATATGGAATGTACAATGCACACAGATTAGTTAAGTTTGTTTTTCTGCTCTTATATGAACAGGTGAAGACATCTGTCTTTCTTTAGAAGTTAGTTT
Source organism: Rhabdomys pumilio (assembly GCA_030674055.1). Lineage (NCBI taxonomy): Eukaryota > Metazoa > Chordata > Mammalia > Rodentia > Muridae > Rhabdomys > Rhabdomys pumilio. The sequence goes on along the minus strand of JANHMN010000002.1, from coordinate 127,042,147 downwards.
GGATTGTATAACCAAACTGTAATATAATTCCTTAACTATGCCAATTGAAAGAATGGCATGGTAAGTTATGAGGATTTTGTAGCCAAAGATATTTTGGCTATGCATACAGGAGGTTCTGACTGGAGACATTTTTATTTCTCAGTCAGTCTCAGAGCTATTCCCTTACGGAGGGATCAGCAAACCATATTATCTGTCCTGTTTTGTCTTCTTGATTTCTTTCTTTCTGTCTGCAACCAAGATCTTAAATGAGTCTTCCTTGGTGATATTTGATTTTTAACAATTTGGAAGAATCCATAGCTTTTTTCTACTGCAGAAAGATATACATAACCTCTCTCCTAGAATTACACATTTCTGTCTTCCATTCTGAAGTCAGAACATCCTTCATATAATCGGGCTGATTTTGCTCATCATCCATAATCCAGTGTCTTGTAGCAGCTGCTGATTTTTGTTTGTTAGCATTTAAAAAATTTAAAGTCAATAAAGCATCATGTAATCTACCTCTGGAAGTCTTTGTTACCCCCTTCTGTTTGTTAAGTATCTTTTTTCAAGTACAATTAGCTCTCTTTACAACTGTTTGTCCTGTAGGATTGTGTGCTATACCTGTTACATGCTTTATATTATAACATGGAAAATTTGCTTCATTTTACCAGAGATATATACAGGAGCATTGCCAATCTTAATTTGTATAGGTATTACAATAATTGTCATAACTTCTAATAAATGTGTAATTCTTGTATCAGTCTTTTCAGGACTTAAAGCACAGTCACCCATTGGAATCCTGAATATGTATTTTTGGTATGGGGTACATACTTCAGTTTTCCAAACTCTACAAAATGAAACATACCCATTTACCACATTTTATTTCTTTGGGTACTTTTTGGGTTACTCTGTGTGGGTAATGAAGTTTGGTCATAAAAAAACAAGTAGAACATTTTCTTTTTTACAATTTACTTGACTTGTAGTCAAGTTGTAGAGAAAGATCTCTTTTAAAACATTTGCTCTTAACATAGTGTTTCTTATAAGACTCCATTCCTCTAGCATAATTTCTGTTAATAGCTGATCAATTTCTCATTAGCTTGTGATAGAGGGTCTGCTAGAACTGTATAGTATCTGATAGGTTTTATATAAAATAGATGATTTATATTTCTGATTATTTTTGTAATTGAATAAATAGTGAAGTTACTTCTAAATCATCCTAAATAAGTTCAGCAGTTTCTATATGCAAGACAACACATTCTGCATATTGAGTGTCAGTACCTATACTAAGAGGTTCTGAAAGATCTAATAGTGCCACATGAATTGCATGTAATTCTGACTTTTAAATTGAAACATAGATTATAAGCCATCATACTTGTTCTTTTCAAACTTATATCTTGCCTTTCCTGATTTAATTTGCATCAGTATAAAATGAAGGGGCTTCAGAAATTGGAGCATTTTTGACTATATGAGGGAGAATTACTTATCTTTAAATCTGTAATCTTTTTATAAAATGCAGTCATTTGCTTTTAGACTATTTGCTGTTAATTTTTCACAAAAAAATACTGCAAGCTCTTTGTCAATGTTCATTTTTTGGCCATAATGAGGCAATCCCAGCATTAATAAATTTTATGTTTATGAATTATTTTAATGGCTGATATACAAAATATTGGCAGAAGACAGGACTACTCAACATTTCTTTGTGCAAGACTTTCCAGTGATACCTTTTTATTGGACAAATATTATTATAAGTATGTATTAAGGAAGCAAACCTATCTTTTTCTTGTAAAGAAATTGTGAAAGATTAACTTTTAAATTAAACACTAAAATAAGCCATTCTTTAAATAACAAGGAAGACATTAGGATTCCAGCCTGCAGCAAACTTACTGGCTGAATGATTTTTAACAATTGGTCTCAGATTTGTCAACATCCTCCACTTGCCAGATGAGCATTACAGGAGAATTTCAAGGGCTGGTGGACTCTTCTATATGTTGAATCTCCAGCTATTCTTGTACTGGTTTCTCTAGTGCTTGCAGGTTTTTCTTTACTAATAGGTTATTGTTCTATCCAAATAGGTTTGTTAGTCAGGTGTTTTGTCAGCAGTGTCTCTCTCATATAAATTTGGAGAGTCAGTTTCTGCTGTGCCCTGTTTATGGACAACTTGTACAGTCTGTTAACTCTTCTTGATAAGACTTTCCAATATTGTCATCAGAAACATCCCTTATTTTATGGCTTGTCCCTGAAGATGGAGGAATGGTAACCTATGCTTTTTATTGTTACAGTAGATCCCCTCCCCATAAAAAATATTTTGGCTATATCAGACAGATATGGCTTTAACTTTTTGTAATTATACCTTCTGGCCCTGTACTTTTAGCCATTTTATATAATGGTTTAATCGTGAAAAAGTTCAAATTCCTTGAAATTAAATATCTACCTCCTAGTGAGGCCAATGTGGTGGGGCAAAATTTTGGTGAAATTATTGTTATATCTCCTCTAGTGTATACCATTCCTCCAATTTCAATATTATTTATAAACATTCTTAGTTTTGGCCTCTGATCATCTATAGACATTTGCCAAAATACTTGTTCCTTGGTTTACTCTGGTTTTGTTTGTTTGTTTTACCTATTGAAGTTACTTTGACTTTGCTATCTGAGTTTTTAATGTCTATCTTTAGAGCAGTGTAGTTTAATTATTTTGTGCATGAGTATCTCTGTTGTTGCCCTGAATTGGCTGATTTGAATTTAATATTGAGACTAGCAGTCCCTCCTGAGTGTTGTTTGATTAGGGATTACTCTATCTGTCTTTTGCTGGTTGACATTGATTAGTCCAGTATCAACCTTTGGCACTCCTTTTGTATATTATAGAAGGCATAGGCCCTTTTTTGGAGTTTTTTTTGTTTGTTTTATCTTATAATTTTTTTTGAAATGATCTTGTTCACCACGATAAAGATAGTTGAGAGTTTAGATTTTCTTTAAATCTTAGAGATCACTTCTCCTATTATATTTATATCATATTAATCAAATTCAGTATCAATCATTTTTTCTAATTTATTCATCTATTGGTGGCGATTTTACTTTTAAAGACTTGATCACATTTTTTTTTGCATTCAATATTAGCATTTTTGAAAGCTAAAGATTTAATTAATGCTTTTCTAGCTAGTGGATTTGAGATACTTTTATGTATATTTGAAGTATATCTTTGTAAAATGTCAGTGAACGTTTCTTTAGAAACCTGCAGAATCCGAGTAAACAGTTCAATTCTTTTTCTTGTTTCTTCAACTTTGTCCCAAGTTTTAAGGATGCAATGTGACATATGTCAAAATTGCCTCATCATATACCATTTGCAACTGTACATCAGCATTTTGGCCTTCACCTAGTAGCTGATCTTCAGAAATATTGATACCTCTGGCCCTACTTTTCTGTTTTATCTCTCTACCCTTTTCTCTTCACCATGAACACCATTGTAATTGGGGACCAACGTCTAATATTGCTCTCATCATATCTTTCCAGTTTTAATGGAATTATTTTGTTTTGAATCAACCAATAAATTAATATTTGGTTCATGAATGGAGAATGCATTCTATATTTTATTATACATCCTTTAAAGTCTCAGTTTGGGTGCATCTACAGGTTGCCACCCATATTGTTCATACCTTAATTTTCAGCACTTGCTGGCACTTGTTATGTATAAACCAGATGAGCTAAGTTTTGTTTTCTAACAATCTTTTGACTACTATCCTAATTTTCATTATATAGTGGTGCATTAGGTTCAGACTTTACCTTTTTCTGTCTCTACTTTCGTATCTATCTCAACTTCATTTATAATTCTTTCCATTTCTTTCTCAGGGTTTCCTCCAGTTTTCTTCTAAGGTTTGTCTCAATTTTTCATGTTTTTCTTTTTTCTTGAAAAGTTCTTTTTGTTGAGAAGATATGAAAAGCCACCATAATTACCTAGATAAGCATTACCAGCATGGTAATGGTAATATTCACAATTGGTAATGTGTCCATCTTAATAAAGTCATTTAACTCTTTTCATTTTGTTCCTGTCTTTGAAACATTTAACAGAGAATTATACAAACTCCAAATCTTCTGTTATTGTACCTCTCATTTTTACATTACTTATTTCCTTAAATTTATCAATTTTAAATTATTAATATTTATCTATGGATTTTCATGCTTACTCTCTTTTTCCTTTTTAGCATAAAAGCATACTTTTATGTTATTTTAAAATATTTTTTTAACTTGGTCAGAAGTTTAGTTGTTTTGGATTTCTTTTATATGCCTTGCCTCAGTCTGTGTTTGCCTTCTGCTTTCTGCCCTGTGATTCATCATGGTCCTTTGTTTTAGTTGACAAGGAGAGGTGTTTCTGCCTTTCTGGAGCTCCCTCAGCAGTTCTGGACCCCTTCCCCACTTTGGGGAGATGTTGGGCCCAATAGGTGGTGGCTTCTGTAGCCAGCACAGCAGGCTAGCAATGTTGTGTTTTATAAAAAGGGGCCAACAATATGTTTTGTAGAGCCAGGTATAGAAGGTAGAAGAGGTGTCTTGGAGGGCCCATAATGAAGCATTCCTTCTTCCTGAGGTATCAGCCATACAATGTACAACTGGCATAGTATGAAATAGAGTTTATTTGGGGACATGGGAAGGAAAGTTGAGAAGAGAGTAGAGGCAAAGAAAGACAGACAGACACATACACACTAGAGGGGGAGAGAAAGAGAGAGAGAGAGGTGGTGGGAAGCAGGGAAGGCTAGGGGAGAGAGGGAGAAGAGGGTCAGGGAGAAAAGAGTGAGCTAGAAAGAAGGGGCAGAGAGAGTAATTTGGTGAGGAGGGGTGGGACAGTCCATTTTATAGCAAGCCAGGCCTACCTTACTGTTGCCAGGTAATTGTTGGGTGGTTCATAAAAGGAATGCTAACAAGCAGGAGCTTCCTGCCAGGATTCCTGAAACACTTGCATTTTGATATTGGTCTGACTCTCTGGGCTTTCCCATGATGTCTCTGTTCAACTCTTCCTGTTGCTTAATCCTCTCTTCCTTCTCTCTTCTCTCACCCCCTGACTGGCAGAAGCCAGCCCTATTTTGTTATTTTCCCAGCCATCGGCTGATAAGCTTTTATTGATAAGTCAGAGCATAAGCAGGAAGTTATGTTGACACAAACAGGAGATGGGAAATTCCGAGAATAAGCATTACAGTGCTATATCCGGATTGCAACAAGATATGGGGGGCAGAGAAATCAGCATTTAAATGATAAAACATTTAAATAATAACCTTTTCACAGTACATAAAAACATGCCTACAGTCTGCTCTTGCCTGTGTTTGGGATTTTGTGTGATGCTATATAGCTCTTACGGGGAACAATGTCAGCATAAATGACAAATTTTCATCTATAGTACAATTAATAAATTAAATTAAATTCATAATTATATATATGTGTACATGCATATATATATATACATATATATATATATGATGCATTTACATGTCTTATGGATAATTTTAGGTAGATAGTAAATAGTATAAATTTTAGTGATTTTTTTTCAGTCATCCTTACTGTTATTTTGGCCTTTTTTTCCTTCTTCCATACTTAGTATATCCGTTCTCTAGATAGAAATCCTCATTTATTTTATTTCCTCTACTAGGTCAATCAAAGCCTGCTATTGCCCTTTGCTTTTCTTCTGTATTTATCTCCCCCACTTCCCAAGGATCGCCCTTTCACCTTTTCCCAATCATATCACTTGTACCCTGCTATTCCCTCTTTATTACTCCCCCAACATGACCGTAGAAATATTCCCAGTTTCTGAAGTTACTCTAGGATTAATAAACACATCTGAAGCTTTCGAGCTAAAAGTCCCCAATAAGAGAGAATATGTGAAGTTTGTCTTCAAGGTCTGAGTCACCACATTCAGTATGGTATAGTTTATTCATTTTCCTGCAAAGCTCATGATTTGATTTTTTACTTGCAGCAGAATAGACTCTCAGAGTATGTCTTTTTATTATGCATCCATTATTAATTTCTCACGAGTTTTATATAGGATTTAAAATTTTTCAAATTCCAAATTTCAAATTCTTATAGTAGTAATGATTCTTTAAACATCTTTTTTTCTACAATGAATTATTTTGATGTTTCCATTGTTTTTCTGTGCTTTGTATGTATATCTGACTTAGATGATGAGGGCTTCTTCTTCATTACAGAATATGTTACTGCAGATATCAAACGATGATGCATTGTTTACGAGATATGATCTTTCTGTCTTGAGAATTACCTCTACTCTCATTATTGGTTGTATCCCTTTTGTTATTGATTTAGTAAAAGGACGTCTTCTCAAATAAATATTTATTGAATTTCTCTTCATATGTTAAAAATTTTCTGAACACAATGCATTTTTTTTTTTTTTGCACTCGTACTCCTTTTTCTTAATTTACAAAAGGAAAGGATTCTGAGACTCATTATATCCAAGCCTTCATGGCTTTATTTCTAGGCCCTCATCTGTGCTGTATGATATATGTGCCTCATCAGATTCTCTTACACTACTCTTCTTCCTCTAACCTCAGCTTCATAAGATATCCTTAGTGACCCGTCCTGTGTCTTTGTACAAGCTCCTGCTTCTTTACTGTTAGTCACTGGACTCCTAAATAATTGTGCTCTTTTTCCCTTCTCTTATCTCCCTTCCTCTTAGTTATCCACCTACCTTTGTCCTTTACTGCAGTTGTTCCTTTCCTTATCCAAGTACATTCTAATACACATATACTCTGAAACTTCATAGAAGGAACTCACAAAGCAGTTCAAAAACTATCTCCTCCCATATGAAAAAACATTTACAAAAAAAAAAAGCTTAATAGGAAATTTTGTGCACAAAAGAGTACATTTTTCCTCAATATCTTAAATACAATCTAAACTAAAGTCATTTAGTCAGTACCCCTCCACCATCACTAGATAATTTCAAGGGCACCCTGTGACTTTAACTTGGTAAGATTGCCACCATGCTATACAAACATGCAAAGATAATCTCATAGTTTATTTTTACCAAGCACATGGGAAGATGAGGTTGATGATATAACCCAGCTTCTGTCTAACCAGCTTATTGTACCTTGCATTGTGTTCTTCTGGTCTTATCAAACTGATTCTAAGTCTACTAAGCCTATCCTTATAGCAGAGGTCACTTGTACATTACAATATTTTAAATGACTTCTACAGTATCTTAATCCAGGTCAATCATGACTCCTACAAGCATTATGTTTACCTCAGTCCTTTTTCCTAGATGTGAACACTTCTGAGTCAACAGTAGCCCTTTATGGAAGAAGCCATGTGTATTTTGTAAAGAGTTTTAATGTGAGCATACCTTAAGCTTTGTTATACACGTGGAACTTAGTTAATTGTAATTAAAAACTTTTTTCCAACATTGTGTTGTACTTAAATATGGTTCAGATAAATGACTTGGTTTTACACTCTAGAACTTTGAAACAGTGATGGCTAAATAAGTCAAGCTGAACCAAGTTGTATTTTTTTCCTCATGCAGCTCATTGCCCTGATGGCTGTGACACTTGCAGAAACATCATTCATTCTATAAGTTCTGTTTCTCCAGAGAATCCTGACTAATACAACCACCAAGTCAAAACATAAACATAAACATAAACAACTGCAATCTATTATCAAATGGAAGCAGTCCTGAATGCTTAAGCAAGTTACATGAAAAGATTGCCTGAAAATTATTTCTAATCCTGTTGCAATTTTGTCTTTTGCCAAGCACGCGCCTATAGTTGATTGAAGTATGTTATATGATTGGTGGATTGAGGAAAAGAAGATGGCCTGGTTTACTGATGACTGAATGTTATACAGGTACCACCCAGAAGTGGGCATCTGTAGCTGTTCTGAAGGACACAGGTAAAGGGAAATCTTCACTGTGGGCAGAACTTTGGACAGTACACACAGTCATACATTTTGTTTGGAAGAAGAAATGGAATTGGAAGAAGATGTGCAATTGTTTACTGATTGGCTATAACCAATCAGTTGGCTGGATGATCAGTGACTTAGAGAGAACATGATTGGGAAATTGGTGAGAAAGATATCTGGTGAAAAAGTATGTGGATAGATCTTTCCCAGTGTATGAAGGAATTTAAAATTCTTGAGTTCTATGCTCATCCAAAGATGACTTTAACTGAGGAGGAATTCAATGATCACATAGACTTATGGTGGTAGAGATAGCGGTTATATATGGACTGGACAATATGGACTGCCACTTACCAAAACTGACCTGCTATAGCTGCTACTGAGTGCCAGGCTAGCACTGAGCCCCAGATATGGCATTATTTTTTCAGGTTGACCAGCCAGTAGTCTGGTGTCAGATTGATTGCATTGGAGCATTTCCTCTGTGGAAAGGACAACATTTTTTTCCTTACTGGAATAGATACTTATGGTTATGAAATTGCCTTTTCTAAATACAATGATTCTTCTAAAACCACCATCCAGACTTATAGAATTAATTATCCACTCTCATAGTAGTCCACACAGTATTGTGTCTGTCCAAAAAATGAACTTCACAGTCATAAAGCGCAACAGTGAAGCAACAATCATGAAATTTAATGGTTTTATGCTCCCTACCATCACAAAGCTGCTAGCCTGTTAGAAAGATGGCATGGTCTTTTGAAGACATATTCATAGTACCAATTAGGTGCCAGAAACCTAGGGGCCTGGGACAGAGTTCTTCAGGAGGTAGCAAATACTTTTTTAATCTTTGTTCAATATAGAGTATACATTCTCCAATATTCAGGCTCCATGGGTCCAGTCCAAGAATCAAAGGATGAGTAGGGGATAGTTCTACTCAACATCACTCTAAGTGACCTCCTAGGAAAGTTTTTGCTCCCTGTTTCTACAACCTTAAGTTCTTCTGATGTGTTGGTTCAGATGTGGTGGTGGTGGGGTGCTCTTGCCATGAGGCACAACAGCAATTCCATTGAACAAAAAGTTCAGACTTCCCCCGGTTACTTTGGGCTTCTGATGCCCTTAATACACTAGGCTAAGAAAGAAACAACAGTGTCAGGAGAGATGATTGATCCAGATTACCAAGGGGAAACTAGATTGATTACTCACAAGGGAGGTTAGAAAGATTGTTTTTCTGGAGTGAATAATATACTTGAGGGCATCCCTTGGTAGTATCATGTCCTGTGATTAAAGTCAATGAGAAACCACAAAGCCTAGTCTAGGCTGGATGACAAAGGATCCAGACCTGTTATGAAGGAAGGTCACTGCTCTAGGAATAGAGTAAGACTTGCTGAGATGTTTGCTGAGGGTGGACAAAATACAAAATCAGAATTACAATAAGTTAGTTATAAATATAAGCAAAAGCTCTATTACCAGTTATAGAAATGGGGACTGTCAACTCTTACCATCTATACTAACACCTTGTGTGTAACAAACAACATCTACTGACCTTCAAATAAAGACACAGCCTAATCTCCAAACTCTTACAACAGCGGTCTCCTCCTTCTCAATTTATTGCTCCTTTCTTTATGCCTTAGTCCTCTGACCCTATGACAGATTGGTAATGAGAACCTCTCCCTACAGTCATCCTTCCTCAAGTCTGAATCAGTGCCAAAAGAAAAGAGGTCCTCACTACTTGTTAATAATTTCAACCTTATTAATATATCAATGGAAAACTGTGGAGACAAAATAAAAATAAAAACAAAAAATAAACACAATAACGCAACTAAAAAATGTCCAAAAGTAGTGCCAAACAAACTCCACATCTGCAGCTTGGGGACTCTTAGAAGAAACAGTGTGAGAAATTGCTGCTTTGTATGATGTGGAATTATATATAGCACTAACAGCTTGGTCTCAATAGAGCAGTAGCTGGGATCTCAGTCGCAACTCTCATCCTCCAACTTCTTCTTGAAAGCACATTCAGGGGTGTAGTGGGATATTAAGAATTTCAAAACCAATACCATAGACATGGTTGTCAATTTATTGTTCTTATTTTATTTCTGTGAACACAGGACTAAATATTCTATAATTTATCACAGATTCTTCACCATGCCTGCCAGATATTTAAATTTTAGAGTTATGAGATAACAGCCAGCATATTAGGCTATAATATTTTAACTACAAGATATGCTAATTGGTCTTTTATTTGGGGGCAGGGTAAATTTAACTACAAGATAGGCTAATTGGTCATTTGGGAAGGCATTGAGACTTGGACCTAAATTTATTTTTGAGACAGTTAATTTAAATCCAAGTAGAAGAAAACTGTCTCCACAAAAGGCCCCAATTTGGGGACAATAAACAGTACTGTGGTAACAAGATTCACATGCTTTGGGGGCCTAGCAACACTCTTTATAACTTTGTTCATAAAACAAAGATTAAGTGGACTATAAAGCCTTTGTCTTCTTTTCAAGACATCTTCAAGTTCCAGCCCCAGCAGTCCTACACAACACACCCATGTTGTAAAAATGAAACAAAAACTATGATACTGTGATAGCTGAATCATTTTAGTGGCATTTTGGTTCTTATCAGCACCTTCACAAAGGATCAAGGTTACACTATCAGGTGCAAGCAGCTCCGATAATTAAATCAATACAGAAGAAACTTCCAGCCAGATACCAATCAACTAACAAAATAAACAAATATGTTTTATTAAGGATTGAACTGATAATTCTGACCCTGAAACACAAATTTCTTATTGATACAGGCAAGAAAAACAACCCAGTGTGGTATTTTCCATTAACTTTCACATTCCTCAAAACTAGTTTTAATCTTCAAGAGCATATAGAAATGCTTTATTCTCATTTTGTGGATGTAAAGTCTGTGATCATGACCTGATAATTTAAAAAACCTTAAAACCATCACATTTTACACGTGTAAAGAATCACTGTTAGATGTGTGTTTCAACATCTCTCAGAATATTGAAGTCTTCCTGCTTTATTTGTATAGTAAAAATATTGTGAATTCATAAATTTAGGAACTCTTTTACATAGACTAGATGACTTTCTAAATCGAGCCACATGAGGGAGCTCTTACCTAAACGATACAATCTGCAAGTGCATGGTGGGCTCTGCCATTAGTGAAGTTAATTAATAAAAAAAAAGTCATTGGCAGAGTTAGTTTTTCCTGCTTTTACTAGATATTGCATTATTTTATCAAGCTTTAATGCTTCTAACTGAGCCTTGCTGACTCTTAAAATGGGGTGGAAAAATTCTTATTATTTTAATGTGCTTAAATTTTAGAATTTTGTAAGTTTCTTTTATCAGCATTTTACAAGTTGCTGAAATGAGATATCAGATATCTGATTTCAAATACATATGCCAGAAATATTGCACAATAATCTGAGGAGTTATAAATTACAACCTAGTTACTAAAACAAAAACCAAATATACTTTTTAAATGCCTATGTCAGAACAATTGCAAAACAAATTGGGTAGTCGTATAATACAAATGAGTTATTAAAACAAAAACAAAACTATCTCGATGCTGTGTCTTGTCATTTGGAGACGTAAGGAATCTGGCCTGCCTTAACGTTAGGTTATTAATTTCCTTGGTGTTCCAAATTTTCCATTTGAGCATTGTAAAGTGAAAATAGATTTTTGTTAATCACATAATAATACAGCCTTAAAGACATGGCTTTTAAGAAAATGACGTTTAAATATCTATAAATTAATAAGGACTCTAATTTATCTATAAATAGCATAATTTATTTTTATCAAAATATTTTTCTTTTCTATTCTAACAAATATTTTTAATATTAGACTAGTTTATATTATGTTATTACTTTTACTTCCTTTTATTATTGTTACCCTGCTTTGTGACACATTTGTCACTAAAGTAGCTTGACCCCTATACAATGCAATAATTTTATTCTATTCTTATGAATAATTTTCTGTTGGCCTTACATTTTTTGTTAATTTTTTGTTATCTTTTGTACATTTTTTGTTATCTAGTTATTTATTATCAGGCTTTTTTTGGGTGTCATTTGAGATGACCTGTTCCACCAAAATGAACAGTAACATTAGCAACTGAAACTAAAGGAAAGGATTCGTCTCTGGTTATTGGTGAACCCATGACTTTGTGAACTGTTCTGAAAGTCAAAAGAGTCCTCTCTCACTGGAGACTTTCTTGTAAACAAAATGAATCAAGACAAAGAAAGAGGCATATCACTCTTTTTAAAAATTAAGATTTATTGAAGTGGGCCTTTCTATCACTAGATCAGGAAAATTTACTGCAAAGAAGAAAATCATTTCTAGAGATTTTACAAAAAGAAGTGTAAATTCTTCATAAAATGTGGATCAACTCAGTGTCCTCTTTGGCTACTGCCTAGACTTACCTTCTTAAGAGTGTACTCTATGACAATAATAGTCATTTTGACTTTGAATGCAATATTTTTTTTTGCAGTTAAATGTAGTATTAATGTAAAATGAGTTTGTTTGAGACAGTCTATGCCTAGGATGCCTTGAATTCTAGGACTTCCTGGTGCATGAAAGGTAAGTATTCTGAAAAATGAGATGCAACATTATCATAAAATTTCATTTTTATTTTAAAATTAAATTTGGAGAAAAATCTGAATTATGTCTCTTACTTATTTGAAAGATTAAAAGTTCAAATTTTGTATATTATTTCTAGTAGTATAATTCAAGTGTATCTTCTCAAATTCAGTAGGTAAAAAATTCTTAAAAGTTTAATGTGAAAATTATGAAAATTAAGAACTTGAGTTATAAGCAAGTTTTACAGGAGTTTCAATATATATATTTTCTATAGGTCAAGTCTTTCAAAAATTTTTATTTATTCTTATATAAATATCAGTGATATAGTTAAATTCATAAGAATTTTTTTTGGGTGGGATTAGAAGTAAATCTTCTCATTTCAAAAGGCAAATAACAAGCAGATAGAAAATATTATTAATTCCTCTACTATGTCAATAATGAGAAGCATAATAACTCCAGTAGGAAACCTTATAAATTTGGGTTGGAGAATATCAATTTAAAGTATAAAATATAGAAGCAATTTAAAAATTAAGAAAATGAGTATAATGAAAATAACTCATATTCTGGAGAAAATATTTATTGACAAGAGAAAACTGCCAAATCCCATACTTATTACCACCTCATGGAGCTTGGACACACAGTAGTGTTCCTTAAAGTGCAAGGAAAAATTCTTTAAAAGTGACGTGACTAATTGAGTAACATTCTGCCTTTAAGTTTATACTTCAAATGTTCTGTATAACTACTCAGTGCTCATTAATTGCTACCTACTCCTGATGATTCATATTTTAAAACAAATATTCCAAACAAAACTATAGTGCATTTTTAATTGCCTTAAGATATAAAATACTGATATGACTGGCTTACTGGAAGAAACATTCAAAATTTATTTTTAATCTTTTATTTGAAAGGTGGCAAGGAAATGAATCAGAAATTAAAATGTAGAAAGTCACCTTCTGCTGTTCAATATGATCCCAAAAGTTAGATACCAGAGATTAAGAATGTGCCTAAGAAGAAAAGAAAAACAGTCATTAGCTCCAAAAATTATGTACTCTTAACTTCACTGTTTTTCTTCTCACAACTTTCTTTGATTTTTTTCTTTTGTGCAATTAAGCCTGTTTTAGAAAATAAAATAATCTATGAAATAAGAAGTTTAACTTCTGAACCTCTGCATTTTTAAAACATTCTAGAAAAACATTGGAAAATTATGTATCTTATTTTCATGTAAGCAATAATGCTAACAGTGGAGTGAAAACATATTCACTATGCAATAACTATTTAAGGTTCCTCTATGTTCCTGGTAGTTTTAATGGGCTGCCATCCCATGGGAAACAAAATCCACCACACAGTATATTTATAAAATGGGTTCAATTTTTCACCCGATAATTCAGAAGTACTTTGATTCAATAGCTCCTTCCTTCTAAGAGTATAATCTACTTCCATATCTGGGTGTTGTCTGGCTTTAGAAATTCTTTTTTAAATATTAAAACATATGAGACAGGTCTTCCAAGTTATTCTGGCAAATGAGGTAAAACAAAATGGCATGTAAGTTTCAAAATTAGTGTTTTAACAATGCTTGTTTGCTATGGTCGTTGATTCAGATCTCAGTCACTACTAAGCATAGGACTCCTATTAGTTAATAACAAACTATCAGGGAGAGATTCTAATTTTTCCTGCTAGGTAATATTGATATGCAAAGTAAAACCTGGCATAGTTGAGGTAGTCCTGGTTTATATGCAGGTAAAATTAAAATAGTATATGGTTTTGGAGGCTTATACCTAGGTTTCATAATATAGTTGACACCCAGTATTGTATAATGATCCTTGTGTCTTAACTGGTGTTACTCTTAGGAATGATATGGAAACTTTAGAAGTTGGAGACTTTCTGAAAGAAGTATGTCACTCTTGTTGGTTTTTGAGGGTTTATACCCTGGTCCCACTTTCTGTTCCCTTCTCTGCTTCTGTATGTGGATGGAATCATGATCAGCCCATTGAACCAGTACTGTGGATCGCTACCAGTAAGGACTTTCCCTCTGGAACTGTAAGCCAGAATAAAGTCTTTAATACAAACAGCTTTTGATTGTGGTGCTTTAGCACAATAACAGAAAAGTGAGCAACATAGTATGTTAGGATGACCATTGGTAGGATAACATAGTGAAAATGGTCATCCTACTAAAATCAATCTGGAGATTTACTGCAAACCCTCATCAAAATTCCAACACAAGTTTTCACAGATATGGAAAGAGCAATTTTCAACTTCATATGAAAAAACAAAAACAACAACAACAACAAATAAACAGGATAGTGAAAACAATTCTTAACAATAAAAGATCTTCTGGGAGAATCTCTATTCCTAACCTCAAGCTATCCTACAAAGCAATAGTGATAAAGACCTCATGTTATTACAGGGACAGACAGATTGATCAATGGATTATAATCAAAGATCATGAAATAAACCGATACACCTATGGAGATCTTTGACAGAGAAATCAAAAACATGCAGTGAATAAAAGCATATTTAATAAATAATGCTGGTCTAACTGGTAGTCTGTATGTAAAAGAATGAAAATAGATCCATATTTATCACCTTGCACAAAGCTCAAATCCAAGTGATCAAATCTCAACCTGAAACTAGATACACTGAATCTAATAGAAGAGAAAGTGGGAGGGAGCCTTGAAGTTATTGGTACAAAGGGACATTTCCTGAACAGAGCACCAGTGACTCAGGTTCTTGGACCAACAACTGACAAATGGGACAAATCTTCAACCCACAGATTGGGAAAATGTCTTCACTAACCCGATATCCAATAGACGGCTAATATCCAATGTATATACATATTCATATATAAACCAAGAAGTTAGCCTGTAAAAAACCAAATTAGACAATACTAGCACAAGCTGTAAATCAAACCTAACAGTTGTAAATGAGACCATCCTCCAAGAGAGGGATGATTGCAACGAAGATATCCCTGGATAATTCTCCTTACACAGATTTCCATAGCCATACACAAAAGGTTAATTCCAGGAAGGGTGGTCAAGTGTATTTCCAGGTTCAACCTCACTAGCTTGCACAAATGATTTAAACAAGTTTGTATCTTCTGAATTGTTTGAACTGGGGAAGAACCCACTCTTTTGTGTACTCATACATGTTTTACCTTAGGTGTTCATCTACAATGGAAAAGAGGCCGGGACCAACTAAATCTAGATTTTGGGTTTCCTCATGCATTGTATCGTTTCCACATTCCCCTGTGTTTGTGGGGGGAGGGAGATGTGGGTGGAGCAGGAATTGTGTGATTCACTGCTATTGGAACTGTAGCCCACATTACGGAGACAAAGTGTGGAGCAGAGACTGAAGGAAAGGCCATCCAGAGACAGCCCCACCTGGGGATCCACTCCATATGCAGACACCACACCCAGACACATTTGTGGATGTCAAGAAGTGCTTGCTAACAGGAGCCTGCTATACCTGTTTCCTGAGAGGCTCTGTCAGAGCCTGACAAATATAGATGCTAAAACAAACCATTGGACTGACCATGGGGTCCCCAATGGAGGAGGTAGAGAAAGGACTGAAGAAGCTGAAGGGGTTTACAACCCCACTGGAAGAACAACATCAACTAACCAGACCCTCCAGAGTTCCCAGGGACTAAACCAATAATCAAAGAGTACACATAGGTGCAACCCATGTTGCACCCTCATGTGAAGCACAAGATTGCCTTGTTGGGCATCAGTAGGAAGAGAGTCCCTTGGTCCTGTGACAGCTTGATGCCTCAGTGTAGGAGAATGCCAGGGCAGGAAGCCAGGGATTGGTGGGGGGGGTGGATGGGTGGGGAACACCCTCATAGAAGCAGGGGGAGGAGGAATAGGATAAGGAGTTTGGGTCGGGGGAGACCTGGAAAGCAGATTACAAAAGAAAATTTACTGGTTACTATAACACTTCCAATTTAAAATTATTTACAAATGTAAGTATGCAACATTATTTACTTTTCTATTTCTTTAATAAAAACAAGCAAATAAACATAAAAAAGAAACTTTAAGAAACAAAGTGGCCAAGTAGACATAGAACTCCTGGGCCATCTAGAAAATTATGCTTTCCATATGGAAACCTGGTTAGATTCCTTAGCCATAATTTTTCTTCAGACTGAAGAAGATTGGACTTCCTCCAATGAGACAAGGTTGTTGGTCTTTGTATGCCACTGGGAGAAACTTGTCACTTTTATGCCAAATGCTTAGAGATATTAGGGAAAACTGAACCAAAGAGAGAAATAACTTTTAGAAATGAAAAAAGAGACATCAAGAAGAGAAAAATTGGTACCAATCTAATTTTTTTTCCTGGTCCCTCTGGTTAGCTAATATACTGTGGCCATGATTGGACTATTAATCTTTTGTTCCTGGCTCTCACATGGGACCCTGCTTGCTCAACTGCCTACTTAGTTATGTAAAACAGATATTAAATTCTGTTTATCTACTAATCCTCAATGTCTCTTTATATAATCCTGTGCCTTAGATGAATCTAGGATTTAACTCATATCCATAGAACCACTAGAGAATACAAGACTCTCCTAGACCTGAGCACAATTAACACCATAATAGAAGTGCGATTCAGGCTTTGAGAAATAGAACATAGGCAGCCAACACCCATTGAAATGAGAACAAAGACCTAGTCACTCAAAGGCCATAGTTTTGGGAAAGTTTCTAATGTACTAAACTTTCTTTCTGGTTTCTGTAATTCCACTTCTTGCTAACAATTCTTCCTAACTGATGTGTGGCAACATGAGTTTGTACTTAAAAGTCTGCTCTCTGAATAGTTCAGGTCCCAAAGGCTCAGGCACTTGGGTTCTAAATACCCAGGGTAGTCATCAACCAGCTAATAAAAACTTGATGTTGGTTTGAACTCATGTCTAAGTGGTCTTCTATGGAGGATACCTCACAATAGTTTTATATATACATATATATGTGTGCGTGTGTGTGTGTGTGTGTGTGTGTGTGTGTGTGTACATGTGTATGTGTTCCTGTGCATGCACGTATGCATGTGAGATATCAATAGTTTAAGAGTAAATGTAGAAGTGCAGGAGACATAGGAGGAACTAGAGTGAAGAAAAGGAAGAAAGAGAATAATATAGTCAAGTTGAAATTCTAAAAGAAAATAAATGAACAATTGAAACACTTGCAACGATAGATACAATCATGTCTAACTATGTAAGCAGTACATGACACTTGCATAGCTTTCTCTCTTTTCTCTCTCTCTCTCTTTCTCTCTCTCTCTCTGTGTGTGTGTATATGTGTGAGAAAGAGAGAGAGAGAGAGAGAGAGAGAGAGAGAGAGAGAGAGAGAGAGA
>JANHMN010000002.1:126998238-127024370 GCA_030674055.1 Rhabdomys pumilio | reverse complement strand
GAGAGAGAGAGAGAGAGAGAGAGAGAGAGAGAGAGAGAGAGAGAGAGCTTGTGGGTCTTCTAGTAGCTTGACTCCTCGAGTTAAGCCAACTGCACAAAGATTACGTTACCATTTGATAAGTTTTTGACATAGTCCTATGGAAACCCCTAGACAAAGGAATTTGATGAGGTCTCTTTTCTTAGAAACCCCTCTACTTTCACTACTTCTCTTATTTTTCTTTGATTTTTTTTCAATTTCTTACTTTTCTGTAATTCTTAATAAAAATTGCTTCTGCCTTTCAAATTCCCCCTGAGAACCCACGTCATTAAATTTTCTTGGTAAGATAGAATGAACTCCACCCACTGTCCCATTTAATGAGTGTGGAGTGTCTGGCACCTTAGGAATAGATGTCAAACACAGCTAGTTATATCCTGGTCAAAATTTCCTTCATCAATGTCAAGAACATCTTACTGTTCAGATGACCTGATCTCCCAAATGACAACTGAGAGGCATAAAGAGGATTAAGAACTCAACTCTAGAAGGACTAATCAGAAGTGTGGCCAGCATCAGAGAATCAGCCTTATGAAAGAAAGCTCAGTGTAGTGACAGATGTCTTAGAGCTTGGGCTAGAATCCCAAAGCACTTGAGACAAGTGTCGTTAGGCATACAAGAGGTAGGCATACAAGAGGGCCAGACTACATTCATTGTCTATACTTGTATTAAGTTAATTTCTCTTTACATTCACTTATTTAATACCAATGAAGCTTAGGGATATAGTGAATAATTTTAATTTTTTTTCAAAAATGGTTTATATTGGACAAATAATGAATGAATGTAGTGTTAGCTTCAGAGATTTCACAATATTGATATGGGAAAATAATTTTCTAGTTAGCTTGAAATAGGGTCTACGGACATTATACAAACAGTCCTTTATTTTAGAATGAGAATTGCTATTTTAAAGTTGTCTCCCCAAATTACTTAAAGGCTGTGGTTACCCCAGAACAGAAGGGGTGGTTGCTGATAGACACAGTTCTTTCTGTTTACTTTAGAATATCCTTATAATGGGCAAAGACCCTCTCCAGAAAACATTATCAGAACCATCAGACACCAATTCTCAAATATTACTGACACCTAGGAAGGAAAAGAAAGAGCAAATTTTCACAAAATCAACTGGGAACTGATTCATAATCGTTACCCAAATTCAGACTCTAGATTCTTAATTTCTTTCAAATTTTCTGAGGCAATCAGCCTTGAATAGTGAGTCTGTATAAACTCTGAATTAAGCCACAAAACTGTCATAGATACTGCAACTTCCAGTCTGTTGGTTCACTTTGCTCATCATATTCTTTTGTCTGTTTGTGAATATAACCACATGACAAGCCAACTCAGGTCAGGGTATTGAAAATTCGTATCAGTAAGTTATAATAGCCTCTATGTGGTCAAACTTTTCACAATCATATTTATTCTTCCATGACACAGTTTTTAAGAACTTCACATGTATGAATCAGCAGGAAAGAATAAATTACCCAACCAGTAGTTAACCAGTGAGAACTATGAAAACACCAAATATTTTAAAATCAATAACATGACAAATCAATATGTACTCATCCTGATTGGTTCTTATTTTCAACTTGAAAGAACAATGGTATCACCTGCTAAGAAAAAAACATTTGAATAATTTCCTGGATCATATTTGCCTGTAGGCACTTCTATAGCATATGATCTTGGTTGTTAAATGATGTACAAGAATCTTTCTGACTTTGAGAAGTGCCATCCCTAGCATGTGTAAGAAAGCTAGCTGAGCATAAACCAGGGAGCTGGGGAGCTGCAATTCTCCGTGGCTTCTTCAGTTCTTGTTTATATATCCACCCTAATTTTCCTCGGTTGTGGACTACATACAACCTGGATGTGTGAGCTAAGTAGATCTTTTTGTTCCCTTAGTTTCTTCTAGCCAGTGTTTTATCACAGCAACAGAGATTCAAACTAGAACAACACTTTCTAAAGATAACTGAAATTTAATGGTCTCAAATTCCCAATTCAACGGCACAAACTGACATATCAATTAAAAATAATTGGTTTTCTCTCTCTGTCTCTGTCTCTGTCTCTGTCTCTGTCTCTCTCTCTCTCTCTCTCTCTCTCTCTCTCTCTCTCCCTCTCTCTCTCTTTTTTTCTCTTTCCCTCCTCCACCCTTTCTCTTATGTTTAGGAATTCACCTCACCACCAAGAAAAATACCACCTTAATTGAAATGAAAAAAAGTTGTAATGCCATCATATGAATTATAATTAAGCAGATGCAACACTCACATATCTGACTTCAAATCATTACTTGTCAGAGGAGGTAAGTGCAGTCATGTCATAGTAGTTAAAGTTCTAATTAATCAGGAGGTCCTCACAATCCTAAATGTATGTACAGTAGCCACGAGTGTACTTGATTTTATAAATCAAATGCCATTAGATACTAAGTCAAAGAACTCTAACACAATTAAGGTGGGTGACTTTAATATCCATTTCTGACTAAATAGAAAGGTCTTGAGACAAAAAAATAAACAACAACAGTAACAACAACAAAACAGGTTTTGAGATTAAATGGACCTAACAGACACCCAATAACATTACTTGGAAAAAATTCAGAAATAAATGGAATATGTTCAATGTATTATGTACATTTAGATAACATTTTAAAATAAAATTAAAATTCAGGAGTGCCCTTTTATCTTCAGTTGATAGAAATACTTATCTAGAGGGCCTTATTTCTGAAATGTTCTGAATAAATTATTTTTCTAATAATATTTCTGGTTAGCTAATAAACAGATATGTAGATGGTAGTGAATTATTTTTTAAAATTAATTTTGAAACAAATCTAGGTGTTACAAATATATGTAGTATGTTAATCAACTAAAATTTATTAAATTTATTATTAAATATAACAATTTTATTTACTTAGAACATTGTTTTTAAAAATAAAATAATCATACCTTAATGTAAAATTATTTAGGGATGTACTAATTTTTCATGTATAGTATTTAAATTTACCAATTATAAACATTAATAAATTACATTTATCTTAAAAAATATGGAATTCAATGATGTGGCATGCATCTAGCTGTTTTGTATTTTGTAGCCCACTATGTTTGTGATTTCAAGGAAGTGAGGTGTATCCTCTGATGTCCAGAATCTTCCATCTTAATGTCATTTGGTTCTTGGTATCAGTGTGAGCTGGCCTGACATTTAAAGATAAGTCTTCACTTTCTATTAAAGACAAAAGATTTCAAATAACACCAGGATCAGATAAACACACCATGTAGCTGAAGAATTAATTTAAAAAAAATCAAATTTAAACACGGATTATACCCGAATTCTGTTTTATGAACAAACTGTCAAGTGCTTTTTTTTCCCTATGACTGATGCTACACTATAAAATTAGAGTTTTAGCCAAGGTCTAATATTCTACCTTCTAGACATACTTATTAACATATTTACCCATAGTGTGTTTTTATGCTTTATTTGTATTTTACTGAGAGCATTGGATTTGCCTGTTGGTTCTGTTTTATATTCCAAATCTAATTTAAACCCAATCCTAAACAATTCAATATCCAATCTTACCATTAGTTCTTTATAGTATCTTTTTAAAATGGATCATGTTTTGTCCATTACATCAACTTTCCAATGCTTAAATTACTAGCAAATCCAATGTGCTCTGGTGTGTGTTTGATGTGTTTTGTCCCTGATGACTTTTAGGTAGAAATGACATCTTGACTAGGTTTCCAAAATATCTAATACATGGTTTTCTTAAATAATGCAATCAAAAATGAATAGTAGAGATTACATTAGTGAATCATATTAGCTTTACCCAGTTACCAGCTGACAGTTTCTACGTTGTCAGTACCTGGACCTTCACTGTTTGAAAATGCTTATTGGTTTGGAAGGTTTCTGGAGGGCTTAGAGAAGGAGCTATACATTCTGAAGTAAACTCTCAGTAAACTGAAAGACAGAGATGGGATTTTGTAGTTAACTTTTCCAGCTACTTTTTACTCCGTGAATCTTCAGCGCCTTTAGTTGGAAAGGTGTTCTATTTACTGGCTCAGAAGTTCCCCGTTTAAATGGAAATGTGCTAAGTACCTGTTTATCATTAATATATTCTTTTCTTAAAAACCTTCGTTCCTTTTTCATTTATTCATTTGGCACTTTTATTATGCAGTCCTGTCATTAATTAGCTACAAGATTATAACATTTTTCAAGGAGTTGATGGACTTTTCCTTGTAGATGTGAACAAATGCCTATTCTTTCTAATTAGGAAAACAATGACAGATGCAAGAAATTACTGTACTGGGGTTTACCTGGGTGAACAAATTAGTGTATGAGAGTTATTTATAGGACCATCAGTGAAGAACTACATACAAAACTATGAATAGCTCAAAGACAGCTGCATCACTGAAAAATGGACTGAGCATAAGGGATGATTCACAAATACCCGTTGAGGTTCCAGCCCAAATTACAGTTAGCTTTACTAAAAGTCCCTCCTTCAGAAAACATTTGTTGCTTTTACAATGCAGAAAGGGTCCTCATGAGTTTTCTAGCTCTCTGAGCTTCCCCAAAGTTTACAAATTTTCTGGGTTCCTTAAGAATTGTTAAAATTCTTTACATGTATTCATCTTATCAGTTGTCTTATTTAATAGAATATTATCTACCATAGAAGACTATTCAGACACAGGTATAAGTCAATAAATACTCTTCTGACCAGTGACTACACTGGGTATTCACAGTCCCAGTGTAGTCCCAAACCTTCTGCAGGGTGTGCTTTTAAACACACACACACACACACACACACACACACACACACACTCTCTCTCTCATATACACACAGACACACACACACAAAGACACACACACATACACACACTCACACACACACACAAAGACACACACACATACACACACACACACACTCTCATATACACACAGACACACACACAAAGACACACGCACTCACACACAGACACAAACACATACACACACACAAAGACACACACACATACACACACAAAGACACACAGACACACACAGACACACACACACAGACACACACACAAAGACACACACACTCACACAAACACACACACAGACACAGACACAGACACAGACACAGACACAGACACAGACACAGACACAGACACAGACACAGACACAGACACAGACACACAGAAAGACACACACTCATATACATCCTGGGTTCACACATCTCAATCAGAATAATGAGTCAGAAGCATATCTACAGAAGTAAAAATGCAAAGTTAATACATTTAGGAACTTCACCAGATCATGATTTTTTTATGGATAAAGTCTTTGTCTTTGTTTTGTCTGTGGGTGTTGTCTACATACTGAGTTTTAAGGCCTGAATGGTACTTCAATCATAAAATCAGTTGTGCTATGGTCTGGGAGGAGTATTAAATTCTCTGAGCCTGTGCTTGATACAACAGCCCATATACTAAATTCCCAGTGCCTGTTACAGAAATATCGACAAAACAAGAAGAAAATGAGTGAGCTGATGCTTTAGGGAGAAAATTTAGAGTTGAGTTTATCTTCTTTCAGATGACAAGAATCCTCCTGATAGTTAAATTCTCTACTACAACAGTGAAGCATTTTGGTTACAAAATACTAGCATTTCAGAGTAGTAGAATTTATTACAGACCCTCTGAAAACCAATTAAAACTTCAAAGTTAAGATGGTGCCGGTTGATATTTCATATTGAAATATTAACAAGATAGAACTTTAGATAGGTAACAAATGACATAACAAAAAAACCACAACACCCATATCTAGTTTAGTGAACCAGTGAGTTTACTGGGGTCAGGTAAAGGAACATAGATGAGGAGTTACATACAGGAGTCTTGGTGACACAAAGGCCATTGCATCACCAAAAACTCAGTCTAGCATGGGAAATGAATTGCAAAAGAAGTATGTTCAGAGACCCTTACGCAGCTTGCAAGACACTCAATCTGCTGGAGAGAGTCTATTCCCTTCAGCGGTTATTACCGATTTCATGAACTTGGGAAACGACCTTATGATGTTTATAACTTCTTGAGATTCCTTAACCTTTTAGGTTTCTTGAACATCCTAAGTGCTGTTTCATTAACTTTCAGAGTTATATAAGACTTCTTTCTCCCTCCCAGAGATAATATATCCATTCATAAGAAGTAGCTTTAAAATAGAATATACTAAGACTTATAACAATGAATGAATCAAGTCTTATTTTCCACCAAAACCATCTTAGGGAGTGGAAGAAAAAAGTCTTTCTCAGTCTACTAGCAACTTGGGATGGTCAATACAATACATAAAATATTTATCACATTGTTTAAAGAAAAATCTCATTTCATATAGCTATAAGTTATATTTTTAATAGAAATAAAGTTCAAATGTTAATTGTGTATCATATCACAAAGGCATTTTAATTTAAAGTTCTGGCAAGAATCACATGTAGGTGTCAGTAACTTGTAAGACCATGAGTCAAATTATTTTTAGAACTTGCTTTGTAAAATAAAGGTTTTTGGAAGCTCATGTTACTTACTATCCATTATCATGGTGTAGAGGTTTGAATGACAGTGGCTCCCATATCCTCTTATTCCTCAGTTCTTGGTCTCTAGTTAGTGGAATTGTTTGGGACAGATGAGGAGATCTGGCCTTGTTAAAGGAAGTTTGGCCTTCTGAGGAAGTGTTTTCACTAGGAGTGCGGATTTGGGGTTTCAAATGCCAGCCCCACTATCTATCTCTGCCTGCTGCCTCCAGAGCCTGTCAACATTTCACCTCCTGCTTCATCACCATGCCTGTTTGCGTCCCACCTTGATTGTCATGGATTAACCCTCTAAAATTCTACTAAAGCCTCTAGGC
Organism: Rhabdomys pumilio; assembly: GCA_030674055.1. NCBI lineage: Eukaryota > Metazoa > Chordata > Mammalia > Rodentia > Muridae > Rhabdomys > Rhabdomys pumilio. The sequence goes on along the minus strand of JANHMN010000002.1, from coordinate 127,017,506 downwards.
AAATGCTTTATTTTATTCAAGTTACCTTTGCCATCTTGTCTCTCCTTAGGAATAAAGCAATTACTAAGAAACCAGGTTTTGATGGCTTCATGCAGTATCAACTGGCTATGCTCAATACTTCTGAGAGAGACTCTAAGGTTTGCAATTCTATAAATGTTATCTGTCCCTGTGAAGTTGACTTGCTTCTTCCTGACCTCTCTAATGCACTCCATACCTTAGTTTAGTTAGACCCTTAATAGGTAAAAAAGAGCAACTATGAAACTTGTGGTAGAGGCATCTGGGGAAAGTGATACAACAGTCTCAAACTCTCATACATAACCAGCCGGCAGCTTACATTCCTAGATGATGATGATGTAAGACTTATTTCCTGAAGACTAAGCAAAAGCTTCCTCTCAGGCAAAAGATTCAAAATGAAATGTGTGAATTCCTCAAAGCAATATCTAGAGTCAGATGTCAGTGCAATTTAGGCAAGGCTCAGAATGCTGTCAGAAATAATGGCTAATTAACTGTATTAGGGCTCAAGATGACATAACCAGAGAGAGGGTAGTTGACAGAGACAAAGATTCAATATAAAGTATGGTTAAAAAACACATAAACAAACACCTGTTAGCTGGTGCCATACTGGCCCCCAAATTCTTCTGATATATGATTTTAAAGCACAAAAAATGATTCCAGAATATGTTTCTATAGCACCAGTCACCTTCATATTGTTTTTTTCTGAGATCTGTAAAGATGGGAAATCCTATAGTTTGTGATGTAAGTTGGGAGAGCTGTTAAATAATGTTAATAAGAGCATGGACATTAATATGTTCCTTAGCATACAGTGTAAGAATTATTATGATATATGATAGCAAGTATGAAACAAAAATCTTTTATTATTATTATTGTTAATATTTTTTTTAACTACATGCTTTATTTCCCTCCTGTTCCACATTCATTACCTCCTTGCTGCCCCCTGCCTTCATGAGGATGTCCCCACTCCAACCCCCAATGCCCCACCAGACCTTTAATTTCTCTGGGGCATCCAGTTTCTTGAGTGTTAAGTGCATCTTCTCTGACTGAACCCAGACCTAACAGTCCTCTGCTGTATATGTGTTGGGGGCCTCAGATCAGCTGGTATGTGCAGCCTGGTTGGTGATCCAGTGTCTGAGAGATCTCGGAGGTCCAGGTTAATTGAGACTGCTGGTCCTCCTACAGAGTCTCCCTCCTCCTCAGCTTCTTCCAGCTTTTCCCTAATTCAACCACAGGGATCAGCAGATTCTTTCCATTGGTTGGGTGAAAATATCTGCATCTAACTCTTTCAGCTGCTTGTTAGGTCTCTTGGAGGACAGTCATGATAGGTCCCTTTCTGAGAGTGCTCCAATATTACACTGTCAGGCCTTGAGGCCTCCTGTTGAGTTGGATCCCACTTTGGGCCTGTTGCTGGATCTTCTTTTCTTCAGGCTCTTCTCCATTTTTGTTCCTGCAGTTCTTTCAGACAGGTACAGTTATGGGTCAGAATTTTGACTGTGGGATAGCAACCCCATCTCTCACTGGATGCCCTGTCTTTCTGCTGGAGGTGGGCTCTAAAAGTTTCCTCTACCCACTGTAGGGCATTTACAAACAGAAATCTTATAACTTTTCTCTGGCAAACAGGAGAGAAACCACAGACAGTATTAAACTTTATGTTCCATGGAAAGTAGGAATAGTGGTTTCAGTAAAGACCTGTAAAATGAATGAATAGTGCACATCAACACATCTCTCAAAAATTCTGTACCGGTCCTGAAGAAACGAGAGATAAGTTTTAGATAACAGCAGTAGTATGTACACTCAAGACCTAACTAAATATTAGGCCCAATTCCTGTCTCATATCAGATGTGGTACCACTGGAAGAAGAGACCAGGATGTTCTCTACTGTGTGGTATGTTATTTGTTCATTCCTTTGGTGAATAAAGGGTTTTTATGTGAAGCATAAAAGGGATCACAAACTGTTTATATTCATGTGAAATAGAGAAAAATCATTCATTAATAGGTTTTATTTAGACAATAAAACTCATAAATATTGTCTAAAAAGTGGCACTAAATATTTTGCATTCTATAATTATTCTATTGCAATCAAGATTCTTGTCCAACAGAATGAGACAGAAATGGCTAGTGTCGTAGACTTGTTGGTAACATAAAAGTTTTTTTTTACAGTGTGGAAGTCTGAGTATATAGTATATCTGTTGTTTGACAAATACATACCATGCTGAAAATAATATACTCTAGAGAAGTCTATTGAATTAAAAAAGTTGGTGATTAAAACATGTTTTGTTAACTTTTGGAAAGGCCCAGTGTTTTAGTCATGATGTAAGACTGGGTTTCAAGAACAAATTCATGACAATTACTGTATTTCATGCCATATAAAAATATCTCTTAGAATGATATTGGTGGAGACCTAGCTCATGACCATAAAACATCACATAATTATGCACTCAGAACTGATTGTCATGTACTGGGTTCTGTGATTCCCAAGAACTTTTATTTAGAAACATCTAGCAGTAATACATTATGTATTTTAAACAAAACATCCAGGATTATGTCAAGAGAAGAAGAAAACTCAGAGGTATGGTGTATGCAACCACATGTCACTCAGCATTTGTATTGGTGTCACTTCTCTTAACCACAACTATGGAACTATTGTGGGAATATGGAGGTCATGCATCACTCTTGAGGCAGCATAAGAAAGACAGGTAGGAAGAGCAGGCACTGGCTTCCTAAGATGATACTCCCTTTACCATGGGAAAATATCAGAAAGGGATGAGCACTTGAGCAAGATGACATGGGAAAGGGACTTCAGCATAGAACTCCTCTGATATTCTACCAGATCCAGCTCCTATCCTACCTTTAAAGAAGCTCTTAGCTTGTTTTAATAGAATGGTTACTTGTGTTCTTTCTCTATATTTTGATCATCTTTTTAGGACAGCTAAGTGTTTGTTGTCTCAAGAAATGAAGTTAGTTATCATCTGAATCCTCGCCTCACTCTTTAGTAAGAAAAGTCCAAGAGGAGCAGGTGTCTGGATGCAAGCTAATTATGAATGGTTAAAGATGTAAGTGTTGAACTTTGTCTGCTACTTACATGGTTAAGGGAAGGGATTCTGATGTATCAGCAGTGCTTAGTAGCTTGGTAATCTTCTCAAAGGCCTAGTGGCACAAGAAAAAAACATACAAGATAAGCCTATTTATGAACACAGGAGTAAATCTAGTACAAAAATTCATGCCACACGTGAAAAATTATATACAGAAATTATATAATAAAATAATCAATGAAAAAATCATGAAAACAAAATGAGTCAGTTAGGGTAATCATTTTTATAACCAAATGTCTCAGAACTCTCATGACAGACATTTCTGTATAATCTCTGTGGTGGCAGAGATGGTATCCATAACTGATCTGCATAATGACTAAACTCAGTTGTCAACTTTGTGAGATCTAGTATTAGCTAGGAGATAGGCTTCTGGAAACAGCTGTGGGAGATTATCTTTATTAAATTAATTGAGAGAGAAATATCTGCCCACTGTGGATATTACCATTTCCTGTGATGCAATCCTCCTGTATAAAAAGAAAAAAAAATGAGTTGAGCATAAAGCATCCATTATTCTGCATCCTAATTGGATGTGACTTGATCAGCTGCTTCAAATTTCTGCCATCTTGATTTCTCTACTGTGATGCTTCAACTATGAGCCAAAACAAACTCTTTCTTTCTTAAGTAGCCCCTTCCCCAGAGTATTTATCATACCAATAAAAAAAGTAGCCAAGAGTGATCCCCAAATGTGGGTTTCTTCATTGCAAGCTAATTTTTGTCACAGTGTCTTTGTGTTTTGCATGTATAGCAATAGACATCAACATTTCATTAATATTTTTCTTAGGTAATTTATTTGACAGTACCAAACTTTAAATAACCACAATCCCTTAATCAATAATTCTGAAAAACATATAAAATATTTCCATATGATTGAAAAATTAGTATGTGATTTGACATTCATATTAGGCAAACCAAATTATCAGAAGGTAGTTTAATTTTTCAATTGCATTAGTAATTTTTCTTTTTTGTTTTTAAGTTATAGATTTTTTTTATTTATCCTGTGTATTATCTACTTCACTTGAGTTTTAAAAGAAATTACAACACAGAATAAACATCCTTCCTCATCCAGAGGATCTTCTTTTACACATAAATCCCTTCTTCCAGCAGTATCCCATTTTTTTTTACTATACACTTTCTCCATAATTATATCTATTTTGCATCTTTATATGTTAATTAGCTTCTGTCATAGTATCATTCCAGGTCAGGTCTTCAACATCTGACCCACCTTTTTCCCTTTCCCATTATCTCTTACTGTTCTCTGCAACAGTATACATATTTTGTCTGTGTTCATCTAAGCTACTGAGCTCAAAACTCTCTTTTAGCCACACATTAGCACTCCTTCAGTGTTCAAAGTTCCAGCTAGAATGTATACACACAGTAGACTATTTCTTTTCAGATCATAAAAACACTTTTTGCTCACATATCATTACTCCATGAGCATTTACACAGCGGTAGGTGCACCAGTGCAAAGCCTATGTAACTCAAAGAAGACTTTCTAGATTTTCATTTCCATTACTCTGGGTTTTCTGTTTTATCTACCAATATCTAACAGATTTCTGCCTCAAAGACAGTCATCAGGAAAAGGGAAGTTGATACTCTTGCTGGAAAACTTGCCTATTAATTGCATAGAAGCCACTTGATGACCTTCGACCTGATATGTTCATTCATCTGTAGACAATCCAGCTTTGTTGATATAATCAGTTGTTTATATGCAAAGCTAGACCAAAGTGCAAAGCATAACTTACAAGTCTAATCCTAGAGGCCAACATTAGTATAAGGCTGAATACATAAATTTGAAGCTTACTGACCAAGCAGTTAAAACTATTCTAATTATATAAATAAAAATAATAAAATTATTTCACTAAAACATGAACAAAATATTTTCTCAATACCATTGGCCAGAATATATTGGGATTGAATTAAAATATTTTTATTATGATCTTGAGATATTCCTGCTAAAGGGTATATGAATAAATATCACTGATCATATTTTGTATTTAATTAGGCTCAATAAAAATAAAGTTTTATTGTCCAGAATTATTAATTTTAAGTAATCAAATGCTGAAATTAGCTGGTTTTCTAATTGATGTGCTGGTATATTTATTCATACTACAAGATCATCATTTAAGACTCTATGGTCAACGGCACACTTTAGCAGTGGTGACACAATTTTGGTGCAATGGAGAGCTAACTGGAAAGCATATTTCCCAGAACTATCTCTGTATCTCTGGCATGGAAGGAGAAGCTGTCAGAACTTCTTCTTCTTTTTTTAATTTTATTTAATCTTTTTTATTTTACACTCCATATATCCCTCCCTGTCCACTCTCTAACTGTTCCACATCCCATACCTCCTCTCGCGCCCACTGTCTCTACAAAGATGTCTCTCCCACCACCCATCCCACCAGACCTTTCCACTCTCTGGAGCTTCCATTTTCTTGAGGGTTAGGTGCATTTTCTCTGACTGAACCCAGATCAGGCAGTCCTCTGCTGTATATGTGTTGGGGTCCTCAGATCAGCTGGTGTATGCTGCCTGATTGGTGGCCCAGTGTTTGAGTGTTCTCAGAGGTCCAGGTTAATTGAGACTGCTGGTTCTCCTATAGGGTTACCCTCCTCCTCAGCTTCTTCCAGTTTTTCCCTTAATTCAACCACAGGGCTCAGCAGCTCTGTTCATCAGTTGGGTGCAAATATCTGCATTTGACTATTACAGCTGCTTGTTGGGAGGGCAGTCATGGTAGGTCCCTTTTATTGTGAGCACACTATAGCCTCAGTAATGGTGTCAGGCCTTGGACCTCCTCTTGGACTGGATCCCACTTTAGGCCTGTTGGTTAAACTTCTTTTCCTCTGGCTCCTCTCCATTTTCATCTCTGCAGTTCTTTCAGACAGGAACAATTATGGGTCAGAGTTTTTGACTGTGGGATTGCAACCCCATCCCTTACTTGATGTCCTATCTTTCTGCTGGAAGTGGAATCTACAAATTCCCTCTTCCCATTGTAAGGCATTTCATCTAAAGTCCCTCCTTTTGAGTCCTGATAGTCTCTGGTATATTGTGGAGGGTACCTCCAACCTCCTACCTCTCGAGGTTGCCTGTTTCCATTATTTCTGCTGGCCTTCAGGGCTTCAGTCCTTTTCCCCAACCCAATACCTAATCATATTCCCCACTCCCTGTCCCTTTTCCCATCCATGTCCCTTGCTCTCTCTGCCCTCCTATGATTGCTTTCTTCTCCCTCCCAAGTAGAATTTACGTGTCCTCACTTGGGCCCTTTGGCTTGTTAACCTTTTAGAGTTCTGTGGACTGTAACTTGGGCATTCAGTACTTTTTTTTTTTTTATTTTTGGCTAATATCCACTTATTAGTGGGTACATACCATGCATATCCTTTTGGGTCTGAATTACGTTATTTAGGATGATATTTTCTAGTCCACCCATTTGCCTGCAAAACTCAGGATGTCCTCTTTCTTAATAGCTGGGTAGTATTTCATTATGTAAATGAACTACATTTCCTATATCCATTCTTCTGTTGTTGGACGTCTGGGTTGTGTACAGCTTCTGACTATCATAAACATGTTTGCATGTATGTATCACAAACACTATGTTCATAACGGCCTTGTTTGCTAAAATCATAAAATCTTTACATCTTCTATTTTCACCTCCCTCCTCTTTCCTGTTTTCTGTCTGATACCGTTTGTTCTTCATAGAGTTTCAGATTGATGAAGACAAAACAGATATTTTAAGGCACATGAAGGCTGGCAGCTTACCACAGCTGCATTAAAATAGCAAAGGGTTTCTATTTCTTTACTTTTATCTTTACATCGGTGGTGTTGAGAAGTATATGATAAAAGAGATGAGGCACTGAATCAATTTGTTTCCAAGTTCACTGTGAATTGATCCGGATCAGGAGAATTCTAAAGCAATATATAAATTCATGAAATGCATGACATGCAATTTCTGTTTTTGAAGAATGAAAAAGATTTTTTTTTAAACCACTGCTTTGGAAAGGAGTTCGGAAATCATTTAGCAATTTTGAATTATGAGTTTTGCTTTGCTTTAAAGGGATTTTTTTTCCAGCTGGAACCAAATTTTATTCCCCTTAAGGAAGGAAAGTATAATTCAACAAATCATTAAATTATGAAAAATAATTCAGGAAGGTTTCCCAAAAATGATTTTATCCAGAACCTTAGTTTTGAAAACGGTAAAACTGTGCTCTCTTTACTAAGTGATTCAACAGCTATTGGCTGGTATTGCTCTGTTTACCCAAATGGTCTCTCTATTTCCTTCCCTTTCCCTCTTCCTTCCTCCCTCTCCCTCCTCCTTCTTTTTCTTCTTTAATTTTCTTTTCTTTCCTTTCCTTTTCTTTTCTCTTCTTTTCTTTTCTTTTCTCTCCTAATTCAACTTCTGTACCAGAGCATTGTTTTTATAAGCCTTCTCTGCTTATTTCTTCTATTTTGTCTAATTTAGCTTTTAAAGTTTAGTGATTTTTATAGTATTTTGTAATATTTCACAAGTAGACATTAGCTGTTTTGGCTGAAATAAACTCCTAGTTTTAGAGATTATAGAAACAGAAAACCCTGAAAATTTGGTTCTAACTTCTTTTTAGAAAGTGGAGAGAATTCTGTTTATTGTAAAGAGAGAAAGAAAAATGAGCAAACTCATTAGTTTAGAATTCATTATATTATAATTTCCACATGAGAAAAAAATGTCCATCTTACTTTGTAGAAAGAAAATAGGCCTTTGAAGAAGGTCTCTCTAAGATATTTCATTCATGGGAATTGTCTGATAACCTATTATCACATATCTTGAAATTTAGATATGTGTAATACTGAGATAAATGATATTATTTGTAATTTTTATGCCTCAGAATAAGATTTAAGTTAGTATGATACTTCATAGGTAGGAGTATATATGCATACGTATATATGTAAGAAATTTTTCTATGTGGGTGTGTACATACTGGGATCACAAGTCATTTTACGGCAAACATACTTTTTGAAGGTTTCAAATGTTTTTATACTAAAATTCAAAGGATAAATTGATTCTTATTAATTTTTCATAATATTTAGCATAGAAGCAAAATTTCTAGTTTATGATACATTGTTCTACCCACTGAAACTAAAAGTCTTACAATATTATAATAATATTTAAATAATTTTTTAATTATTTAAATGTAAATAATAATATTTAATTTTAAAAATTTAAATAACATTTAAATACATAATTTAAAAAGAGTAAGACTGGTATCAGTATACCCTGGGACAGAGTTGAGCTATATGAACATGACATTATTGGAATAATTTAGGGCTACTGAATTGTGTGGCTCTTAGGAAAGAGTTCAATATTTATGATAAGAGTCAGTACCATTCAAAATGTGACCTGTTGACCTATACTTGTGTCACAAGCATTAGCAATACAAGCATCCCTTCAGTACTTCACAGGTAAATTCTCTGCCAAACTCCAATACTTCCAAGACTGTGATTGCATGTATGTGGGAGATAGTTTTTGAGCTATTGAAACCTCTAGGCCAGTGCATCTCAACTTTTCTAATGCTACAATCATTTAATACAATTTCTCTCATGTTGTGGTGAACCCCTAGCCATAAAATTGCTTCATTGCTACTTCACAACTGCAATTTTCTACTCTTGTGAATTGTAATGTAAATATTGGATATGCAGGATACCTGATGTAATTATCCTATGAAAAGGTTAATTGTCCACCAATGGGGTTGTGACCTAGGTTGAGAACCTCTTCTCTAAATGATTGTGATATCAGCTAACACTACAAGGCTCTGCCTTTACCTACAATTTGAATGAGGCATTAATTAGTATAATTATTGACTAGATTAGCTTTAATTCTTTTTTTCTGTTTTGGTTAAAGTACATTTTTTTTTCTAATTCAGAGGAAATGATGACAATTTTTCAGCATGCCTAAAATTTTCTCAAGTTATTTTCTGCAGCTTCCAAACAACTTATGCTTCTTTTAAAAAACATGAAACACATGCCTGGAGAAATTGGCAAATGTACAAAATTATAAGATCAAGCAGTCACAGATATGATGATATTTTAATCAATCTGGATTGCTAGCTTTAATTAAGGAACTTTCATACACAATTTGTGTTGGCTGTCCGTCTCCCTTACTTCAGTTCTTCTGGCCCTGTTCACCTCCTTTGACCATGAGGTGTTGCATATCTGTTTTTTATGTCACATGTTTTTATAACCCTTTTTTTCCTGAAGTACTCTTTTTTTCTTGTTCATGGTCCTTTTCCTAGTTACAAGGTTTAGAAAGACTCTCATAGCCACATATATTAACATTCATAAAAATTATACCTTAGAATCACATATAAGAATAATATATGCTATTTTCATTTCTTATTGAATGACCTTGCTTATAAAAATACTTATTCAGAACCATTCTGTTACATCTAAAGCTAATAATATATTTTCTTTATGTCTGAATAAAATTCAGTTTTGTATATGTATTATATTTCCATTTTCTATTCTTCTTTTGATAGTCATCAAGGTTGATTCTAATCCCTTCCAATTTTGAAGAAAGCATAGATAAATATATATGTTTGTGTGATAGATTATGACAAATACTGCATGTGTGAGTATATGCTACTGCCTATAGCAGTCCTATGTTACTTTTGAAAAAGCTCTATACTGATTTCCATAGTAGTTGCAATAGTTTACATTCCAAATAAACAATGTGTATGTTTTTTTATTTTTCTAATTTTTGACAAAGTTTGCTATCATGTTAAAGTGTAATGGTGGTGGTTTGCTGTACATTCTGACTAGCATGAGGAAAGTAGTTTAAATTTACATTTCTTTGATAGCTAAGAATAGAGCTAGAACTGATTCACAAGCATTGTCCCCTAGGGAGGGACGTTTGAAACTAGTTCTCAGAGTACCCAAAGATACTGTGCAGGTTTTAAGGGAGAAGAATGTTAGGTAGTTCTGCCCAGCTGTAAAGCATAGAATTCCAATGAGATGGGCTGAAAACATCTCCACAGTGTTAAAATATTTTATCTTGGAAGTTACCTCCAGTTGTCTAATTTGAATTAAGGATGGTTGAACCAAAAGCTTATCATCTTTATTTATTGGGAAACCAGAAAACTTTCTATGGTTGAAAAGGTCCTATGCCTGAGAGAAGAAACTACTACTTACATTTCCCTAAAGTATTTTAATTTTCTAGTTGCAATATAAATAGTTATACACAAAGGAAGGTGTAGATCTCACCCTTCACTGAAGGAGCTTTGACTTGCATTAGGATTAGAGAAATCATTGTGTCAAAATGCAGAGAACTGACCATGGGTTACCCCACCCCACTTGATACATCTACAGCACAACTCCTGAATCTAAGGGTCAGAGAATATTTCTGAAGATATGTCACAAAGATTTTAAGTGCTAAAGGATCAGAAAGTCAGCTGTGAGATTGTGCCTTCTAGTTATGACAGAGAAGTTATTCTCTTGAAATCATAGCATGGGTAACTAAGTAATATCCAAGCAATTCCAACAGCAGTTTACAGCCCATCTATTTGTCTTATAGAAAAGACAAATCAAATGGCCCCCTCATCCATAGATGAAGTAACACCAATAAGAAAGTGACAATTGCTGAGGGAAGGAAAAGTTGTCTACTTAAGGGTGAGCTTCCTAATTATTTATCCAATAACATACAGTAAGTCCCAAAGACAAACAAGGAAACAATACTGCACAGACTCAGTAGATTGTATTTATAGACTATTTATAGACTTGTTTATGTGTATATGTAACAATGACTAAATAATGGGTGGATGGGAATTTGGGAGGGAGTTGGTGTATATATAGCAAGGTTAAGAGAAAGGAGAAAAAGGATAAAATGTTAAAAATGTTGACCGTTTTGAAAGATTGTTATTGGTCATTTTTACTTTTTATTTAATTAATTCATTCATTCATTCATTTATTTTTATTATTCTCTTTGTGTGTGGATTATATGTGCACTTGAGTATACTGCTATGCATGCATATTAGTTTAGAAGACAACATTCAATAGTTCTCTCACACTATGGGATACAGGGATCAAATCAACATGATTAGATCTGTACGGTCAATGCTTTCACTGTTTAGCCTTGTTTCTTGACTATGCATGCATGTGTGCTTGTGCGTGCGTGTGTGCGTGCGTGCATGCGTGCGTGTGTGTATGTGTGTGTGTGTGTGCATGTGCGTGTGTTTATGAGTGTATATGTGTTTAAAGTGTGTAGCTCCTTATATATTCTATATATTTATCCTTCATATGAATTACAACTGATAAATATTTGTCCTATTCTCTAGGCAGTGTGCTTAGTCTATGAAGAGTCCTGCTTAACTTTGAGTTCTGCCTATTATTACAAACCCTGTTTTACTTTTAGACTCAATTTTATGTTTAACTTGCCCTTAGATTGAACTCAGTTTCTGGAAAAAAACCAACTTGTTCTAGGAACTAAGACATTTCTAGCAATGACCCCTCCACTTCTAGTGACAGACAACTAGCTCTTAGGAAGTAAGCACCTAAATTTCCAGATATCTTAAAAGAGATTGCTTAAGTTAGCCACTATTATTCATACCAAACTGAAATCATTACTAGCCAATAGAAATGTGTCAAGCTGCAATTTTAAAATGTCAACCAATCATGTAAATGCCAAATTGGAAATTCCCTTACCCTGCTGTAATAGTGATAAAAAGGCAAGGCTTTACCAGCTCAGAACTTCTATACCCATCTACTGCATTGGAGAGATAGGAGGGGCTGAGCTTGAGCATGAATAAAGACTCTTTGCTTTTGTATATGAGTTGGATTCCTCATGGTCTCTGTTGGTTTGTGGAACCCTTGCAATCTGGGCATATTAGTCTGGTGATAGTTTTTATTATTGTACAGAATCTCTTTAGTTTTATGTAATTCCACCTGTCAATTTTGATCCAATTTACTGTACCTTTGACATTTTATTAAAAGCTCCTTGTCTATACCTATATCCACTTAATATTTGCTTTATTTGAGAATTACATACATGTTTATTTTATTTCGATCATTTCGACCCAACGACTTATTTGTCAAATTCTTGGATGCCTTTTCAAATTAATGTCTTCTTCTCTTATAATTATTATCACTATACAGATACACACACACACACACACACACACACACACACACACACACACACAAGCACACATGATTTGCTGAGTCCATTTAGTGTTGTTCCTATGTTACTGAGTTGAAGACTGACCACTTGGACTTGGATAAACTATCAGGCGACTAGACTCTGTAGAATACTGATTTTTTCACTCATTACTAACTGGTATCCATTAATTACTGGTAGTAATTTCACTTGGTCTGTAGCCATTGGAAATTTTCTTCAGTCTCAATGACATGTTAACTGGTATTGTCATTTTCAGTTCTTGAACACGATATTGTTCAGTTTTCATGAATGCAACTGTGTGGCACAAACAGAAGACACTATTATGCAGAAAATATTTATTGAAAGATATTTGATCTCACTGCGAACCCTGAGATTATGTGGTTTAATGGAAAAACCTGTTTCTAGTTATGGTGTGTCTCAGCCTTACCACACACCTTTAGTCTCAAACAATGAAGGTAAAGTCAGTGTATATGAGGAAGCATCCATGTTTGAAAGTGATCTAGAGTGAGAGTAAGAGAGAGAGAGAGAGAGAGAAAGAGAGAGAGAGAGAGAGAGAGCAATTTACCAAGACAGTTATACAAAGACAGGTTGAAGTGAGAACAAGCTAGGCAGAGGTGAAGACAAAATGAGACAGAAAATCAGACAGAAGATTAAAACAGATTGTCAGAGTTAGATTGAGGATAGAGCGAACAGTCTGAGACTTAAAGAGAAGAAAGATAGAATCAGATAGCATAGAGAGGAGTTTTGAACAATAACAACTGAGTTGACCAGCTAGCCAGAGTACACAAAGGAAAAAAAACAAGTGAGTTTATTCAGCAGTGAGTGTCAGAAGCTGAACATATTCCAGGTCTAGATAAGAATAAGGCTAGAAGCTTCTATGGTTAGGCTTCGGTCAGCAGACAGAGATAGTAAGCCTCAGAGATAACAATTACTTCAGGAGGGTAAAAGATACTTTTTTAAATATCCTGGTCTCTGGTTCTTACATAATATATGACCAGTCTCTCAGAATTGGTCCCTGAAACTTAGGTGTATGTGGACTTCTTTGATGATCTGTTTTTGCTGCAAAATGAAGCTCCTACGGAATGTGAAAGCATAACAGTTTCTTTTTCTTGTATATCATCGCAGTTCCCAAACATAACCCACATCCTATCCTGTGGCCTGCTTTTTTTTTTTTTTTTTCGGTCTGTGAAGCTGAGAGTCTCACACAAGGTGAGTATATGTGAGAGAGACATGAGGGCTCTCCATTTCTAACCAGCTTGATGGAATCAGATTTTAACAGAGGGTCCCAGTAGATGGAGCCTGTGCTTTCACAACCCCAGTATGCACACTAGTAGTCAAACCTGATGCAGCCTCTCTGGCAAACCTGATGCTCTGGACATACATAAAAATATCGTTCTTGAAGGTATTTTTCTCCTTTGGGAGTCTAACCAGTGATGCAACAGATCTTCCAGGTCAGATTGTAAATGTGGTAACCACGTGGTTACCACAAGGGTAAGTAGTGTGGTAGACGTGGAGGACGACTATATCTTAGTTAAGGTTAATAATTACCCAAATGAGGCTGGGGCGGCTGATAGGGACTAGTGGTGATGATTGTAAGATGTAGGCATTGAGTGAGCAGAATTAGGAATGTTGAACTAGAAACATTAGCATATTGGCAGAGTGTGGGATGATCTTCCATTGTTCTTGTGGCAATTTACCTGGGAGTTTCCTTTCTCTCTTTGTAAGCTTAACATGTGAGTTAGATTCACATTTGTATCCTGTAGAACTTGGTAAGGACATTGGAGTGGTCAGGAACATGCTGTGAGGCCCAGCAAGCTTCTAGAGTCTTGAGGTTTTGTCATTTAACTCAGACTTCATCACCTGTTTCAAAGTAAATGGGAATTAAAGGCAAGAGTAGACTTTTAGTACGGGAATATGGTGGACGAGAGTTGCTTCTGGAGTCTATGCAGAACATCCAAGGATTTTAAGAACTTATCCTGCTCATATTCAGCCAGAATGTCAGACTGGAGGTTAGATGGCATGGGAGGGGCTCTGCCATATAGGATCAGAAAGAGGGTAAGACCCAAGGTATAAGGAGTATCCCTGGCCATACACAAAGCATAAGGTAGGAGAGACACACAGTTACTAACAGTTTCTAACTTGGGTTAACTTGGTCAAGGCCTCTTTTGGGATCTTATTCATCCTGTCTACCTGTCCTGAACTGGGGTTTGTATGTAGAATGTAATTTATTGGTCCCCAGAACCTGTGCTAAAGATTGAGTTACCTGAGAGATAAAGGCTGGTCCATTGTCAATCCCAAGAAGGGTAGGCAAACTATGTCCGTGTCTTCCAGAAGCTTCTTTGCTCTGGGAAGTTAGTCTCCTTTTTTTGTAGAATAGACTTTTCCCATTCTGAAAAAGTGTCTATAAAAGCTAGCAGATATTTGTATCCAAATAAGCATCTTTTAACCTCTATTTCCCAATTGGCTCCTGGCTGTTAGCCTCTGATCCTGGTTTCTGAAGTTCTTTGATTGATGCAAGAGAGGTTCACTGTCTGAGAGGTAGGAAAATTTGAGATTACCTAGTCTATTAATTGTCCCATGTTAAATATTTTGTATCTCATTTCTCAGAGAAGTTCCATTAATCTTCAGTGACTCAAGTGTGAAGCTTGTTGAATCTGATGGACAGGTCATTTAGTGAACTCCATAGGTAAGATAGGACAGCCTTCTCTAGTCTGTCACTGTCCATTTCTCCTATAAATCCCTTGATCCTGTTTGTCCTCTGCAATATATCTGGAGATGATTAAGAGCACTTGGGGTGGTAAGGCTAACAGGATGTTGGTGGTAAATGCTTGAGTGACCTTTCTTGCTTCCTTATCTGCTAGTTTGTTCCCTTGAGCTATTTCTTATGTTCCTTTTGAGGCCCAGGGTAAGAGATTATGGTCACTTTGAGAGGAAGATGTAATAAGTCCAGCAAAGTAGGTATTTATTCTTTATTTTTGATGGTCTTTTCCTTTATCAGTCAACAGTTCTCTCTCTTGATTTATGGACCCATTAGCCATGTCAAAAGTATATCTGCTACTAGTATAAACGTTGGCTATATTCACTTCTGCCGACGTCAATGACTAAGTTAATGCTGTCAAATCAAACTTTTGGGTTTATGTTTCCAGTGGCAGAGCAGTTATCCCAACAACAGAGTCCAAGTCCATCAGCACTGCTCCCCATACACCGCATAACTGGTTTTCTTTTGATGACGTTGTTCCCATCTCTGAAGGACATGCCGTTCTGTAGCATGGCACGTCAGTCAAGTCTGACCTGATCTTCTGGACATTCCCCCCAATTACCAATTATAGAGCAATCATGATATATATGAACAGGTTAGATAGCAGAATACCTTGGTTTAGGGAAGATGATGGGTTATATCTTATGCAAGGGGAATTCAAAAGTAGAGTCCGGAAGTACACCAGCCTAGCATTGGATAGCTATCAGTTAGTTGGATTCTTGAGGGTCCCTTAAATTGCACAGGGGGTGGTGATAATAAGTTCCTGTTTTATGGTTATTTTACCAGCGTTCTTGACCAGCAAGGCATAGTCAGCTATGGTCAGGAAGTAGGCTGGCCATCCTTGCACCACCAGGTTCTGCTTCTTAGAATAAGTCACTGGTCTCTTTCATGGTCCCAACATTTGGGTGGAGCACTTCTTTTGCTATCCCCTGTCTCTTATCCACATACAGGTGGAATGGTTTGTGAATGTTGTCCAGAGCCAATGACTCCAGCAAAGGTTTTCTTAAATGTTTAAAAGCCATATCCATTTCAGAGGTTCATCCTAGATTGCCTTCCTGTCCCCTTGTGGCCTCATACAATGGCTGCACTATTTCAGTAAATCCTGGCACCCAGAGTTTATAAAATCTTACAGATCCCCAAAATTTCTGTACTTATCTTCAGGTAGATGGGACTGGGATGCTGAGGATTGTCTGTATTCTGGCATCTGACAACATGCAATGGCCTCCCTTGAGTATGTACTGTAGAGAGCCAAGGTGAGCAGTGACAACATTTGCCATTACAAGATGGCGCTGACATCTGGTGCTCCCGTGGGTAGACAAAGTAAATTGTGCATGTGCAAGTGGTGAAAGCACGCCAAGTCACTGCCCAACCTGGGGCGTCATACGGGGTTATGAACAAGAAGCCAATCAATAGTGAACACGCCGCTTTAGGGTGTATATAAGCAGTGCCTCTCTGGGGCTCGGGATCTTCCTCTCATCTTCTCAATAAATGTCTTGCTGCAGAAGGATCCTGGTGTGCCTGCGTGCGTTCTTGCCGGAGAGACAATTGCGCAGGGCACAATGTACTCCAGGTAGGTGACTTCAAGTTGACAAAGCTGGACATTCTTAGCAGACACTCAGTAGCCCAACTGACTCTGCTCCTGTAGCAGGTTTTGGGTGGCCTACTTCAGGCTTCAAATAGTAATTCTAGGTATTGGGCTCTCAATCTTTCCCTGGATCACCTGGCTTACCTTAGATATATTTGTAAGTGGTCTAGTGGTTTCTTGGAGACCCCAATCAAAATGTGACCCAGAGCCATTCTTTACCTCCATCAGAGTTATAATCCTACTTAGGTTGGAGCCAAGTAGAAGGCTGCATTAATACCAGCCTGAACGTTGGCGGACAATCCAGTTGCTCCCAGAAGCAACTTCTGGTCATCTTCTAAGACCATGTTGTCAAGAGGACCTGGAGCAGCTGCTGACAGTCATTTTAGGAAGGCTGGTGAGTTGGCATGACTGGATCTAAAAGACCTATAAGAGCTGAGGGTCTTTTTGAAAATGAGAGGTGTTGCAACTTCAAATTGTGAAGGTTATCACTAGCAAATGGATAATATGTCATGAACTCTCTCCCCTGTATATCTGAGGATCCCACAAACTGGAGGGGTAATGCCATAGTAGAGTGAGACCTCTGAGCAGTATGGGCCCAAGTGTGAGGTTGACTTCGGGTGGAGTCAAGAGAGTCAGGGGAGTCAAGGGCTGTTTTTTTCCTCTGCCTGTACTGGTTGAGCAGGTGAGCGGCAGCAAGAGGAGAGACATAATAAGGACTGAAATCCTCTTCAGGGCAGAGGGAGAAAGCAAGGTCAGGGGCTGAGGCTACCCTTCCTCTAGAGAAAGGATGGTGGGGAGTGTTTTCAACCAAACAGGGTACTTCTTGACCAAGTACTGCCATGTGGTGACATATGGCACTTGTTCTAGGTGGTCCTTGGGCTCATAGAAAATAGTTTTCACCTTGTAGATTGTGGGGAGATGAAAAGTTCCCTCTTAAGGCCATATTAATTTATGAATGGGCCATTCATAACTGCAAAAGGTGCTTAGTTTTCTGGTACTTTCTAGTAACAACTAGACTTGAGTCTTCTGCAACTCCATGGAAGTCAAAATAGTTCAGGACTAGGGTCAGAGTGGATACTCTGTGCCTATCTCATCTTAGGAATTAAAAAAAAAAGATGGACAAGAAAACAAAAAGCATAAACAGAATACACACAAACAAATACAGAATAATATTCACATGGAAAATGAAAACAACCAGAAGACTATTTCAGATGGTTTCCTTTCCTGCACAGGGAAGGCCTAAAGCCCCACAGCAGATTCAACAGCAGATTCAGAAATCAGACGACAACTAGAACTAGCAAGTTCTTTCAGTTGGTTTCAGGATTGTCTTCCATAGCCCCTGGCTAGGTGACAAAATATGCATCAGCTTTGCCCCTTTTGGCCTCTAGATTAAACCCTAAACAAAACCACAGACAAAATGATAGACAACCAGACACCTAGACTTACCAATCAGAAAAGGAAAAAACAAACTTAATTATTTGGGTCAGGAGTCTTCAGCAAACCCCATAGGAGCCCCCAAAATAGAGGAGTCTGCGAATCATGAAGAGTGATAACCCCAGACTAAAATAGTATGTGACAGCAAAGAGCATTTATTCTTCAGAGAACCTGCATGCAGGAGTCTACCATACATTGGTATTGAAGACAGTAGTGTATGACTTGCAGGCTCAATTTAAAGCCTGTTAGAGTAGAAGTGAGTGATTTTACCTTTTTTCCCCTTGAATAGTTGACTATGTCTACAGGAGAATGGGTGCCTTTGTTAAGGCCCTGGGGGAGTTTGGGGACTTTTACTAATCAACTATAATTGGCTAAAGTTAGGTGATAGGGCAGCTTCTACAACTCTATGTGAGGTTGGCACAGGCTAGTT
Organism: Rhabdomys pumilio; assembly: GCA_030674055.1. Lineage (NCBI taxonomy): Eukaryota > Metazoa > Chordata > Mammalia > Rodentia > Muridae > Rhabdomys > Rhabdomys pumilio. The sequence goes on along the minus strand of JANHMN010000002.1, from coordinate 126,999,061 downwards.
AGTAGGGCAGCCTACTAATTGGTGGCTGGTGATCCGCAGTTTTCCCTGGGATTGACTTGTTTTGGACTTTTCCAGTTCTGGGAAACAGAAACATAGGCCTACTTGCCAAACTACCAATTTGCAGCCTGGCATGAAGGCAACTTGATTCTGGTTAACTCTGTTCTCTCACTACTACACACTGATCCCAAATCTCTGAATTGAATTGAGTTCACACTCCCTGTGTTGCTCTTAAATATCTTTTTTCCTAAGTGCTGGCCATGTCCTAGCTTTGATTACTTCTGTCAAATCTTTCCTGACTCATCACTTTGTCCCTCAATTAGAAGTCATTGTTTAGGATTAAATGTGTATACTAAAAGATTCCAGCCAGAATGGATAAAAGGTGTGTATGTACTAATGGTGTCTGCATTCCAACCAGATTACACAGACCTGGAAGGTTTTTTGATGTGATCAGAGCAGTCGTGTTGCTGGATTAAATATCCTATACACATCTTCATTTAAATGTAATTGTTTTAAATATTCCTCCCTTTACTGAATTAGTTTTAAAATTCTTTGTTTTAACATTTTATTCATATTATTTATAATATGACTATATCATATCTGAATACATATCTCTATCTCTGTCTCTATCTCTGTCTCTGTCTCTGTCTATCATCTATATCTATCTATATCTATATCTATATCTATATCTATATCTATATCTATATCTATATCTATATCTGTATCTATCTATATCATCTATATCTATATCTATATCTATATCTATCTCTATCTCTATCTCTATATCTATCTATATCATCTATATCTATATCTATATCTATATCTA
>JANHMN010000002.1:126982561-126998228 GCA_030674055.1 Rhabdomys pumilio | reverse complement strand
CTACATCTACATCTACATCTACATCTACATCTACATCTACATCTACACCTACACCTACACCTACACCTACACCTACACCTACACCTACACCTATACCTATACCTATACCTATATCTATATCATGTTTAGCAAGTTTAGTTATCACTCAGGAATTTATTTTTATCATTTTTCATTTCATTTAGTTAATTAATCATGCCTTCTGTTAATTTCTTGAGTTCTTTGATAAAGTTTACATTCATTCTTTTAAGTTTTTTTTTTTTCTGGCATTTATTTTGGTAAGTTTTATTAGAGAGCATTTATATAAGACTAGTGATTTTGTTGGGGGCTGCACAAATGTGCTGGTCTTTCATATTGTGTGTGCTTTTTGTGATGTAACTTGGGCATGTGAGCTTCTTTCCTTGGTTATGTGTCTAATGTGATTTTTAACCTGCCTCACTCTGAGATTATAGAAGAGCAGATTAACCAGAGCTAAGGCGTGATAGTATAAAGTTTGGAAAGGAGGGCTTGGTTCTAGTCAAATTTACAAGGGAAATTCAGTACATGAATTGCACATCTAGTTAATCCTGGGACTATAGTATAGCATGGATAGGTTTGGGAGACACTTCATAGCTAATGGATGAACTATGCCTCCTAAAATAAACTGGGTTCTGCAGGTATAACATGGGATTTAGAAAACCCACCTGGGAAATTTACTGGACAAATTGTACTTTTGGAGGTAGGTCTAAGTGTATGGTAATAGCACAGGCAGGCACACCAGGGAAAGCCAATAGGGAAGCTGTGCCTACTAAGCTAGGCTTGCCTGAAAGTATGCAGATGGTGCAGTTAGATAGAATCTTGCAGTATATAATATTTGGTAGCCACAGCTATATGTGGTTATTCCTGGGCCCTCTGGTTTAGTCAATTTGTTTACATGCTTCTTTGTCTTTTTTAGCATTATGTGCTTGTTGTCATAGTTCTATAGTATAATCTGAGATCACTTAAAGTGATATCTATAGACTATGTGTGTGTGTGTGTGTGTGTATGTGTGTGTGTGTATGTATGTATGTATTATCTACTATCATCTATCTATCTATCATCTATCTATCTATCTATCTATCTATCTATCTATCTATCTATCTATCATATATTTACTTAGAATTGCTTTTCCTATCTTCCTATGGTTTTACTGCTATGAAGAGACACTATGACCAAGGCAACTCTTATAAGAACAACCTTTAATTGGGGATGACTTAGAGATTCAGAGGTACAGTCCATTATCATAAAGGTTGGAACATGGCAGCATCCAGGCAGTCATGGTGTAGGAGGAGCTGAAAGTTCTACATCTTCATCTAAAGGCAATATATTGACTTTCAGGGAGCTAAAAGGAAGGTATTAAAGCCCATGCCCACAGTGACACAGCTACTTGAACAAGTCTACATCTTCTAATAGTGCCACTTCTTGGCTCTAGCATATACAAACTATAACATTCCACTTCCTGCCCCCCCCATAGGCTTGTTCAAACATATGAGTCTATGGAGGCCATACCTACACATAGTATAATGCAAAATAAATTTAGTCCAACTTTAAAAGTCCCTGTAGTCTATAGCAGTCTCAACAGGGTTAAAAGTCCAAAGTTTAATGTCTCTTCTGACATTAAACCAACCACTTAACTGTAATCTGCAAAGCAAGACAGGAAACCAGTTGGGCAAACTCCAAACCCTGCATCTCGGTGTAAAGTGTCGAAGTGGTCTTCAGATCTCCAACTCTTTTTTCATCTTTGTCTAAATAAAAGGAATATTTTAACTCTAAAATAGTAACATTATTGAAAATAAGCATACTATTTCTTCCAAGCTTTCAACAATGTCCACCTTGGTTGTATTTGACAGTTTCTGGATAAAGTATTTCTGAGATCAAAGTTCTGTAAAATGTGTGTGTCAGTCTCCGATGAATGCAGCAATTTGAATGTCATAAGTCGTCTAAATCTGATCTTTGGTTGGCGTGTATTAGTTTAGTGGCAATCCTACATAGGTAGAATACAACAGTCATTCCAAAGGTGTACACTGTTTGCACAGAATCTGGCAGAATAAGAAACCTGTGGGAATTTTTCCCAGTGTTAACTTTACCACCATCCAGGTAGATTCAGTGTTGCAGGTCCCCATCATCTTCTTGGAGACCTCCAAGTTTACTGTTAGGAATAATAGAAAACTTAAAGATTGTAAGTGCCATACTTAACAGAGCTCTAACATACTTAAAGTATCTTAGAGGTGAACAAATTTTGTTCCTTCTTACCTGCTTCAGATCAAACCTAAAAACATATACAGGAAGCCAGATGAAGCTTATTTCTAGAATTATTTAGTATTCTGTCTGACTACTAGAATCATGACATAAAGTTTATATATACATACAAAATCTTACAGATTTTTAGATAATATTTATACCTTAAGAAAAAATTTACAGAGTCACTGAAACCAAAAAGATAATGAGAATAGGAGTGTTGGGGTTCAGGAGTTGCACACATAACAAACAAATACTGATCTCAGTTAAATAAGAAGTTTGTTGAAATCACACCCTGCTACCAAGAACATATCTCAGAATTATCTGAATTATGACACCAAATATATTTCTTTTTCAGTTTATAAAGAAAAAAAAACAAAAAACAAAAAACACAAGGTGTTTGTATACAGGTGCAGGAAGAGCTGCCTGGTGTCAGTACTGACTTACCCCATTTTAGACATAGCAGTTCATGTTGACCTTTGATTTAATGGATGCTAATTATAGCTGTGTGGAATTTCTTAAGATTAGCAAACCTCATACAGAATTCAAACTACACTGGCTCTGCCTCCCAAGTGCTGGGATTAAAGGCGTACACCACCACCACCCAGCAAAACAAAACAAAGCAAACAAACAACAATAACAAAACGAACAAACAAAACCCCTCCAGGCTATGTGTTCAGTATGTACTTGCTCTGAGCCAAGTTACTTCTCTGTGTCAATGACTGGCAGGCATGTTACAGCAACAATATGAAATAGCTGGCAGGCATGGGGCAAAATGGCTATAGCTCTTCTGGGTGGAAATTTTGTTGATAACAGTAACAATAGAATAGTCACTTACTTTTTACTTTTCCTCTGTCTCATTCCATGTGGTTCTTCTAATATGAGAAAGAGACTTTAGATTTTCCTTCAACAAACATGTATGGGTTTTGAAAAGGAAAGAGCCATGCTCCAACTCCAACTCAGATATTTCACTTGTCCAATGGTCTTAGTTGGATGCTTTCATTCTTGTGATTTTGCATTTTAATGATTATATGTACCATGAATTGGAGAAGATAGAAATTTTCCACTTGCTTTCCTAGTAGTTTGTCTTGAGTGCTGTGCTATTTTTTTTGTTCCTTCCTCAGTATTTGTCATTCCGTTCCCCAATCTATAGGCTGCCATTTTCATTAGGTTTGATTCCATCAGTGGTTGATCAACCATCAGTAAACCATACATTAGATAATTGTTTATCATTTTAGCATTCCATTGGTTCCCATAGTTCAATAGGTGCCTCTTTTTTGAGAGGGGTGAGCAGTTTAGGGATGAGAACTGAGCTATTTCCTCAGTTCAGGAAGGCCAAGATTATTTTGCTACCACAACTTTGTCATTAAGGAATTCAGATAGGTACCAGTTACACTGTAATACCTTCCTTTCCATGACTAAGCCTGTGAAGGACTCTGCCTTCAAAAGGATCTAATCCACCATTATTCATGGACCCTTATGCCCATACAATAGTTAACTATGACTGAAGATAAGGTACTCTATGCCTCACAGAATGTCTAGATTTGTTTCTTAAGGAATGAATATTAATTCTTTCTATATGGATAGCATTTGCAATAAAAGATAGTAGGTGAGTGTTCGTAGACTCCTTGCTTTTTCAGTCTCCAGTTTCATTCATCAATAAATATGAAGTCTATAAATGGGGTATCGTCTGCTTCATTATTGGTCAAATTTATCCATAAAGATGAGTTTACTGGTGGTCACAACACCTGCTCTTTTTTCCTGTCTTTATTGGGAATTATCTGCCTTTATAGTAACCCGATAGAGGGTTTTTAATAATAATCTGTAAATGTCACATGCGAATTATCTAGTGTGCAAACACACAGATTACGAAATGTATCTGATTTTGTCTCTGTGTGGTAGTATTAAAGGTGTTTGCCACCACACACTGTAACTCTAGATTTAAAAAATTTCTTATAGAAATTTTCCCATTTCTGCTGGTATTAGAGGCATGGGTTACCACAACCCTGCTTAAGCATTTTGAACAAATCACTCCAACTCTTAGAGAGTTAGAAAACAAGTTTGAACCTTAGCAACACTTTCAATTTACTCAAAACAGTTTAAATCTCTTAAATGTGATTTTAGTACCAAATAATAAAAATAGCCTTTTTATTTAAAAAGAAAACTCAAAAACTGTTGTCCAAGATGGAGTGGGCCATGTGGCAATCTACAACCTAACATTCTAAGATGGTATTGAGACACATGGTTTAAGAAAACACATTTTTTATTTTATACAAGTAAAGCCTTTGTTAAATTTGAAATATTGTTTTGTATTTTTAGTTTTTTCATGACTGATCACAGGATGTTTGGCTTTATAAGATAATTTTGATTGGATCATGAAGGTGCCTGATGATTTATCACTTCTGCTTGCTCAGGAGCACTCTCCTCTTCAAATCTAACATTTTTAAGTTTTGATGGTATTCACAGGTTTTCTTTTTCTATGGAAACAAATAAAAGCTTCTTTCCTGCTATAACCCATATTCCAATTTTTATTATAAAGTTAACACATCTTTAAAATATATAAGATGATTTAACTCAGCAGTTTTTTTCCTACTATTCAGTGTCTCTCCACAGAGGTTGTTCCTCTCTGATTAGCATTTAAAAATTTTAAAGTTAATTCAGCAGTATGTAATCTAATCTCTGGTGGGTTTTATTATCCCATTCTGTTTATTAAACGTATCTGTTAAAGTGTGATTAGATCTTTTATAACTGCTTGTCCTGTAGAATTGTTTGGAATACCTGTAATATGTTTTATGTTGCAATATAAAAAACTGTTTCATTTTACTAAAGACATATGCTGGAACATTGTTACTCTTAATTTGTAAGCCATTAACACCCATAACTTCTAATAAGTGTTTATTTACAAAGTCAGACTTTTTAGAATTTAAAGCAGTTGAAATCCTGAACGTGTATCCGTGGTATGGTTCACATAGTTTAATTTTTCCAAACTTTGCAAAATGAACACATTTATTTGCCAAATACCATTTGTTTGGGTACCTTCTGTGTTATTCTCTTCAGGTAATAAAGTTTGGTTACACAAAAGTCAGGTAGGATATTACCCAATAATTCTCTTGTTTTGTTTCCAAGTGATAGAAAAAGGTTTCTCCAAACATTTTCTATTAACATGCTGTTTTATATGAAATTCTGAGGCTTCTAGTGAGAGGTCAAATCCATTCCATCTTGGAACTGGCCTTTATCTTAAAAGAGTAAGAGCCTGGGAACTTGACCTGCAGCTGAACCCAAGCTGTACCCAAGTACCAGGAAGGACCCCATGGCTTGTCCTTGGCCCAATATCCAAGAGTTACTCCTTAGCTACTAGCAACAGTCAATCAAGATTAGTCTGATTGTTTCAAATGTACTTTTAGACCATTTGTGATTATCCATAGTTTTGTTTCAGAGCATCCACCTGTTGGCTTACAATAGTCATTCTATTAGATGCTTAGTAGTCTAGAAACCCTCTCACTTACCCACCATTTCCTATAACACTTGGTCCTGCAGAAAGCTTGGGGCTTCATCCTCTATTTCTGTTGCTTCAGAGATGGTGGTATGGCCCAAGCCAAAACTTCAATAAAGATACTAATGTAGTTGCATCTGATTTGACTCCTTGGTGGTCTTTTGAAGATTGTCAATGCTTGATGGCTACGTTAAAGCATTTTCTATTACTAGCTCATTGATTTCATTATTACCTTGTGCTATAGGGTCTGGTAGACCCTTATAGGATCTGATGTGTGTTATTTACAATAGTTGATTTCTATTTCTAATTACTTGTTACAGCTGAATAAATAGCAAAGTTAATTCTGAATCATCGAGAATAAGTTCATCAGAACTTATTTCAAAAGAAAACAACTCTTTCTGTATATTAAGAATCAGTAACTATATTTAGATACCCAGAAAAATCTAGTAATACATTAAGAATGGCATACATCTCTGATTTTTTTTTAACTGAATCATATGTGCTCTGAGCCACTTTACTCATTTTTTGTGGCTTATAACTTGCATTTCCTGATTTATTTGCATCAGTATAGAATGTAGGGGCTCCAGAAATTAGTGTTCCCTTTACTATATGAGACAGAATCCAATTAGTACTTTTTATAAATAGAAGTCTCTCTTGCTTTTGTGGTGTTTGTTGCTAATTTCTTCCCCCTAAATTCTGCAAACTCTTTGTCAGTGTTCATTTTCTACCTATAATGAGGATATATTTGCATTAATAAAAGGTATCACAATTTCTGCTGGGTCTAATCCTGTTAATGAAGTCTCATTTTTCTTTCTGAAAGAATCACTTTAGAGACCCTTTTCTACATAGGTCTTTAATTTTTTGTTGTTTGTATGCCAAGAATTTGTAATCTAAGATATTATCTTCTCTTTGAAAAAAAATTCCTGTGAGAGGATGAGTAAAATGTAAAATAACTAAAATACAACCCACCTGTGGAATTTCCACTGGGCATGACTGCTGGGAAGACTAAATGCAGGGAGTTTGACTGTATTCATCCCAAGCTGCAGTGTAGGGCTTTACAGAAACACTGAGACAGTCCTATGGTTGGAAAGATATATTCTGAGATGTGGGGGCCTAAATATCCAGGAGTTTGGGAATGCCTGGTCCTGTGTGGGACAGTGAAAGCTAACTTGGTCCCTAGTAGAGCTAAGGCTTGAAATCCTGGAAACCTTGAAGGGATGGTAGGCACTTTGCCTGTTCCTGGGTACCAGGCCACTGTCATTAGCCACAGCCCTCCATAAATCTGTAGTCATAAGTCACGTAATGGCATTGCCTCAAGCCTCTCCACTTGTCGAGGGCATGACCTGTGGTTACGTAGGCTCATGACAGATCTCTATTTTAACGAGATACCTAAAGGACTGGAGGGCTTAGCCAATATGCTTTCCTTCCCAGACATTCCTCCCTGCAAAAGTTATTTAACCTCAGGCACACCCTGAGAAGTGGAGTATGGTTTTGCACATCCACTTTCTGCTATGACAGTAAATGCCTTAAAACCATGGACTGCTTCTTTTCATTAGAATCCACAATGGAGATCCATAAAGGCCTTTGCCTATAGAGCCTTAGTCCATTCTTCCATAGAAGGCCTCTCTGTGCTCCCAGCCACGACTGCCACCATGCCAAGCCCAAGTCTGCTGCTACCATCAAGCCAAGGACTCTCCGCAGAGGGGCCAACCAGAGCCCCCTTTTCCCTTTTTCCTTCGAGCACTGGGGTAGATCCAGTTTGTGCGACCCTACTCTGTTCTTAGCTCTTCTGAGGCATTCAGCTGTGCTTGGATGTCCAAGAGCCTGAGAACCAGACAGCCACAGCCTCCTTGCAGGTCCAGGGACACTCAAGCCAGCTCTGGCTGTCCTGTACCTCAGGCTGCGCTTTCCCACCCCCAAGCAGTGTCCGTGGGGTTGGGGGAGCTTCCTTACAGCCCAACACCTGCCAGGCGGCAGCATGGGGTAAGCTTGGTCAACTTCCCCTGTCTTGTCAGCCTGAGCGGCTGAGCCATGTGTCAGAGCAGATACAGAATTCAAAACCCTACACTCCTGGCTTCATTGTGGGGTTCCAGACTAGGAATCTGGTAGGCAACAGGGAGGTGCCTATTGAATCAGGTGTGTGCTGGAGTTTCCAGGGTCTCAGACCCACTCTACCTGACCCATTGTCCCACACCCACCTGTGTCTCCTGTAATTTCTTTTTATCAGAGCCAATTCCTCTAGCTTCAATTAGCTTCAGCTAATAATTTTCGTGGACTGTTAAGATTGAATCACCTTGTCAGGTTTGAGATAAATTGCATAGCTCTTCAGTAGTTAATCCAGTTACAGGATTTAGCTAGTTAATATATCACAACACTTTCTGAAAACCATTAAGAGTTCATAATTGATTTTTTTTTCTGATTTGGACTTTCTGTGGCTAAAGTTTCTGTAGTCTCTCTCATCTTACATCTTAGATAATTAATAGAATCTTTTATTTTGGGACAATTTGTCATCCCCAAAAGGAAAAATTCTCTTTACTTCATCAAACATTTTTTTATGGTATCTCCATCTGAATTAGCCACTAACATATCATCCATATTATGGTAAATTTTAGATTGATGAAACAGCTGTTAAATGAAACATTGGCAGAATGTAGAATTATTTAACATTACTAATAAAACTTTTTTGAAAGATATCTCTTTATTGGACAATGATTATTATAAATAGGTATTGAAAAAGAAAACTTTTTTTCTATAATGCTCATGCAAAGTTCTTATGAAAAAGTATCTTTTAAATCAATTACTCTCAAAGGGCATGACTTAGATAATAAAGAGGCAAAGGAATTCGAGGCTGTAAAGAGCCCATTGGCTGAATCATCTTATTTCTTGCTTTTAAGTCTATTAACATCCTCCATTTTCTTGATTTTTTTTTTCTTATAAGGAACACAGAGGATTTCCATGGGTTGGTAGATTCTTCAATGTGTTGAGCATTCAGCTGCTTCTGTACCACCTTTTGTAGTACCTGTAATTTTTTTCTTTTGTCACAGGCCTTTGTTCCATCCACACAGGTTTGTCAGTTAGGTATTTGAAAGGTATGGTGGTTAGTAATGTTGAAAGACCAACAGCTGTTATGCCCTGCTTATGGACAAGCTGGTCAGTCTGATAATACCTTTTAATAGGTTTCTCAAAAGCATTATTTATTTTATGGTTTGTTTCTGAGACTTGAGGATGTTAATCTATGTTTCCTATTGCTGCAACAAACAATGTCTCTATAAATTCATGGTTATATTAGCTACATATGGCTTTAATTTTCCTATCTACTTCTCGTCCTATACACTTGACATCTTTTGCACTTTGCTTTACATGAAAAAAAAAAAATAAAATTTCTAATACCTTGAAGCTGAATACTTCCTTCCTGATTAGGCCAATCTGGATGCCAATATTCCGATGAAATTATAGTTACATCTGCTACTATATGTACTAAACTTGCTATTTCAATGTTATTTACTTAGTTTTCTTTTTATCATAAAGCACATTTTATTAGTATTTATTAGATCATTTATAGAAGTTTGCCAAAACACTCTTTTTGCTTTTTTGTGCTTTTTTTCTTTTTGATTTCTCTTGAAATATTTTTTTTGGTTTTATCTACTGAACCTGTTCTCTACTTGATAACATCCAGAGCACTGCTGTCTTTCACAAGATGAATTAAATCTTTTAATGGTCTATGGATGAGTTTCTCCAAAGCTGAAAGAGAAAGAGTTAATCAAGTTTGATATGCAGACTGTGGGAAGCTCCTTAGGGTACTTCCAGATCACTAAGGGTTACCTTGTCTATCTTTTGTTGCTCTGTATTCATTAGTTCGATATCAGGCTTTGACATACTTTCTGCATACTCAAGAAGGCTAGGGCCTTCTTTATGTATTTGGTCTAGAAAATACGTTGTTCCTACAGATACCTTGCCTATAATCCCCTATCTAATGACCTTGCTTACTACAATTATAACATCTGCCATTTTGATTTTTCTTAAAACTTATAAAAATTAATTTTTTGTATCAGTGAAGCATTATAAATATAGAACCCAATATCATCTATATTTCTAATTCATTGATTTATTGGTGCTGATCTTTCCTTTAAAGGTCTAACTATGTCTTTTGAAATAGGATTTTAAAAAGCCAAATATTCAATTAATATTTGTTGGACTTCTGAATCCAATACCATTCTGTTTACAACTGGAATCAATCTTTGAAAAAGAGTCAATGAATGTTTATCCTTCATTCATTGGGGGGGGATGCTTTTAAATGACTCAGACCCAACTATGGCCATTAAAGATAAATTATGAATTATCAAAGTAATATTAATTATAAATGATATTATTTCAACCTCATCTCAAGCATTTAGAGTTGCTAAATAACATAGTGCTGATATATGATTGTCAAATTCAAACTGCATTTGTGGTTCAGCATATTTTCCATCCTCTAGGAAATGATCGTGAGACATACTAATACCACTATCCCTGTTTCATTGTTCTATGGCTCTAGCTTTCTATTTCCATCATTTATGTCATTGTAACTGAGGACTAGCTTCCAACACTGCTGTTGTCATTTCTTTCCAGTCTGGGGAAATAATTCTATTCTGAATTGCCATGAATTCAATATCTGCTTTAAATAGAGTGAATGCATACCAATTGAAACAATTGCTTCCTTAAATCACCTCAAATCTAATAATATGCTTATAGGATTTTGTGTAAATTCTTCATAACCTGGGGGGTTCCTATTGTCTCCTGGTAGATCTTTCTATAGTAACTGGATAAACTAAGGTTGTATTTTTTTTTTCTTTATAACAATCTTGGTTTGCCCCTCTTGAGTTTCATCATATGGTAGAGCAGTAGGATCTTGTCTAAATTCCTCTGTCTGATTTTCATGTCTTTCTAATGCTTGTATCTGACCAGTTCACTTTCCATATTTGGGACAAAAACCCAACTTTGACTTTTAAAAATACATTATGAATTACCAGAGTGATACTAATTATAATTTCTATTATTTCAATCTCAGTTAAATCATTTATATTTTCATTTTCTACAATATAGGGTTCTAACACCTTGTGAACTATGGTACATTCTTCTTAACTCTCTTCTTGAGGACTTCTCAGATGGTTTATTAAAACTGGTGGCTTTTCACTTTGTCCACAGCTAGAATGATTTCTCTGTCTGGGTGGCCAAGTCATGCACTGGAACACCAAGTGTTGTTTTAAATAGAACCCTAATTGTTCAATTTTACCAATGAAGATCCAGCAGCCAGATGATGTGGTGAAAGCCTGCTAACTCAGAGAGGCAGAGAAAGCACAAAGCTAATCTTTCTCCACAGATGACTACCCAAAAGGAAGCTGTCCTTCTTCATGTCATATTGAAAATTCTTTAAAATGAATGTCCCTCTTTGTTTTTATACTTTCTATGAGACTTCCTATCAGTCTTCCTGATATGCTATTGTTCTCTGTTTTTTTTTCTATTTTTGCTCCCTTTCAACTCATTGCTCGCTCTACCTCTTGACATAAGATTGATTTTTTCATTCTGTTTACAATAAACAGAAAGCTCTTAAATTAAAGGTGTGTGCTAGAGCTGAGCAACACCATAACAAGAAGCAGTTGTTTTTTCCTATAAATAACACAACCTAAGGGTTCAAAGTGTGATCAAATATCTTGTAACATCTCCTTCTTCACTCATTCATCTTTTTTGTGTCTTCTTTTTCATTACCCTTGAAACATATTTCTTCCCATGTTCTCAGGTATGAGATTATTTTTCTCTTTTCCATATATAAGATTTCTTTCAAAAATCTTTGAAGTGTTAGAATTGTCGTAATGAATTGCTATGTTTTTGCTTTTCTTGAAGTGTTGTTATTTCTCTCTCTCTGTCTCTCTCTCTGTCTCTCTCTATATATATATATGTGTGTGTGTGTGTATGTGTGTGTAAATACATACATATATATATATATATATATATATATATATATATACAGTTATTTATCTATTTAATATTTTCTGGGAATGACATTCTTAGTTGATAACAATGTATTTTATGAAATATATTGTTCCATGTTTTTTTTCTGATATTATTGACTGCTGCAGAAAGATCTGATGCTATTCTTAGAATTCTACATTTTTGTGAATGTTTATGTTTTCCCTTACAGCTTTTAATCGTTTCCTTGTTTTCTATGTTTGACATTATGACTGATATATGTAATGGAGATTTTTATTTATGTTTATTTTGTGTTGCATTTGTATGTACACTTCTTTTCTAGAATTAAAAATCTTGTATTATAATATTATTGAATATGTTGTCTATGCCCTTCAACTTTATTTCAGCTCTTTGTTATGTTACATAATTTCTCAGGTTTTTTTTCCTGAATATATTCAACATTTAATTGGATGTTTTGATTATACTAATTATTTTTCCATATACACATCTAAATGCATTGTTTTCTTAGCTGTGTACTTTATCCTTGTGTTTTTGATTGATTTATTGATTCATTTCATGTATCTGTGCATAGTTTTTTCTTGTTCTCTTTCTCTGCTGATATTTTTCAGGAAAACACAAAAAAGAAAGAAAGGAAGGAAGAAAGGAAGGAAGAAAGAAAAAAGAACAGCAGCAGCTGGCAATACCAAGGAGCTCAGTGAACTCTGGACCATCTTCACCCCAATCCCTCCCACTGTGTGAACTCCACCCACTTTCTGGCATGTGCCTTTCACCTGGGCAGACCATCATCTTGTCTTCTCTTAAAACCCAGGAGGTCTACTACAGCCAAGGTCACATACCTCCCAGGAGACCTGCAGCAAACCAGGGACATAGGAGGCAGGCTCTAGACAGAGATACTGAGATCAGTTAACACCAAAGATAAGCAGATTGCAAGAGGCAAGTGCAAGACCATAAACAGCCAAAGCCAATATACTATGGCACCATCAGAACCCAGTTCTCCCATCACAGCAAGCCCTGAATATTCCAACATACCTAAAAAACAGGATACTGACCTAAAATCCTATCTCATAAAGATAATAGAGTCTATTAAGAAAGATATAAATACTCACTGAAAGAAATATAGGAAAACACAGACAAACATGTAGAAGCCCTTAAAGAGGAAACAGATAAATCCCTTAAAGAAATATAGAAAAACACAATGAAACACGTGAAGGAATTGAACAAAGCAGTACAAGACCTAAAAATGGAAATAGAAAGAAAACACAAAGAGAGGACCCAAAATGTCTTCAACAAAATCGTAGAAGAAAGCTTCCTCAACCTAAAGAAAGAGATGGTCATAAATGTACAAGAAACCTATAGTACACCAAATAAATGAGACCAGAAAAGCAAACCTTTAGTCCATAATAATCAAAATCCTAGATGCATTAAACAAAGAAAGAATATTAAAAGCTGCAAAGACAAAAGGCCAAATAATATATAAAGGCAGTCCTAGCAGAATCACACTAGACTTCTCCTTTTTTTGACTTTTATTTTTTGTTGGATATTTTATTTATTTACATTATAGATGTCATCTCCTTTCCCCATTTTGCCTCCCTAGAAAACCCCATGCCTGCTCCCCCTTTTTGCTTTTATACCATTGTAATTACATGCAAGTATTAAGGTCAGTGCTAGGTTGAGGAACTAGCAATACAATAGATGCAAATAGTCAAGGAACAAGCAAGACAATAAATACAAATAGTCAAAGAACAAGCAAGGCAATAAACAATGCTCCATGAACACTCTCATGATCACTGTTTCTAAGGGTTTACCAGGATGACCAAAATATCTGAGCCTACTTCCCTGTCCTAGCCCAAAGTCATTTTCATGTCTGAAGCCTACATCCTTGTTGTAGCCTACAACTTAGATTCCTGCCTGAAATTTCTTCTTTGTTCTAGTCTAATGTCAGATTCTTGCCTGAAGTCCCCTTCCTTGTCCTTTGCCAATGTCATATTCCTGCCAAGCAGCCCATTTCCTTGTCCTTGGCCCATATCAGATTCTTGCCAAGCAGCCCCCAAAGCTCTCTGCCTCTCCCCATTTTTTTTTTTATTTCATAAACAAGATTGAGCCTGTCTTAGGTCATTCTGATAAGAATGCCTTCCTTACCCATCATCAATATGCATTAGCAAAGGCAATGCACTTCTGTCTTAATCTGGTAAGGCTCTGTGAAGAATCTAACCTTGGCTTGCCATACACTAAACTTCTCAACAGAGACCCTAACAGTCAAAAGAGTCTGTACAGAGGTCATGTAGTCCCTAAGGGAACACAAATGCCAACCCAGGCTACTATACCCTGCAAATTCTCAATCATCATTCATGGAGTAAACGAAATACTCCATGACAAAAACAAATTCAAACAGTATCTTTTCTCTTTCCTACTCCTGTAGTATCCCACTGCCTTTGCTATCTATCCAATTCCTAGCTTCTACTTCCTTTCACTTTTGAATATAACATTTTTGGCAATATTTTCCTTACAGACACAAATAATTAGGTCCCTAAGCTACTATGTCTGAGTATCATTCTTGCAAAACAATGACCATGTGAAGACAAAAATTTCTAGCAGCTATAAGATATTACGATGAAGGAAGAGATGAATAATACAGCAAAAAACACCTCAGGGAGTGTCAGAAATTGCCACTAGTCAACTGACACTGAAAAAACGTAAGGTTGTTTTAGCCTATGGTGAAGAGAAGGAGATTATGTTTATACTTTGATATGAGTCTTCTGTCTTGGGCAACTGTCAAAATAATCCTTTGCTCACTAATGCACACTACTTGTAATTTCTTCTTTAGGCAAAAAAATAAGCTCACTTATGACTTTTCTAAATTCTTCCTTCTGTCTTCAAATAGTAACTATATTTAAAATTAATTTGAGTTAGTTGGACATCATCTTTTGGCCTTTAAAATTAATAAAGTATAGAAATTACACAGGTCCTTAAAATTGATTCTGAGTATCTCATTTTATAATCAAGTTAAATGAAGTGTAGTAAAACAGTGTTTAAAGTATTAAATTATGAATCCTTTAAAGAAGTTAAAATTAATTAAATTATAGTGCAGAATAATTAAAAGTTTTCATGACTGATTCTATTTTCCTAGGATGATACAATCTGCATTTAGATCTATAGAAAATTAGAATTGTTGCCCTAATAGCTAGGAAAAATGAGAATCAGTTCTTTTTGCTCATCTTTATAATAAAATGTCAGGAATGTCAGTGTACTGAGGGAATGCTGCTCTCAAACCCAGAGTTTTGTCCATTTTACACCTTAGCAAAGCCACAGAGCCCATCTCTAGCTAATGCAGGGACAGGCAGCTCTCAGTTACACTTCAAAAGCACATCTGTGTTTCCTGGCTTTTTTCTGCATTTGTTTTCTCAAATTTGTTCCAATATCATTTCTACTTATTCCGCTATTAGAGACTTTTGAGAAGCCTGTTCTTGCCTATCTGTTAAAAATGAGCAAAGACAAACACTAAATTATACTGTTGGGCTACTAACTGCATTGAGGTCCCGAAAGGTTTGTTTTTGTTTGTTTGTTTGTTTGTTTATTTGTTATTTTAAATAAGGCCTTAGAAGGTAACTAAGATGCTATCAAACTAAAACTTTGCTTAGCACCTCCCATATGGCACTTGATATCCCACAGGTCTTTAGTTAAAAATGCTTTCTGAGCAAAGTCAGTTTAACCTTGATGTGTTTTTCAATTAGAGTGACTGGATGGCTCACAGAAGTAGGTTAATTGATACAGTCATCATTTAAGATTAAGTTTGCCTAAGAAACACTCAGTAAATATTTGTTAATTCTCTTGTTAGACGAACATCAACATATTTTTAGCCCAAAATAAGAATTAATTTTCTTTTAATATTCATTTGTAATAGCTTGATATATATATATATATATATATATATATATATATATATATATATATGCT
>JANHMN010000002.1:126899522-126982551 GCA_030674055.1 Rhabdomys pumilio | reverse complement strand
ATATATATATATATATATATATATATATATATATATATATATATGCTGAATCTGAACATTATATATCTATGTCTATGTTTTCTCTATCTCTACCTCTGTGTCTCTGTCTCTGTCTCTCTCTCTCTCTTGCATTTGAACACTATACTAAGCATTAAAAATAAAGTTTTGAAATAAATTATTATGGTATAATTTATTGTAGTAATTTTATACAGAATAAAATATTTTGACAACTGGAAATGATCTACTTGCTCAGATATATATAACGAAGACTAATTACATCATTCTCTGTAGGTCCTTAGACAGTACAAATTCAATCAATGTACTTTCTAGGTTCATTGTTAGGCTCATTGCTATGAGTATTTGTCATTTCTCTGACTCATTTACTCACTTAAAATATTCTTTATTCCCTAGTTGTCAATTTTTTTGTCGTTGTTATTGTTCAGATTTACTCTTGAGACACATTTTGAAACCACTAACCAGTTTTATTGTTGGGGTCTTACCCTGATACCATAATATACGTTTGAAATAATAGCTTTTCATCATTAATCTATCTCTGGGTATCTTCCTTCAATAAAACTTTAAAATTATTAATAATAAAATGTATTATATATATATATATATATGTATATATATATATAATTTACTATTAAAGTACATTTTGTTTTTGGCATTATAATATGATTATCTCATTTCAACCTTCTTTTTTCTCTCTCCAATTCTTTGCCTGAACCCATCTCTCTTGGTTGTTTTTAAGATCATAATCTATTTTTCTTTAAATGTTTTTACATATAAATGTGTGTATATAGTGTGTATGTGTTCTTAAATATATGACTACAACATGTTGATTTATGACATTGTTTGTATGTATGCTTTCGAGGCTATCATTCAGTAATGGATAAACAATTAGCATACTCTTCCTCATGTTAAATTATTTCTCCAGCTTCAGATTTGATCCTCCCTTCTGAAAACCACCATGCACACAAGAGGGCACCATGCAAACATGCAAAAGAGAGAAAATACATAACAGTCCTACTCAACTATGTTCCTTGTAAACCAAGATAATGAAATGTACCATAGGATAAATCTAAGAGTAAAGTTGTGGTATAAATACACAGTGCATATACTGTGGTAGTAACCAAGCTTTCTCTAATTGGACTTAAGACCTTTTGAACAAAAGAGAAACCATATTGGTACTGAAACCTAGCCAATTACACTGGGCTAGTGAAGTCATAGATCTTAGAGCAGAACCTATAATCACCAATTTTGTAAACTACCATAATTCCTAATTATGTTTTAAATATTAATCCTTATACCTGCAGATAAGTGTAGTCTTCATACTTCATCAAAGAAAGTTCTTTTTGTAATAATCATATACTGTTACCAAAAACATCCCAATTGCTCAAAACACAGAGTTGTGGAGTCCAGGCCCAAACAATATATCTACTATGTGTTTTTAGTATTATATGTTTTTGTTATCAACATCCTTGACAAATTCTCCTATATAACAGAGCCATTCAAATCATACATCTCATTTCTCCAACATAATCATACCCACAGTATATATACTCTACTACCTCTAACATTTTTTAACTTTTAGAAACCCGGTAGAATATTTGTGGTATGATATTATTTACATTTTCTAAAAGAGTTTCCTTATATCTGTAATGTTATTAGAGAATAGGTAACTAACTCTTTGGAAATGAATATATATTCTAAATGATTTTAATTTCTATATGTCATTTAGGTAGAATTAGTTTTCTTCACTTACCAAATGCACTCTGTGTTATTCTAATAAATATTTAAATTATTTTAAAAATTATGATAGTTATTTTTATATTATTGTTTGAAATTACAAACCTTAGAGTTACTGTTAGTTTACCAAACACACTCTGTGTTATTCTAAAGAGTGTTTAAATTATTTTTAAAATTAAGATGGTTATTTTTAAATTATTGTATGAAATTAAAATCCTTAGAGATACTGTTAGTTTTCTGAAAAAAAAATACATTATATGTTCAACAAAATAGACTTTAAATAGGCCTCATGTAACATATCTTACTACATAAATTTAAGGAATGATTTTACATATGCTTAATGTGAATTTATTTTCCATATTAATAGTATACAAAACCTCCTAGTACACTGAGCAAACATCCTCAAAACACACTTTTTTATTTCCCACAGAGACCAATTAGCTTTATTAAATGAAGACATCCCCAAAATATATGCAGAAATACTGAAAGATGGGTTATCAGGGAGTATTACAATTTATTCCCCTCAGATTTAATTATAGGATGTAACACAAATTCAAGGTAATGTGTGAAAGTCAGGCAGGATCCTTTAAATTTGATTAGAAGATGCCATGCCACATTTCTCTTCTTCAAATTTCACCTGAAAATGTATAATTTAGAAAAAAATTATACTCTTTCTTACATACCACTTTCCTTAAAATTCATATGTATAAGAACTATAAGTGAGGAAACAAAACTGTAGAAAAACATGTCAATAGTAGCTTTACTCAACTTTACTTGAATTTCTGAATTGTTTTAGTTTTCTTTTATTTTTGGTACCCATTTATAAATGCTTACATATTCTTAGCCCAGTTATTCATAAATACTAGTATCTGGCCTGATTATTTTTAAAGTATTAGAACAGGTAATCCTGTAGGAATCTAAAGTACTCAAGTGAAGAACAAAATATTCCTTAGTGTTATGCTTTATTTTTACTTTCAAATAAAACTTTTACTTTCAAGTTGCTTTAAATTCATATACTGATTATGACTTAGACACAGATATGATTCTTTACCTGCTGTCAAAAAATATAAAAATGGAAGAAAAAAAGCACTGGGATGCTTTTTATTCACTTCAGCTCCCTTGAGCCAGCAACTAAAGGACATTTTGTGTCTTTTAGATGTCTCAGTAATATGTCTATCTCATGTCACAAAATCCAATCCAAGATAGGCTTTGTTCACTCTAACACTTCTAGTATCCAGTATGTAGATAGCTATGTTCAACATTAACAAAAGTAGAAAACAGTTGGTCAACATTTTATAGGAAATAATTCAAAATTTTATTTGTTACTTCTTTACAGAAGCTTTTTATCCTTATATTATAAATTATAGTTTTACTTTGGAGCTTTAATTCCATTGTATTATTTTATAAAATATGATTTTGTTTTTTATAGTAGTTCAATAAATCATTTTTATATTCATAAATTGTGGGCAGTCAACCTGTGGCAAGTGTGTTTGGCCATCTATCATGTCCCTCAAGTATGATATGTTGAGTCAAGGTGAACTACACCAAAACTACCAGGTGTTTAAAGTTCAGGGAATACTGGACACACTGAAGACACAAGTCCAAAATCAAGTAATTCAAAAATTGATGCATCCTGTATTGAGCAGAAAAGTAAAACCTCCATTAATTTCAGTGGAAGGAAATGCCCTCCTAATAAGTGCTTCTAACTCTTTAGTGGCAGATTACTTACAGAAAAGTGACTATGTATTTTTGTTTTCTTTTCAGATAGTGGTTGGCAAAAGTAAAGATATTTACTATGCAGTATCTACTACAATTCATTCGTAGTATTACTCCTCATCCAGTATCTATAAATCACTGATTTTTCTTGGGAGTTTCTTAAAGCAATTGGTAGGATATTGTCAAGCTGAAGAGAGCTATACTCTGGAAACTCAGAAAAGCACCACATTTCCTAGCAGAGTGTCCTTAGACAAGAAATTTCAGTTTATCAATGATCAATTTGCAGATGCTTTTCCTTACCGTCCCAAGCTAGAATTCTAGAGACAAAGTTAAATGAATATAAGAGGAATTACAACACCAGCTTCAGATAAAAACTTGTCAACAGCTGAAGTATGTTAGAGAACCTGAAATAACAAAAGGAAAGATAGAAGAGAAAAGAAAAAAATGAAAAGAAACTGGCTGAGTTATGGAATAAATTTGAAAGAACTTATCAAGAAAAAAAAATCTCATTTCTCACTAAAAGAACCCTCTGGAAAAAATTAAAAAGCACAAAGATATTGAAACAAAATAAATTTATGCTCAAAAACTGCTTCTATTAAATGATATAGATTTTCTTAAAGGTAGAGAAGCAAAGCTGAAAGAATGATTCAAAGCTTTTGAATTGACTCAGAAGCTCCAAGAAGAAAATAAAAGCGAGCCGAGGCACTTTGAAGATGGGAACAGAATCTAAGGAGTACTGAAGAGACCTATGATCAGAAACACAAAACTGAATTTCTAAAGTCACAACTGGAACTAAAGGATGACTATATTGCTAGAACAAATAAACTACAGGAGGGAAGGAAGAATAAAGAAAAAGCTATTCATTTGCAAGAGGAGCTCACAATTATTAATTCAAAATAAAAGAACTCAAAAAATCTGTAAAGCATATGAAAGAAGTTGAGCTGGAGCTAGAGTCTGTCAAAGCTTAGTTTTTGGAAATGTCAAAACAAAACCATTCTCTGAATGTAAAGGTGAAAAAGATGAATGATTAATCATTACTGAAAAAGGAAGATGTAGAGTTTCAGGTACAAAATACATTACTTAAACAGCAACTGGAAGAGAATAGGAATGAAAACATACATCTCTTAGAATATATAACTCAACCACCACCATTTATTTTGTCCCTGGTCACAGTCAAACATTGGATTGACTCCAGGCATCCCAATGGAAGAGCTAGTAGAAGGACTGAAGACGCTGAAGGGTATTGCAACCCCATAGGAAGAACAAAAAGATCAACTAATTGGAACCTTCCAGAGTCCACTAACCAATGTATATACATAGATGGGTCCATGGCTTCTGCTGTAGATGTAGCAGAGGTTTTTCCTTATCTAGCATCAGTGAGGGGAGGCCCTTGATTCTTTGGAAGCTTGTTGCCCCAGAATAGGGGAATACTAGAGTGGTGAGGCAGTAGTGGGTGGGAGGAGGGCCACTCTCTTAGAGACAAAGAAAGGGGTGGGATACAAAGTTTCAGAGGGGAAACCAGAAAGAGGTACAATATTTGAAATGTAAATAAATAAAATAACCAATAAAAATATTTTTGAAGTCAAGAAAAAAGTAAAAAGAAATAAAAAGAGGAAAGAAAATAGTGGAAAACAATTATTCTTCAAGGTTGATGTGTGCCTTGAGTTTACTCACTTTTTTTTTTCCCAGAGCTGAGGAGCCCACCCAGGGCCTTGTGCTTCCTAGGTAAGCACTCGATCACTGAGCTAGATCTCCAACCCTGAGTTTACTCACTTCTAAACTGCAAGGAAACCCAAGTAAAAGGTAAAGAAGTCTTGGTATGATGACTTATTTCTATAATTTCAATTTCTGCCTATGGGCAGAAATTGAAGCAGGAAGCATATATAAAAAAATATAACAGAGTTTCTTAATGTAAAGATCATGGTATTGGCACAAAATCACACATTTGGATCAATTGAACAAAGTACAAAACCCAACCATAAGTGTTTGTAACTGTAGCCATATTGTATTGACAAAGGTATCATATGACAAAGACGTATGACAAAATACATTAAAAAACCAAAACTTTAACAATTTTTGAATACTGGTTGTCTACATATGCAAAAATGCAATTATAGCCGCACCTATCAACCTGAACTAAAATTAATTCCAAATTGCTGAAAAACATCAATGTGTAACCCATCGTTCACTGATATTGCTAGAAGATAGCAGAGACAGTATCTGACAAGATGTAGATATGGGAGCATACTCTCTGAATAGGATTCTGTTTCTCAGAAATTAAGGCCAACAACAGACAAATAGGAATATAAATGTAACTTTCATTTGCCAGATGTAATTGTCATCTTGGAGAGATGTTGCTGAATAAGATCGTTTTTTCTAGTTCTTTCTGAACTTTGGCTTGGTGGTTCAACTCAGCTATTCTAGCTCAAATCTGCTCCAAGCTGACTGATTCAAGCCAGCTTCTCTTGGCTTCTCACTGAATTGTTGTGCTTGGCATCATACTAACTTTGGCGATATATTCTAATCTTCTGGCTCTTTCTTATTCTCTGGCTCATTTTGTGTTCACTTGCAACCTGTCTCTAAAATTGTTGCCCTTCTCTCTTCGTGTGTGTGTGTGTGTGTGTGTGTGTGTGTGTGTGCACATACATGCACATGCATGCATCTATGTGCTGCTCTTTTAAGTAGCCTTTCCTTCCTATATGTTCTTATGACAGTTGGCCATATCTTAAGTCTGACTCATTCTGCCAAATCTGTCTTTGATTCTTCACTTTATTTACTTTGTGATTGGATATCACATTCAAACATGGCTGTTTCCTTCTATAAACTAAACTTATGTACATTGTTTTGGATTAAAGGTGTATCTATATTCCATCCAGAAGGATTAAAGGTGTATTATTCCAGCCAGATAATACAGACCTAGAAAATCTTTGGGTATAATCCCTTGCCAAAGCAGCCATGTTGCTGTATACAATTCTTTTGACATGAGATATTTCAAACATAAAATGGTCTATATAGAAAAGCAGACAATAAACAGAGTGAAAAGAAAATCTATGTGATGAAATAATAATCCTTGCCAGCTAAAGACTTAATAAAGGATTAATATCCATATTATATAAAGAATTTTTTAAAAAATGAATAAAAACCCAAATGATTCAAATTTGTACAAAATTATTTTTATTGGATATTTTATTTATTTAAAATACAGATGTCATCCCTTTTTCCTATTTCCACTCCCTAAAATCCCTTATCTCGTCCTCCCTCCTTCTTTATGCTTTTATACCATTTTAATTACATGCATGTATTAAGGTTAGTGCTAGGTTGAGGGTCTCGCAATATAATAGATGCAAATAGTCAAAGAACAAGCAATATAATAAATGCAAATAGTCAAACAACAAGCAAGGAATTAATCCAATTATGTGAACACTCCCATGATCACTGTTTTTAAGAGCTTATCAGAATGACCAAAGTATCTGAGCTTACTTCCCTGTCCTATCTCAAAGTCATTTTTTTGTCTGAAGTCTACTTCCTTGTTGTAACCTAAAATTTAGATTCCTGGTTGAAATTACTTCTTTGTTCTACCCTAATATTTAAATTCCTACCTGAAATTACTTCTTTGTTCTAGCCTAATGTCAGATTCTTGGCTGAAGCCTACTTCCTTGTTTTTGGCCAATGCCATATTCCTGCCAATCAGCCCCAAAGGCTCTCCACTTCTCTTCCCTCTTTTTATTTCATTAACAAGACTGACCCTGTCTTAGGTCATTCTGATAAGAATGCCTTTCTTATCCATGATGGGATATGCATTATCAAAAGCAATGCACTTCTGTCTTAGGTTGGCTTAGACTCTGTGCAGAATCTTACACACCCTTGGCTTGCCAGCCTGTTAATTTAATAACTGTGTCTGGGGGTCAGTTTTCAGGTTCAAGTCATGGACTTGGCTGCCAACATGTTGATGTTGTTGAAGAAAAGCTTTAATACAATGGGCAGAAGTAAAAGTATTCCCAGGACAAAAAGGCCTAGAATGATCAAGCTATATGTGCCATTTTTGAAGCTTGACCAAAATAGAAATACTGACCTCAGGCCATGAGTAATTTTATTTGCAGTATCTACTGCATCAGTGCTCAGGAGAGCAGCATTCTTGAAATTCATAACATCCCTATGTATCATTAAAACATCCAGAAAGGTATTAGAGTTATGCCAATTACACTGCACATGTCATTAAACTTTTTCCTAATTATAATGACTACCACTGTAAATTGTAGAACTAATATGAAACCAATGGTATTTGGCATGACACTCAAGATAGCTCCTTACCCATAAATTCTGAACCTTCAAATTTCCAGTAATTTGAACAGGATAAAAAGCATCAATCCTTTCTTCCAATGCCTATCTAAATCCTCTTGTATATTCAACACATAGTAACATTTTTGCTAAATGATTAACAAAAGTAGCTGTTTTAACTTCTTGTGTCACAACAATTGCAGAAGCAGTGTGCTAGAAATTAATGTAATTAAAGCTGTTATACCAGCAATAATTAAGCCCACTACCCTCTTGCTTCTGCTTAAAGCCTGACTCATTTCTTCCAGTACTTGTAAGCTTTTTTTTTTTTTTTTTAGAATACCAAGGTTCTGTGATACTCAGGGCACTAAAACAAAAGCTGTTTGATAGACCTCCATAATTGACATGCTGAATTTCCAAACATAAACACAACTTGAAGGTGTACAATCAATGTGACTTACAATACTGTAGAAGAAAGAAAAGTATTTTTAACTTGACAATTATAAGAGTCATAACATCATAAAGAACTGCAGCTAATTTCCATATATGTCTCTGAAAATGTCTAGAATCATACTTCCAAATGAAGACTGTTATTTCCAATATTGGATTGATTTCTAGACCAGTCCATGATTGAGTCTGAATAACTGGTCACATTTAATAACAACACAAGAGACATTATAATTTCTCTTTTTAATTCTCTGTTCCACAAGGTCTAGGAACTTGAGTCAAGGCAGCTTGTCCCATCAAGGGTATAGGTAAGCAATGGTGGATCGGGAACTTATGTCCAGTATAGCTTCCCAGTCACCATTGTCAGGGCACTCAGCAAATGCACAGGTCAGCATCATTCTTTGTCTTGACATCAGCATGTCTCACCCATTGCTCTGGCAGCCACCATGCTCCTTCAGCATTCTGCAGAAAAAACACAAACATGCCCTCTTCTCCATATTTAATACCTGATCATCATCATGCCTTATGCCAGTAAGTGGATAATTTCCTTTCACCTATGAATAAGTTCGCCTAGTTGTAGAGTGCCATAGACACTCACCAGAAAGTTCCTTGACATACAAATTAAAAAAAAAAAAACTAAAAAATAAAATAATAAAAAGAAAATTCTTTAAATAAATTTGTGGTGTATAGGGGTATATCTCCCTCTTTTTTTTTTTTTTAAATTTTATGAAGATATTGTTTTAAATTTTCATGGGCCTATTCCACAGTCTCTTATACTTGACAATTATAAGGAATCCCTGTAATATTGGTAATGTTAAATTACTGCTAAAGAGTCTCAAATGTTCGGCTACCATAGCCAATTCCATTATTTGTTTGTTTGTTTTGCTTTTTCTCTTTTTATTATTGGGTACTTTATTTATCTACATATCAGATGTTATCCCCATTCCCCATTGCCCACCCTCAGAAACCCCTTAACCCATCCTCCCTCCTTCTATTTCTATGAAGGTGTGCCCCCACACACCAATCCACTCCCACCTCCCCTCCCTCGAATTTCCCCTCACTAGGACAATCTGCCTTCAAGGAACCAAGACCCTCCTCTCCCACTGATGCTAGACAATTCCATCCTCCTCTACAAGTACAGCTAGAGACATGGGTCTCTCCATGTGTGTTCTCATGTTTAGACCCAGGGAGGTCTAGTTTGTTGGTATTGTTACTCTACCTATGAGGCCACAAGCCCCTTCAACTCCTTCGGTCTTCTCTCTAGCTCCTCCAGTAAGAACCCTGTGGTTAGTTTGATGGTTAGTTGTGAGCATCCACCTCTGCATATGTCAGGCTCTGGCAGTACCTCTCAGGAGACAGGTATATCAGGCTCCTGCCAGCATGCACTTTAGGACATCCACAACAGTGTTTACATAGGTGATTGCATCTGGGAGGGATCTCCAGGTGGAGGCAGTCACTGGATGATCTGTCCTCCAGTTTCTGCCACACACATTGTCTCATATTTGCTCCTGTGAGTATTTTGTTTCTTCTTCTAAGAAGGACTGAATCACCCACACTTTGGTCTTTTTTTTTTCTTGGGCTTCATGTGGTCTGTGAGTTATATCTTGGGTATTGTAAGAATTTGGGCTAATATTCATTTATCAATGAGTGCATGCCATGTGTGTTCTTTTGTGACTGCGTTACCTCACTCAGAATATTTTCTATTTCCATCCATTTGCATAAGAATTTCTTTAGTTCATTGTTTTAAGTAGCTGATTAATACTCCATTGTGTAAATGTACCACATTTCTTGTATCTATTCCTATGTTGAAGGACATCTGGGTTCTCTCTAGCTTCTGGTTATTATGAATAAGGCTGCTATGAACATAGTGGAACATGTGTCCTTGTTATATGTTGGAGCATCTTTTGGATATATGCCCAGGAGTGGTATCTCTGGATCCACAGGTAAATTATGTCTAATTTTCTGAGAAACCACCAGACTGATTTCCAGAGTGGTTGTACAAGTTTGCAATCCCACCAACAATGGAGGAGTGTTCCTCTTTCTTCACATTCTAGCCAGCATTTGCTGTCATCTGAGTTTTTAGTCTTAGCCATTGTGACTGGTGTGGAGTGGAATCTCAGAGTGGTTTTGATTTCCATTTCCCTGATGACTAAAGATGTTGAACATTTCTTTAGGTGCTTCATGGCCATTTAATATTCCTCAGTTGAAATTTTTTGTTGAGCTCTGTACCCCATTTTTAATAGGGTTAATTGATTATCTGGAGGCTAATTTCTTGAGTTCTTTGTAAATTTTAGATATTAGCTCTTTATCAGATGTAGGACTGGTAAAAATCTTTTCCCAATTTGTGGTTGGCTGTTTTGTCCTATTGACAGTGTTCCTTGCCTTACAGTTGCTTTGCAACTTTATGAGGTCTCATTTATCAATTCTTGATCTTAGAGCATAAGCTATTGATGTCCTGTTCATGAACTTTTCCTCTGTGCTCCTATCTTCCAGGCTCTTCCCCACTTTCTCTTCTATTAGTTTTAGTGTGTCTGGTTTTATATGGAGGTCCTTGATCCATTTGGACTTAAGTTTTGTACAAAAAGTTAAGAATGGATTGATTTTCATTTTCCTACATGCAGACCTTCAGTTCAACCAGCACCACCTGTTGAAAATGCTGTCTTTTTTCTACTCTATGGATTTAGCTCCAGGGTGACAGGGCCAGTGTTGCACCACTGCTCCTGCTCTTGGTCTTAGGCTTAGGCTAGTCAGAGAGATGGCAGCTGATTAAGAACAAGCAAATAGAGTGCCACCATTTTAAAATACCAACTCAACAAAGCAGTGACCAATGTCTGGCAAGAATTCACTAGAAATTTAAGTCTATTTCACCTGAGAGTAAAAGTTGTATGTTTTTAAAGAAAGTGAGTGAGTAAGCACTGAGATAAGTCACATGACTCCTAGTCTGGGAACCCTGAACAAAAAATTGCTTGTTCCCTGCTGTGAGAAAACACAGGTTACTTTTTTTTTTTAAGAATAGAAGGAAGTAGCTTACTTCTATGACAGGGAGATTTGAACTGTGAATTAAAATTGAGATTATTTGTTTTTAAGATAGATTTAAAAACAGTTTTGTCTGATTCATGTGGGGAATCTCACCTGTGGTTTGGAACAAAGATAGGTAGAAAAAATTTGTCTGTGGCTCTAGGCACAGAACCACAGACAGACAGGTATACTTTTTAGCCAAGAGAGCTAAATAAATAAGCCTTTTTATGGAGCAGTTACTGATTTAAGTATAAAGTTAAAATATAGGGATTATTTGCTTTTAGGAAAGATTTATAAACTGATTTGTTAGAATCACATGGGAATTATTGCCTGTGGTTTGGAACTTAGATAGGAAAAATTGTCCTGACTCTGGAGTAGAGAATACAGTGTATAAGTGGAAGCTGTTCTGTATTACATAGCCAAACAGATAGATGGTATTAATAAAAAACTGTTTTAGGCAGAGAGCCAAACAGAAAAGTAGTGTAACTAAGGTGTATTCAGATGATATGAAGTTATATTGCCTCACATGAGACTCAGATTTTGTCTAATGTGGGCCCCACGAGCATTCTAGGTTTGTTTCCTGCTTGGCAAAATAAGGAAGGCCTAAGAATAGGCACATACAGTATTTTAGTTATTAAATTAATTTTATTTTCAAGATGGGTGTGATTTTCACTTTTGTGGTTATATTTTTCCTCTGGGAAAGAGGTCAAGATAGAGGTTTTTCTGGTTACTGGTTCAAAGACATGGTGTTTTGGGGAAAAGATTTTGTCTGTGTATTTTCAGAAGAGATGATTAAGGTTTTTGGTAAAAGGTTTTGTCTGTGTGTTTTCAGAAGAGCTGATTTAAACATTTCTACCTCCCAGAATTATATGGTTTAAACATGACAGAGGCAGGTCGCCAGAAGACTAGATTTCAGAATTCAAACAAAAAATTATCTTGATATTAAAATGTATTTTGAGAATTATATATTGCAGAATATACAGCCTTGGTGTATCTACTCATCAAGTAAGCTGAGCAGACCTACTTGAACTTTTAATGTCCCAGAATTTCAGCTGGATGCAGTGAAGACACAGATGTCAGAGGCTTATCAATTTACCCTCCCTCCCTGCCCCTCTTCTAATATCTCAACACCCAAATTCAGCTTGAAGAAGTTAATGAAGAGTCATGTTTTGTGCTTTCCATAATTTCAGTTAGTTCAGTCATTCTGGATTTCTGACAGGGTTGAAGACATGTAGTCTCATAGCCAACCCAGGCTATTTACTTTGGGAGAACATATTTGAGAGGATGGTTTTCAGCTGACATTCACTCTGAAGCTAAGGCATAAGCAAGGTTCAGAACTAATTCTGAGAGATTGACTAGGAGAGATGACAGCAGTTCTATTTAGATAACAAAAATATGGACTGGGTATTAGGTCTATCTTGAAACTTACTGATACAAATTGGTATAGTTGTGCTGTAATTGTATTTTGAGAGAAAAGGTTTTTTTTGTTGTTGTTGTTGGTTTTTTTTTGTCTCTGTTTTTTTTTTATAGGAAGGGTGATATGTAGTGGAAAAATTTCCCCAAAAGTTAGGAGTAACTAAGGTGGGAGGAGTAAGGAGAGGAAGAGGAGGAGTGAGAGACAGCAATGTAAGAGGATAGAAAGTTACACATTTATGCAGAGCAGTCCTGGGTAACAAATTATATCCAAATTATATCTAGGTTAGTTAACTGGTTAACACCTTTAATTATGTGAGCATCTTGTTAATTGAGCATTACCAAACACATAAAGCCTTGATTAATCTTTAAGCATTAGAGTCTCATTTTCTATCAGGTACTGTGTGGATGGTGGGATGGTCTGGGTTCAGGCCAGCTTTGTAGAGACAGCTTGTAAGATTGGCAGAGCCATCTCCCATACTGGAAGTGGGGGCCTGAACTGGTGTTTCTGGTTGGCTGTTTTTAGCTGTGTCTTAAACATGGCCTCTGGAAGCTTCCAGCCGCAAAGTGCTTGGCTTCAGGCCTCAGTGAAGGGCGGCCTAAGCTAAGTAGAGCTGCCACCACATAGATAGTTGGCCTCTCCAGTGGTCTTCTTTAAATATCCAACTCAACAGGTTTTAGCTCCTTTGTCAAAGATCAAGTGACTGTAGGTAAGTAGGTTCATTTCTGGGTCTTCTATTCTATTCTATTGATCTTCTTGCCTATCTCTGTAACAATACCGTGCAGTTTTTATCACTACTACTCTGTAGTAAAGCTTGAGGTTAGGGATGGTGATTCCCCCAGATGTTATTTTATTGTTGAGAATACTTTTGTTATCCTGGGGTTTTTGTTATTGCAAATGAATTTGCAAATTGCTCTTTCTATCTCTATGAAGAATTGATTTGGAATTTTGATAGGGATTGCAATAAATTTGTAGATTGTTCTTGGCAAGATGACCATTTTTTTTTCTATATTAATCCTGCTAATCCATGAGCATGGGAGATCTTTCAATCTTCTGAGGTCTTCTTCAATTTCTTTCTTCAGAAACTTGAAATTCATGTCATACAGATCTGTCACTTGCTTGGTTAGATTCACTCCAAGATATTTTATATTATTTGTGACTATTGTGAAGGATCTCATTTCCTTAATTTCTTTCTCAGCCTGTTTATCTGTCGAGTAGAGGAAGGCTACTGATTTGTTTGAGTTCATTTTATATCTATCCACTTTTCTGAAGCTGTTTATCAGGTTTAGGAGTTCTCTGCTGGAAGTTTTGGGGTCACTTAAGTATACTATAATATCATCTGCAAATAGTGATATTTTGATTTCTTCCTTTCCAATTTGTATTCTGTGACCTCCTTTTTTTGTCTAATTGCTCTGGCTAGAACTTCAAGTACTGTATTGAATAGGTAGTGTGAGAGTGGGCAGTCTTGTCTAGTCCCTGATTTTAGTGGGATTGCTTCAAGTTTCTCTCCATTTAGTTTGATGTTGGCTACTGGTTTGCTATTACTATGTTTAGGTATGGACCTTGGATTACTGTTTTGTTTTTTTTCCAAGACTTTTAGTATGAAGGGATATTGAATTTTGCCAAATGTTTTCTCAGCATCTAGTGCGATGATCATGTGTTTTTTTCTTTGAGTTTGTTTATATAGCGGATTACATTGATGGATTTCCATATATAGAACCATTCCTGCATTCCTGGAATAAAGTCTACTTGATCATGATAGATGATTGTTTTGGTATGTTCTTTCATTTGGTTTGTGAGAATTTTATTGAGTATTTTTGCATTGATATTTTTATTGGTCTGAAGTTCTCTTTCATTGTTGGGTCTTTGTGTGGTTATATATGAGAGTAATTGTAGCTTTATAAAACAAATTGGGTAGTGTTCCTTCTGTTTCTATTTTGTGGAATAATTTATAAAGAGTTGGTATTAGGTCTTCTTGGAAGGGTTGATAAAATTCTGCACTAAAACCATCTGGTCCTGAGCTTTTTTTGGTAGGGAAACTTTTAATGAATGATGCTATTTCCTTAGTGGTTATAGGACAATTTACATGGTTTGTCTGATACTGAATTAACTCTAGTGTCTGGTATCTTTCTAAGAAATTGTCCATTTCACCCAGTTTTTTCCAGTTTTGTTGAGTATAGGCTTTTTTAGTAGGTTCTGATGAATTTTTGAATATCCTCACTTTCTGTTATTATTTCTCCCTTTTCAGTTCTGATTTTACTAATTTTGATACTCTCTCTGTGCCCTCTGGTTAGTTTGGCTAAAGGTTTATCTATCTTTTTGTTTTTCTCAAAGAACCAGCTCTTGGATTTGTTGATTATTTATATAGTTCTTTTTGTTTCTACTTGTTTAATTTCAGCCCTGAGTTTGATCATTTCCTGCCTTCTACTCCTCTTGGATGCATTTGCTTCTTTTTGTTCTAGAGCTTTTAGGTGTACTGTCAAGCTGCTAGTGTGTGCTCTCTCCAGTTATTTTTTGTAGGCACTTAGAGCTGTTAGTTTTTCTCATAGCACTGCTTTAATTGTGTCCCACAAGTTTTGTTATAACAGGTCCTCATTTTCATTAAATTCTAAAAAAATTTCTAATTTTTTCTTTACTTTTTCCCTGACCAAGTTATCATTTAACAGAGCATTGGTCAGTTTACATGTGTATGTGGCTTTCCATTCATTTTATCATTATTGAAGACCAGCCTTAGTCCGTAGTGATCTGATAAGATGCATGGGATTATTTCAATCTCCTTGTATCTGTTGAAGCCTGTTTTGTGACCAGTTATGTGGTTAATTGTGGAGAAGGTACCATGCTGTGCTGAGAAAAGGTATATTCTCTCTTTTTTTGGAAAAAATGTTCTATAAATATCTGCTAAATCCATTTGGTTTATAACTTTTCTTAGTTTTACTGTGTCTCTGTTTAGTTTCTGTTTTTATGATCTGTTCATTGATAAGAGTGGAGTGTTGATGTCTCCCACTACTTTTGTGTGAAGTGTATTGTGTGCTTTGAGCTTTAGTAAGCCTTCTTTTATGAATGTGGGTGCTCTTGCATCTGGTGCATAGATGTGCATTTGATGACTATAAAGTGTCCATTATTACTTTCTTGATAACTTCTGGTTGAAAGTCGATTTTATTTGGTATTAGAATGGCTACTCCAGCTTATTTCTTTGGACCATTTGCTTGGAAAATTGTTTTCCAGTCTTTTATTCTGAGGTAGTGTCTGTCTTTGTCACTGAGATACATTTCCTGTATGCAGCAAAATATTGGGTTCTCTTTTCATATTCAGTCTGTTAGGCTGTCTTTTTATTGGGAAATTGAGTACATTGATGATAAAATATATTAAGGAGAAGTGATTGTTGCTTCCTGTTATTTTTGTTATTAGAGGTGGAGTTATGTTTGTGTGGTTATATTCTTTTGGGCTTGTTGGAAGAAGTTTACTTTCTTGCTTTTTCTAGGGTATAATTTTCCTCCTTGTGTTGGTGGGTTTTTTTTTTCTATTATTGTTTGTAGGGCTGGGTTTGTGGAAAGATACTGTGTAAATTTATTTTTGTCATGGAATATCTTGGTTTCTCCATCTATGGTAACTGAGAATTTTGCTGGGTATAGTATCCTAGACTGGCATTTGTGTTCTCTTAGGGTCTGTATGACATCTTTCCAGGATCCTATGGCTTTTACAGTCTCTGGTGAGAATTCTGGTGTAATTCTGATAGATCTGCCTTTAGGTTACTTCACCTTTTCCCCTTACGCTTTTAATATTCTTTCTTTGTTTTGTGCATTTTGTGTTTTGATTATTATGTGACAGGGTGAATTGCTTTTCTGCTCTAGTCTTTGGACTTCTGTAGGATTCTTGTATGTTCATAGGCATCTATTTATGTTAGGGTAGTTTTCTTTTATAATTTTCTTGAAGATATTTACTGGCCCTTTAAGTTGGGAATCTTTCCTTTCTTCTATACCTATTATCTTTAGATTTGGTCTTCTCATTGTGTCCTGAATTTCCTGGATGTTTTGGGTTAGGAGTTTTTGCATTTTGTATTTTTATTGACAGTTGTGTCAATGTTTTCTATGGTATCTTCTGCACCTGAGATTCTCTCTTCTATCTCTTATATCCTGTCAGTGATATTTGCATCTATGACTCCTAATCTCTTTCTTAGGTTTTCTATCTCCTGGGTAGTCTCCCTTTGTGATTTCTTTATTGTTTCTACTTCTCTTCCAGAATTATTTTGTTCAATTCCTGTTTGGTTGTGTTTTCTTGTAATTCTTTAAGGAATTTTTTGGTTTTCTCTTTAATGGCTTCTACTTGTTTACATGTGTTCTCCTGTATTTCTTTGAGGGAGTTACTTATGTCCTTCTTAAAGTCTTTTATCATCATCATGAGAAGTGATTTTAAATCTGAATCTTGCTTTTCTGCTGTCATTGGGTATTCAGGACTTGCTATGGTGGGAGTACTAGGTTCTGATGATGGCAAGTAACTTTGTTTTCTGTTGCATATATGCTTGCTCTTGCCTTTCACCATCTGGTTATTTCTAGTGCTACCTTTATTCACTATCTCTGATTGGAGCCTGTCTGTCCTGTTATCTTGGCTGTGACAGAACTTCTCAAAGTACAGCTGTTTCTGTGATCCTGTGGTCATGAGACCCTGATTGTGATAGTTCCTGAGAGTCAGGCTGCTTCTGGGCTCCTGAAATCCTGGTGTGTCCAAGCTCCTGAGATCCTGTGATCCTATTGTCCTACATTCCTATGTGTTAGAGCTCCTGGGAGTCCAGTCCTTTTGGGGTTTTGGGAGGTTGAGTGCAGAGCTGAAGCCTTAGGGCTGCTCCAGGTGCAGGTGCAGACAGACCTGTACAAAATACTTAACAGAGAAAATTTAAGTAGAATAAATTTAAGAAATAGTCTTAAAGGTAAGTATCATCCTTAACATTTAGGTAAATACACATTAAAATTCTCTGAGTTTTTAAATTACCCAATTAGGATAACTAAGATTAAGAGAGCAAGTGAAAACCAATGAGTTTTTCTATTCTCCACGTATGCATATGTGTGTGTGTGTGTGTGTGTGTGTGTGTAGCATTACTTCTTCCATACTTATTATTGCTATATAAAATAACACACACATTATTTTATAGCAATAATAAATAAGTAAGAAGTAATTAATTTAAGAAGATGTTAGGGAGAAAACTAGGCAAATTTGGAAAGAATAGTGTAGATGAAAATGTTTTAAATAAAATAGTCATCATAAAATTCTTAAAATAAAATAAATGTAAAAATATGAAAAGAGGACTTCTAGGGAACTCTAGTTGCTACCATCTCAGCAGAAGATAGTTGTTCCAAACTGATGAATTTAAATATGCAAAGTATCTCTATACAACCAAATAATAACAATAAATCATATCAAAACAAAGAATAAAATAAAATAAATCAAGTATCTAATGATAGGTTTGGTCAATAAAAATTCAATTAAGACAAAGGCCCAATATATTCAATTCTACAACACAAATATGGCAGCTCTTATGTGAAAAACTCAAAGCACTAAGTGTTTAATCCTGTCTCAATAGAGACAAAATAATGAAACAAACAACAGAAAACGCAAATGATGACTTAGTTACTAACACAAATGCAATGATAAACAGCAAAAACAAATCTCAAACAGTAGTTGGGAAAAGACAATTAAAATTGGAACAAAAATTAATGAAATAAAACTGAAAATTATAAAGAATTAACAAAAGAAAGAGTTAGTGCTTTGAGAGAAAAAAAATTTAACAATATTGACAAAAATAATCAATTAGCCAAAAGGAACAAAATAAGTTTTAAATTATAAAGTTTAAATATGTGTTTCAGTTATGGTGTCATTGCTGTAAAGAGATACCATGACAAAGTCAAGGCTTTTAAAAGAAAACACTTAATTTGGTCTAGCTTATAGTTAAAGAAGTCAGTCCATTATTATCATTACAGGAAGCATGTGCAAACTATAGGTACACATGTTGCTGGAGAAGGAGCTGAGAGTTCTACATGTTGATCTGAAGGCAGCCAAGAGGAAACTAGAATTTCACACTGAGCAAAAGTCAAGCATAGGAAAGCTCAAAGCACTCCTACACAGCCACACATTTCTCCCAACAAGGACACATCTCCTGATAATACCACTCCCTGTGGCCAGGCATTCAAACATATGAATCTATGTGAGCCAAAACTATTCAATCTACCACAATACAAAAAGAAAAGTGTTAGAACAGATATCTTGAATATCAGAAAATCATGTGGACACCTTTAAAAATAACCCAAACTCCATTAAATTGGGAAACCTAAATAAAAGTGATAAATTTATAGATGAATGTGACATAATACCCAAAAATAAGACATGATTTAATAAATAATTTAAACACACCTATTAGCAATGTGATTGACAAATTAAGATATTTTTCAACTATAAAAATCTTAGAACCAGATAATTTTATTGTAGAGTTCTTTTTGAACTACAAAGATGAACTAACACCAATATAATTCATTTTATCTCATAAAATAGATGAAAGGTTTTCAAGTATTTTATAAGCCCAATATTACCGTGATATAGATGCAAAAGTTTTCAATTACCACATTGTCAAATAAACTTCAAGATGACATCATAAAGATTACTTATCATGACAATATTGCCTTGATTCCTGCAATGAAAAGGTTAATTATCATAATTAAAATAAATATAATTTATTACATGAATTGATTGAAAGACAAAAGTTACATATTAATCTTCAAAGTCTCAGAAATAGCCCTTTGATTAAACTCAGCATTCCTTTAATGATTAACACATGAGAAGGTAGGGATGGAGGAGCATATGTCATTACAGCAAGGTCTATCTATGACACCAAAACACCATTCTGCTCAGTGAAGAAAGAGTAAAAGTGTTCCTGTTAATGTCATAAACAGAATAAAGGTATTCACACCCTCTACTTCTACTACTTCTATTCAGTACAATGTTTGAAGTCTTAGCTAGAATTAGCAAATAGAACAGAATTGAAAGTGTGCCATTAGTTGTATTGTGGGTATTCCATGTTCTTTGCCTAATATCCACTTATCAGTGAGTATATACCATGTGTGGTCTTTTGTGACTGAGTTGCCTCACTCAGGATGATGAAAGGAAGACTAAAGAGTGGATGTTTCCATCCTACTTAGAAGGGGGAACAAAATAATCGAGGGAAGAAGAGGGTGGGAGGGACTTGTGAGGAAGAGAAGAGGGGGCAGGAAAAAAAGAGGAGAAGAATCAGGTATGGGAGGAGATGCCTGAGGAGATATACCAAGGGTCAGGAAATTGAACAGAGGTGTGTAGCTATGAGGGATTGGGATCTGAGAGTAGCAACCAGAAATTCCCAGGTGCCAGGAAATCAAGAGCATCCCAGGACCCCACAAGGATGACATTAACTAAAATATCCCACAAAGGAGAGGGAGAACCTGTCAAGACCTTACCAAGAGGTTAGGCATGTCTGTCACCCCACCTCTCCAGTTGAAGGATGGGGCCACTCACCCATTACAAATATTTTAACCTAGATTGCTCCTGTCTAAAAAAAATACAAGGACAAAGAGTGGAGCAGAAACTGAAGGAAAGGCCATTCAGAGAGTGCCACACCCGGGAGTTCATCCTGCACGTAGACACCAAACCCAGACCCTATTGCCAATGCTAAGAAGTGCTTGCTGACAGGAGCCTAATACAACTGTCTCCTGAGAGGCTCTGCCAGATCCTGACCAATACAGATTGGGATGCTCACAACCAACCATCAAAATGAGCACATAGACCCCAATGGAGAAATTAGGGGAAGGACAGAAGGAGCTGAAGCTGGCTTATCTGGCAAAAATGGGAGGGAAGGCCCTTGGTGCTGTGAAGGCTCCATGTCCCAGGTTAAAGGAATGCTAGGGTAGTGAGAGGCAGGAGTAGGTAGGTAGGTAGGGGAGCACCCTCACAGAAGAAGGGTAAGGGGGGATGGGATGGGGGTTTGCAGAGGGGAAACTGAAAAAGAGGATAACATTTGAAATGTAAATAAATAAAACAGCCAATTATTAAAACAGAGGGGGTTGGAGGTCGGGGGTCGAGGGATCAAAAAAAGAGACAGAGACAGATAGAAATAGAGATAAAGAGATGGTTAGAGTCAGAGGGAGACAGAGACAGTCAAAGAGAAGAAAAATGCCACACAGATTTACCTACAGGTCAGTCTTATGAAGGCAGTTTCTCATTTGAGATCCCCCTCTTCCTAGTTATGTTCAAGAGTATGTTGACAAATACTAACACAACCAGGTTTTCTTCCCCATTTGAATCTTTAAGTGAATTGATATTACAGAAAGATTGTCCCTGATTAGGCTTTCCTCACATTCCTCTTGAGGGAAACTTTTAGGATCAACAATAATTAACGTATATATCTTTTTAAAAAAGAGAGAGAAAGTGTGCCATTAGGAAAAGACTTCAAAGCAATCTTCCTTGCAAACTACGTGACTCTACATATGGGGTCTTACATAAAAGCACCACATGTTCCCTCTCATGTGCGCTACCTTAAAATGTAGCTTAAAATTTTTGTCCTGTTTGTTTTACTTGATGTGGATTTGGAACCAAGACATTAGAAAGGATACCTTGAAAGAATAAGCTTTAAGTGAGGATGCATAGACTAATATATATAAAATAAAATGAATCAGAAAAGTTTAAACAAGGCAGGGTTAAGTGGGAGAAAACAAAGAGTGAGTAATCAAATGAAGGGTCTATAAAGAGCTAAATAAAACTGCTCTGAAATTGCGATGCTGTTGGAGATATGGGGCCGTTGTGATGACTGTCTTTATAAGTCTACTTTTTATGCAATCTTTAATATTGTTTATTTGTCTTGCAGTTTTAAGATTTTTAACCATGGTATACATTTGAGCTGTACTTTTCTAATTATCTATTAGGGCTTCTCAATGCCTCTTAAGTTGCATGTCTAGATTTTTTCTTACATTTGGAAATTGTTTTTTTGTTTAAACTTTATTGACCAGTTTTTCTCTATCTTAATTTTTATATCTTATACAATAGATTCCTATTGTTTGTGCCTATTATGACATGATTTGATTTGGAAATTATGTGTATGTTTTATGATAATTTGTTTCATTACTTTCTGAAGTTCTTTAGCCTATTATTAATCTATGATATTCTTTCTTCTGTTTGAGTCAGTATTTTTGTGATTCTTTTTTCATTTTTAATTAATGGAACCCATTCCTTAGTTCACTCCTGTTTCTTTGTTCTTTGTTTCTTTCCTTTCTTCCTTTCTTTTCTCTCTCTCTCTATTTCCAATTTTCTTGCTGAATATTTTTTGTTATTGATTTTATATATTTATATATGTATGCATGTATATATAATTTATCTATCTATCCAAATATATTTCTGAAGCCTCTTCAATATTATTTTATATAATGCATCAGAATAACAGAAGACTAAATCCAAAATTGCATTTTGTATTTTTGATCCAGCCTACTCTGAGGTAGTTCTAAAGGCTGGATTATTTCCTCTGGACTATTACTTATTCAATCTTGTCTACATAATGAAGTTCCCAATGAGACCTCTGTATATGAAATTTCAGGAGAAGTTCCTGGTCAATGAGTATATGTTTGAGCTGGTAAGCAAATGCATTCTAGATTCATAGGGAGAGATTACAGAAGATCTGTGGGTACACCTACTGTAGATCTTATGTCACGTGTCATTTCATCTACTTGCTTGCCATCTTATCATTAAAATTAGATTCCAATTATGAGTTTGCTTTCTCAAAGTCTGTTATCATCACTCTTAAGATCTAATGCTAGGGTATTTGTGTGAACTCTTAAGTCTGTTGCCTACTTGTTAGAATTACAGACACTTTCAGCACAGAAATGTTAATTGTTTCTTTAGTGAGAACAGTTGTACCAATGACTGAGTTCTTAACTTGCAGAGAAGATTCTGTTCTAACCATAGTCTTATTTCTCAACATTACATTGTGAATGGGATTTGAACAGAAATGTTTTAAATATGTGTCAGCTATTAAGTCTATAATCCATAATATGACAACAACGTAACTAATCCGATGAATCTTAAGAGAAAAAGGAACTAAACTTTATAAGCTATAATTTCTTTAATCACATAAAAAAATCACACAACTTTAAAACTAATATTTCCTTCAAAGATGAGTATAATTTCAATAAATAGAAGACGGGATAAAGATAAGCTCTAAAGAATAGCATAAGTTTTAAATGGAAGGATATAAAAAAATATAACTGAGGAGCACATATTAGTATGGTGGGAATACAAGCTGGTACAACCACTCTGGAAATCAGTCTGGCAGTTCCTAAGGAAATTGAACATAGTACTATCTGATGACAGAGCTATACCACTCCTACGCATCCCAAAGGACGCTCCAACATATAACAAGTACACATGCTCCACTATGTTTATAGAGGCCTTATTTATATTAGCCAGAAGCTGGAAAGAACCCAGATATCCCTCAACAGAGGAATGAATACAGAAAATGTATAAATTCACAGAATGGAGTACTACTCAGCTATTAAAAAACATGCCTTCATGAAATTATTAGGCAAATGAATGAAACTAGAAAATATCATCCTGAGTGAACTAACCCAGTCACAAAAGAACACACACGGTATGTACTCACTGATCAGTGGATATTAGGAAAGAAGCTTGGAGTATCCATAATACAACTCAGAGACCATATAAAGAAGGAAAACCAAAGTGTGGATGCTTCAGACCTACTTAGAAGGGGGAACAAAATAATCATAGGAGATTGAGGGTAGGAGGGACTTGTGAAGAAGAGAGGAAAAAGGGGGAGCAGGATCAGAAGTGGGTGGAGACACAGAGATGTATAAAGGGTCAAGAAATTGAATAGAGGTATGCAGCAATAGGGGATGGGGAACTTGGGGTAGCCATGAGAAACTCCCAGATGTCAGGAAAGCAAGAGGCTCCCAGGATCCAAGAGGGATGACATTAGCTGAAACACCCAGCAAAGGGGATAGAGAATGTGTAGAGATCATATCAAGAGTTTAGGCACAGCCCCTGGTTGAAGGATGAGGCCATCCACCCACCGCAAAATTTCTAACCCAGAACTGCTCCTGTCAAAAGAAAATACAGGGACAAAGAGTAGAACAGACACTAAAGGAAAGGCCATCCAGAGACTGTTTCACCTAGGGATCCATCCAATATGCACCTACAAAACCCAGACCCAATTACTGATGCCATGAAGTGCTTGCTGACAGGAGCCTGACATAGCTGTCTTCTGAGAGGCTCTGTCAGAGTCTTACCAATACAGATGTGGATTTTTGCAGGCTACCATAGGACTGAGCAAGCAGACCCCAATGTAGGAGTTAGAGGAAGAACTGAAGGAGCTGAAGGGGTTTGCAACTCCATAAGAAGAACAATACCAACCAACCAGATGCCCCAGAACTCTCAGGGACTAAACCACCAACCAAAGAATACACATAGAGGGACCCATGGCTCCAGCTTCATATGTAGCAGAGAATGGCCTTATCTGGCATCAGTGGGAGGCGAGGCCCTTGGTTCTTTTGGAGACTTGAAGTTCCAATGTAGGAGAATGCTAGGGAAGTGAGGTAGGAGGGGGTGGTTGGGTGGGTGAGTACCCTCATAGAAGCAAGTAGAGGGGGGAAGGTTGTGGAGGGGAAACTGGGAAGGAAATAACACTTGAAATGTAAATAAGTAAAATAACCAATAAAAAATTAAGAAAAAAACAAATACAGTTATCTTCAAAAGTTACACAAAGTCCCAGTACATGTACAGTGAAGGGGCTGGAGAGATCACTCAGTGGTTAGGAGAACTTAGAGTTCTAGAAGAACACCAATTTGATTCCCATCACAACTCAAACTTTCCTATAACTCCAGCTTTACCATTTCCCTGTTCCTCTCTCAGCCTTCATGGAAACCAACACATACACTCACATTAACAATAAGCCCTAAAGATGTTTATAAATCAAGAAGCAGCAAATTTTTCAAAAACAAAGTCAGATATAATAAATAATTTTGTTGGAAAGTTTATCTTGTTTGAAACTTCATATATAAGTAAAAAGTCATGTTAACCTTTAATGCTACATGAGCCTGTGCCTTTTTTGTAATGAATGTTTGAGGTGTGAGTTATCCTAATAGTGTAGGCAATATTTTATTTTATGGTTGTTTAGAATAATGTTTGATTCCTTGACTTCATAGCTGATATGAATGATATAAGCTTTGTATTATTAACCACTGAATTAAACCACAAGCCTTTTGTTTTTCTAAGGGGAACAAACTGTACATATTTTTAGTTAGGTTGGCACTTTACCGGCTACTCTGTGTACTGTTTATTTTTCTTATGTCTGTTAAATGGAAGAAATTACTTGTGGGCAGATACAAGCATACAATATAAGTAGTAGTAATGATTTTATGTGAAAATTGTTATGTTATAGAAAGTTAGGTAATTTGTCCACTGGATTTATTACACTCAAGCTATGAAAATCACTACTACATTGTGCAGTAATACTTTATTTCAAATTTTAATATTGTCTAGATGCCCATCTTTTATTTTTTATTTTATACATCATATTGGAAATAAAGTCATGAATAAAAAGAACATTTAAGATAAGTTTGCATCAAAGAATATCTATTTATATAAGAACTTTTAAAAAGAATATCTATATAAAAACTTTTAAATTTTATAATTTATAGTGTGGAAAGACATTATTCAATATTGTTTTGTCTGTGAGGTATCACAAATTGGCCTTAAGGTATTACACAGAGAAATTATAAATATGAACAAGCTAAATCTACATATTTAGGTCTTTGAGCAAAAGATATAATATAAAATGCAGTAATTCAAGCATTATTCTTCCAACTATTGTACATAGGATGGAGGTGCAATATCTGTCAAGCTCCAAGCTTAGAGCGGTAGCAGGTGGTTAGCTAATAGAAACTTTTCTTTGTCTTCTTCATTATTGGTCATACGTGTACTTACATTCTTTTCCAAGTTTTTCTACAATCTGTAAAGTATGACAAAGTATAATCTTATGTTACATATGTGTTTTTTTACAGATGGTTTTTATACATGTTATTAATGAAAAGTTTTCTTGAATACTGTCTTTTGAAAAACTCATGTGTTCTCTGGCTTGATTATACTTGTGAATAGATAAAACACTAAAGTCCAAGTCATTATTTCCTTTATGAACCTATGTGAAACTAATCAATGTATTGTGGAATAATATAAGAATGCTGGAAAACTCACAAGTAATTTCATGCTTAAAAATTAATGGGAACAATGAACTAATTTTTTATTACTAAAAAGGAAGGTGGCACAGCACACAGTAGATGCATGTGATAATGGAGGAAACATCTGAACTATTAAGAGCATTCAGTGGTTCTCTATATTTATATGGCTATTGAACATGTTCAAAAGAGAGAGGAGATACAATTATTGTGCTAGGAAAGAAGCTGAACTTAACTGGAATTGATATATTTTAAATATGGTAGCATGTAACACTTGCAGCATTCAATAACATTTTCAGAATTTACAGAAATTCCACTTGAATGATATAGTTAATAGCATAATTATATAAAAATACATTCTGAAACATGATAACTCTTTACTAAAATTATAATGCATTTTATAGATTGACTGTAATGCAGTATTTCAAGTTCATTTCTTAACCTATGCTTTATACAAAGCCCACAGTCTAGGAGTGAAAATACTGCATCCATAAGAGGAGACAGTGAAGCATACATTTAGTTTTGTGGTTGGTCATAAAAAATTATTCATGAGTATAGGAGTAGCAACTCTATCCTCATTTTCCACAAGAGCTACGGATTGTCTGGTACAGAATAAAGATCAGAGGGTATGACAAGAGAATGAATAATTCTCCAATCAGATGATGAGCAAACTAGCCAGATTAGGTACAGTTGTTCCCAACAGGGAAACAGTAGAGAATCGTGAAATTTTAGACAGTATTAAAGGTTAGTGGAATTTTCATTGCTTTCTTAGGTTTTATATTAATGATTTTGAGATTACATTTGTGTCTGCTCATATTAATTAGGAGACTTTTATATTCATTTTATTCCATACTTTATATGCTCATGGTATAGAGCAGTACATTATTAGACAGATAACTATGCTATGTCTAAACTTTATGTCCTCAATAATTATCTTTTATTCATTTGAGTTTGCATAGCTCTTTCTAATAAGGACTACATGGAATGCTATGGGATATTAGAAGTGAATGAGGTATAACAATTGTAGTAGCAAAATTATACCCAGTTGAAAACTACTAGTACGAAGATTGAATAAACTACGTTTTAATTAATCATTTATTTTATATTTATTGATGCATTTGTTGAGAATATTCTCTATAGCAAACATACTGTAATGCTGTTTAGAAAAAGAGAGACCTAATTAGGGATTTATTAGAACAGGTACTTAATTCTGCTAATTTTATGAACTTATCCACCTTTCAGAGTCAAACGTTCATGTAAATTTTATAAAGTCAAGTACCCCTTACCTCCTTTGGAATGGTAATTTAATTCACTTTTAGTACTGGTAGCTTTAGTTTTTATTGTTTGTGTTTCCTTTTAGGTTGTCACTGCATCCTGTTGAAATTTTTATTGATATTTATTTACTTGTATTTTTATTTATGTATTTGTGTGAAGTCCTGCTTATTAGTGAGCACCAGTACACTGAGATACTCTCAAAATCCAGAAGAAAATATTGGAGGCTTGGCTGTAGAATTACAGAAAGTAGTGAGTGGCCCTATGTGAGTGGTGATAAATTACCTCCTGTCCTTTGGTTCTCTGCAGAAATAGCAAGTGTTCTTAACCACTGAGCCATCTCTGCAGCTAGGATTTTAACTATTGAATAAGAGGATGTATTTTCAAGAGCTATAGACACACATAGGACATTCAAAGAAGAAGATGATGACAAAGAGGTGTAGGAGGAGGAAGAAGAAGAGGAGGAGGAGAAGGAGGAGGAGGGGAGGAGGAGAAGAAGGAAGAGGAAGGGAAGGGGGAGGGGAGGGGGGAAGGGGGAAGTATATTCTAGTAAAGTTTTTGTTTTCTTGTCTATAAAATCTCCTGTACCACATCATTCCTTTTGAAGAAAAATAGAAATGTAAGATTTGTTTTTAAACTGTAAAGTGTCATATTGGGAGCCGACTTTTAGCAGAAAGTGGCTAGAAAACAGCTATCAACTTTGCAGCCATCTGGAACCATATACCGTGACGAGAGACTTGCTTTTCAATAGCCTACAACAGCTGAAGCACACTCTGATAAATATCTTGTTTATCCCACATAGCTTGTTTTGCTGTTTAGTGCCCCTAGCTGCAAGGAGCACGTGGTATCCATGCCTGCAAGACATGCTGTGCACGTTCTATTCATGCCATACATGCCTGTAAGGTGCACGTTCTATCCACCCCTGCAAGGCACGTGGTATCCACATGCCTACAAGACACGTGGCAAAAGCCTATAAATACCCCAGACTTTCCTTCAAAGAAGAACAAATAAGAGAGAGAAAATAAGAGAGAAAAATAAGAGAGGAGCCCTTCAATGAGATAGATAATAAAAGAGAGACAATAAAAGAGACTTGAGACTTGACTA
Source organism: Rhabdomys pumilio (assembly GCA_030674055.1). Lineage (NCBI taxonomy): Eukaryota > Metazoa > Chordata > Mammalia > Rodentia > Muridae > Rhabdomys > Rhabdomys pumilio. The sequence continues at coordinate 126,954,303 of JANHMN010000002.1, read as the reverse complement.
CAGATCCTCTGGCTTGTCTCTGTTCCTCATGTCTCTTCCTCTTCGTACTCCTACACTCTCTCTTGCTAAACTCTGACCTGTGGACCGAAGCAGCAGCACAGGCCAGGACATTTTGGCCCCCAAGCCAGACAGAGTACTGACCACAAGAGTGTCATTTATTTTTTGGTATAGTTATCATACTACTCAATGTGTCTTTAGATTGCCCTCTTCTTGTATTATTTTCAACAGCCACTAACTTTGCCTAGTATAGTTTAGGAGTTGTAAATTGTCACAGAAATTTAAAGCAGGTTCTTGTTGACACACAGCACAAATTATATATGGGGACAGTAGTTTGGTTTTGTTGTTGTTGTTATGTTTTGCTCTTTTTGTCTTCAATTGTTTCTGATTCAGTATATATTAAGATAATTGTTCTGTTAACTGAAAACTACTCTGTCATTGTGAAAAAATAAAATACAGCTCTTTAATTGACATTCTGGATGCTCCTAAGTAAGCACCAATTTTTTAATTAAAAAAATAGAATGTGATAGCTGTTGGATTCTTTGGTTCCTGGGGCTATCTTGTGCCAAAGAAATTAAACCCAGCTGTTTGCTACATAGCTAACTTGTTAGGAGAGCAAAGTTTTCAGTTTGTTTTCATAAAAGATAAGTTTGTATTTTTAAATTTCAAGGTTACATTTTGTCTTGAAGGTTACTGGATTGTAATCTTTTCTTAATCCTTTTGTCAACACATAGTTATAGAAAAGAACAGCCTTTTTTATTTTTGAATTCCTTATTTTCCTACCACATCTTGTTAGAAGAGGTCTAGGACATTATGCTTATCAGACACACTGTGGAAACCAGGAGTGTAGCAAGTGTTCTAAGCTCAACAAATAAAGGGCATGTGTCTACCTCTGGAATTGAACCGTACTTTGTGTTTATAGAAATAATAATGCCAATCACACTTAGATCCATACCTAAGTACCTCAGTATGACTTTGTAACTTTTCTCACTGCCTATCTAAGCCACTGAATTTCACTGTCAGTTGGAATTGGAGAGAAATGACCTAATTTACATTGCAGATTTACTGATTTTTACCTTTCTCCTACAGTTGTTTTGAAATTTTAGCAATCTCTGTGATTCTTTTGAAGATACAGGTGGAGTGTAATGTGATTTTTTTTGCTTCTGGTATTACAATAGAAGAAAACACTGGCAGCTCATTATACTGTTGCTGCTGTCTTTAGTTTTCTAATCACAACACAATCAAATTATATAAAATAATCAAATATATCCTGGGACACAATGAAACCCTCCTAAAGAAAAATGACAACATTTTAGCATATGTCTCATGGGACAAAAGAAAATTTTAATTAAAGCTCCAGGCATTGCCTTATTCATGCAGTCTCACCACTTACGATATTTAATTGTCTCTTGGTTTTGATGTCTAGAACTCATCATGGGAAATGTGTACATTGTGTAGTGTAAGAAGATTTATTCAGAAATTTATAGATCTTTTCACTAAGGCCTTGAAGCACTACAATGTTTTTATTTCACATCAGCTAATTTGGAATATGTGGTGCTTACTACTATATGAATATATCAAGTGTCAACGCAATTGCAACACCCATCACAACAGTTTTGGAATATCTTTTCGGTTTTCATGGTGTTATTTATTTATAGACTAATATTGCATTTCAACTAATGTATGCTTGATTATAAGCAAAATTCTTTTTAATACATATTTTTCCATTTATATATTTAATGTCTGGCCTATAGTAGAACTGCAGTAAAGACGATAAACATATAATGTCTTCAGAGTCCAAGGAAGCATTTGCTAGAATGAGGCTTATATTTACCTGCCAAGTTGAGCATGTCTTGGATCCATAGATTGATTCTTGGCATGTCTGCAAGAGTGGTGTTTATTAGAATCACATTTGAATCAGTAGCCTCAGTAAGGTAAATTTCCCTGCCAAACTAGTTATTAAAACTTTATGGACTTCATAGAGTAAATGCAAAAGGAAAGTACATCATTAAGTTATCAATGTGAAATATCACTAAGTATTCTTCTTAGAACTATCTTATATCCAAAGTATTTTTTTTAAAAAAAAAACTTTTTAATGATTCTTGTGAGTTTCACATAATGTACCCAAAAGCCACTCATCTCTCTGTCTCTTTGTGTTAGCCCCCTGCCCTTGCAACCTCCTCCATAAAAGAAAAATTTTTTAAAAAGATTTAAAAAACTATAAAAATCACCCATAGTATTTTTTAATCATTGTGTTTTTATGCTTAGTAAATTCCAAGAATTTTCACATTTCCTTCTTGGTTTTTTCCTTAACCAAATTTTCATCCAGTACTGGCTTTTTCTGTGATTCTGTATATTTTTTTTCCACTCTATTGTAGCTGATGTCCAGCTTTATTTCTTTGTACTTACAAAGAATAAAGAAAGCTATTTCATTTTTGATTTCATGAGGTTATTTCATTTGATTTCATTTCATGAGGCTATTTCATTTGATTCATGAGGTTATTTAACTTTAGAGTTTGCAATTAGTTTTTGGCTAGATGACTTGTCTGTAGGCAAGAGTGTGATAATTAAATTATACACCATCACTACTCAAAGGTCAATCTGTGAATTCTATTTCTTGAAAAAATAAATTTAGTTGTCTACATTTGTTTCATAAATTCGTAGAATTGTAATACCTTGGTGGATTTTTGGAGTATGATATTTCCTCCCATGAGTTTTGGTTTGAAGTTTATATTGTCAGATATTGGAATAGGTATGCTTGATTATTTTTTAGTTCCACTTTCTTGGAATACTATTTCCACCTTTTCCCTCTAAGGTGGTACATATTATTGATGGTATGAAATATGTTTCTTAAAGGTATGAAAAAGATTAATCCTATGTATCAATCCAGTCTGCTTTCTAAGTCCTTTTATTGGAAAAACTCAGAAAATTAACATTGGTAATATTGAATAATATTGATTCAGTATTTTGATTCCTCTTATTTTGTTACAATGATGTTTCTTTAGACTTCCCTTGATGAACTTTTTTGGGATAATATATTCCTTGTGCCTTCTTAGGTGTGCTTATGTTCTTTCTTTTCTTTCTTTCTTTCTTTCTTTCTTTCTTTCTTTCTTTCTTTCTCTCTTGCAAATACTTATTTTCAATTTTTTATGTTTTTTTAAATTGAAAATAGATACTTCTCTCATATAATATATTAAGATCCTCCTCTTTCATTCCTCCCATCTGCTCCCTACCTTCGCTATTCACAAAGTCCACGTTACCTCAATTTTGTTTCAGAAAAGAGCAGGCCTTCAAGAAACAACTACCAAACAAATTAACACAAGATACAATAAAACAAGTCAAAAGCTCTCATTTAGAGGATGGAAAAGCAATTGAATAGGAGGAGGAAATGCTTGTTCTACTATCTGCAGTGGTGGCTTGAAGGTCACAGATTCTCTAAATCTTTTTCTGCCATGAAATATGTTTATTTTTAGATCCATTGCAGGTGACCAATTTATTGTGCATAGTCGTGTAGGTTAGGATCTATGGCCTTGCACAACTTGTAACTCATTAATCCAAACTTCTTTGCATTTCAACGTCTCCATTAAAAAGCTACTTGTTACTTTTATAAACTGCTCTTTGTATGTGATTTGGACTCTCTTTCTTGCAATTTTCAACATCGTTTTTTTCTTTTCTTCTGTACATTTAGTGTTTTAGTGTTTTTTTAGGTTGTTATGTGACACAACTTGCTTTTCTGGTCCCATCTATTTGGTGTTCTGATGCCTTTTGCATTCTGGTAGGCATTTATTTTCTTAAATGTGGAAAACAGATCTGCTACTGAAACAAAATATTTTTGTTTCAACAAAAATTTTTTGAATGTATTTTTTGTGCCTTTTACCTGATTTCTTCTCTTTCTTGTATACATATTTACATATTTTATAAATTGCACGTGTGTGTGTGTGTGTGTGTGTTTGTTTATTTATCATTTACTTTGACTGAGTGAGTGATCTATGTCATCTGTCTTTGCTTAGAGGCCTGATAGTCTGTCTTCTACCTGATCCAACATGATGAAACTATCTTTTGAGGGTTTTTTGTTGCTGTAGTTGTTGTTGTTGTTTGTTTGTTTGACATCCTTGACACTTCAGATTAATTTTATTTCACTTTTTAGTTTTGGTTTCTATTGTTATGGTGAAATACCATGACCAAAAGCAAGCTGGGAAGGAAAGAATTTATTTGGCTTATAATTCCATATCACTGTTCATTATTGAAAGGATGTTATAACAGGGCAGAAACCTGGAGACAGGTTTATTCAGAGGCCATGGAGGAGTGCTGCTTACTGGACTGCTCATCATAGCTTCTCAGCCTGCTTTTTAATGGCACTGAAGACCACCAACCTACAATAAGGCTAGCCATCTTTAAGCACTCAATAATTAAGAAAAGGTCTTATATACCTTCTGAAAACCCAATCTTGTGGAGCAATTTTTATTATTTAAGTTTCTTCCTCTCAGATGACTTTAGCCTGTGTCATGTTGACTTAAATTATCTCTTTGGCTTTTAGTTTTTCAAATATTATATCACTTCATTAAATTAAATTTTCATGTAATAGAAGGTTTTCAATATTTCGTTTAACTTTGTTTCTTTATTGTGCTCATTTGGGTATTTAACCATATCCCTCTTACCTTCCTTGAGCTTATTTTTAATTATAATTAAGGAATCATTGTTTTATGAGTCAATGTAGCTGCTTTTCTCAGGGAATAATACGAATGCTAACTTATGGAGTTTCTGATCTAACTCCGGGTGTTCTCAGGTTCCTATAGTGATTTTGGTTCATTGTTTTATAATTTTGAGAGTTGAAGTTAAACAAGTCAGTTGTAACTCTATTTAAAGTCACCTTTTTAAAATTTTATTTTGATTTTATGTATGTAAGTACACTGTATCTGTCTTCAGACATACCAGAAAAGGGAATTTAATCCAATTTTGGGTGGCTGTGATCCTCCATATGTTTGCTGGGAATTAAACTCAAGACCTCTTGAAGAGTAGTCAGTGCTCATAACCACTGAGACATCTCTCCAGCCCTCAGTTCTAACTCTTACTTTTTCATAATAATAAAACCTTAAAACCTAAAATATTTACCACTGCTTTAAAAGACTTCTTTTATGTACAGATTATTTTGAAGTTGTAAAACAGAAATATATATATGGTAATAGTCAGTCATTTCTGCAACTTTTTTTGTTAATAGGTAACCACAACCTTTTTATCCATATCCTTATTACCTTGTGTATGTTTGTGTTTCAGAGAAACAGAGACAGATATAGGAAAAAGATAGAGAGATGGAGAATAAAAAGGAATAAATTCTTATATAACTGGAATATTATGTATGGAGAGATGTAGAGTGTCGAGAAAAATCTCAAGTGTTAGTGTTTGCCTTCTACTTTGTTTCAAACAGAGTCTGTTTTGTTTGATTTTGTGTACACTGTATATTTTATAAGCTATCTTTTCAGATTTCAGAGATTCTTCTGATACTTTCTTATATCTAATTGCATGATTTCTAGGATTAGAGACATGGTGTACTGTGGTGATTTGAATAAGGATGGCACATGAGGACATTAATTTGCTCCAAGGAACTCAACAACATTTAATTGGAGCTGGCTTACAGTTTCAGAGGTTCAATCTATCATCACCATGGTGAGAAGCATGGCAGTTCCCAGGTAGACATGGTGCTAGTGTTGGAACTGAAAGTTCCAAATCTTGATCCAAAGGCAGCCAGAAGACTGACTTCTGCAGGCAACCAGCAAGTGGATCTCTTCCTCATTGGGCAGAGGTTGAGTGTAGGACCTGAAAGCCCATCCCCACAGTGACACACTTCCTTCAGCAAAGCTACAACTATTCCAATAAGGACAACCTCCTAATAGTATCACTCTTTGTGGGCCAAGGATTCAAACACAAGAGTCTATGGGGGTCAAACTTATAAAACTACCACAGACTCCTTGTGAGAATGTTGTTATAGAAGATTGAAACTGCCTGTATTCATTCTACTGCAATTCAGGTTGTGTCATTTGTTTCCATATCCCTGATGACTCTAGTATATTATTCTTTCATTGCCCTTATCAGAGATAAGAAACAACACAGCCAACTGATTTTAATAACTGATTTCTTTGCTGAGCAGTAGAGGTACACACATTTAATCCAGCACTCATGAGGCATAGGCAGGAGAATCTCTGTGAGTTCAAGGCCATGCTGATCTACAGAGCAAGTTCTATGACATCCAAGGCTCCACAGAGAAACCCAGTCTCGAAAAACAAACAAACAGAAACAAAAGAATAAAAAATGATTTGTTTAAAGCATGGAGATATATAAACATACATTATCCAGTTTCTTATCTCCTGTGTTTGTGTGTTTGTGTGTATATTAATTATTAATTATCATTATTATCACAGCTTAATTATTCAGTCTTATCAATTATCATAATAATATTTTTATAGATTTTTATTCTGACCAAAGATTATGAACTGCTTTTACATTAAGATATTTTAGCACACTTGAATTGCAATGAGTTGTCAAAATTTATCTTTGTAACACAACACTGGCCTTTGTTTAGAGTACAAGAAGGTATTTATTAAACTGTTTTCATGGTAAACAGAATAGTAGCTTACTAAAGATTACCACTCAGTAATGTCTCATTGTAGCCCTTTTCCCTTCATTGTGATAAAACAGTATGAGCAAAGCAATTGAAAGAAAGAACAGTGGATCTTGATTTACAGTTCTAGATGGATTAAGAATTTATTATGGGGAGGAGGGCTTGCAGGCAAAGCAGAAAGCTGGAAGATCATATCTTTCGAGGATAAGGCAGAGAAAGCAAATTAACACTTTTCTGTTGTTGTTATAAACACTATGTGCAAGGCCATTGCTAGAAAGATCAGTTTATCTTGCCTCACAATTTTACATGGATTAAGCATTTATTATGATGAGATTGCCTTGCCAGAGAAGTAGAACCTGGAAGACCATTTCCCTTGCAAGTATAAGACAGAGAAAGCAAATTAGAACTTCTACAAGACTTTAAACAGCTCATAGAACCAGAGAAGGAAGAATATATCATACATCAGGATGCTTTATAGTCATCTAAAATGGAACCATGGCTATATAGACCTGGTGGTACTTCACCTGTCCTTCCCCTGTCACATGAGTGGTGAAGCTGTAGATGTAAACCATCATGCTGTGCTCATTTATTGTTTGAAAAGCAGTTATTAAAAGACAGGAAGACACGGAAGTATTGTCAGACAAATACTAGCTCAGAAGTGTCCTTTTTATCCCTTTATTTGTATGTACAAAACAGATTGAAACATGATTCTTATAGAACTGATTCACGACAATAGCACATTTTTGAGTCTGTAACTATGACCTTTTTTTGAAAGTGACTTAACCCTTTAATATTAGAAACTCAACTATTTGGACTGTATTAAAATAAAATGTGACAAACCTCACTAATAAAGTTCTTTTTTTCTTGACATCGAAAGTGATTTATTACTTTTAAGTCCACTAGAAAATAAGTTCATTATTTTCTCATAATCAGGTAACTAGACTATCTCATATTTTTGAAAGGTAGTTTGTAAAATCAACGTTATCTGAGCTTCAGACATTAAGCAGCTTCTTCTTCTCACACTCATCCTCTTGAAATTATAAGAGCCTTTTTATGTAAGATAGTTTTAACAAAAGATATCCTTCATAGCAAATCTATGGGTATATCCTTGATAGAACATTTCTAAAAGATATAAATCTATGTAAGTCCTCACATCTGAACAGTTTTCCTATGAGTTTGAACATTGAGAACTCAACATAAAAGCAATTAGTTGAAGTGACATTATGTGAAATCTGACATTTTTGTACCGTGTCTTTTTACCTCTTGTATCATCTTCTATCTGCAACACTCAACTTAAAGTCTCTTTGAAATAGTTCAGTTGTCTGAATTCATTTCATCTTTAAAAACATTTCAATTCTTAGTTCAAACTGCCTTCCTTGATTTGGGCTATTTGAAGAGTATTTAATACTACTTTGGTATAGTGTTGTAATGACAAAAAATGACCAATCATTTGCCTTATTTCTGGAAACTGGGAAGCACATGATCCAGCACCAGATAACTGGTATTGCTGAGACATCTGTCCTCAAAGCATGGGATATATATATATTCCCATGATTTTGGGGGATGTTCAGAAGATAGACCAGTGCTCACTGCCTTACAGGACAATTATAACTGCACACCAGAAAATAAAATCTGAGTTAAGACATAAATATTTGTTCTCTGGACTCATAATCCAAATTTATATATTATTTATTTTTGTCAAAATATCCATATCAAATGGGTTTATTGGTATGTTTTTTCTTTTTTTAATTATTAATCATTCCATTCATTTACATCTCAACGATATCCCACTTCCCAGTTACCCCTCCACCAAACCCCTATCCCACATCTGCCCTCCCCCTTCCTCTTTGCTTTTATGAGGGTTCTTACCCGCACGCTCACACTCTCCTTCACTACCACTTCAAAATCGCCCAACACTGAGGCATCAAACCTCCCCAGGACCAAAGAAATCCCCTCCCTTTGCCGTCAGGCAAGAGCATCCTTTGCTACACATGTATCTGGAGCCATGGATTCCTCCAGGTACACTCCTTGATTGTTGGTCTAGTCTCTGGGAGAAATGGGTGGTCAGGAGAGCCTGAGTTGTTCTTCCAATGGGGTTGCAATCCTCCTCCACTCCTCCAGGCCTTCTGCCAGCTCCCCCATCAGGGTCCTTGAGTTCAGTCTGATGGTTGGTTCCAAGCATCCACATCTGCATTGGTCACTTGCTAGCAGACCTCTCAAGGAAATGCCACATCAGGTTTCTGTTAGCAAGTGCCTCTTGACCATGGCAACAATGTTGGGTTTGGAGTGTGCAGACATGATGGATTCCCAAGGTGGGGCAGTCCTTGGTTTGCCCTTCCTTTTGTCTCTGTTCCATTTTTTTGTCCTCGTTCTTCCTTTGCACAGGAACATTTCTGGGTTAAAATCTTTGAAAAGGATGGGTGGCACCATCCCTGGACCCTGGGGCTGTACCTGTCTACAGGTGGTGGTCTCTACAGGTTCTATCTTCTCGTTCTCTGCGCGTTTCGGCTAAGTATCCATTAATGTTTGAAAGTTTTGTTTCGAGAGAAATCTTAGATAATTGGGAATGAAGGTCTAGTGATCACTATTGGAATCTATCTGTTGAGTGACTTTTACTTTGGGGTCTTCAAGCCTGCAACCATCAGTACTAAGCTAGCGCATCTAGTTGCATGGAAAGGTTGGACCTGGTTGAAAAAGGCGACAGGGAGGGGAAGAGGGGAACATGTTCAGGTATTGGGATGGGGGGAGGGGGCGGGTCTGCAGCTCTAAGGGCCAGCAGAAAGAATTGAAACAGGCAACTTTGGAAGGTAGGAGGTGGAGGGAACCTCTAGAAAAAAAAAAAAAAACATTAAAAAAAGAACAGGAAGAGAACAGAAAATTCTTCTCCAGTCCTGATGTCACGGTTTCGAACTTCTATACCAAGATAAAGGCAAACCAATGATAATGGCAAATTACATTCCATCTTAGGTGAGTATTTCTTCAAAAATCAATTGGAACGAAACCAGGCCAAAGTGATTCTAATGTCTTTGGTTCCTGTCTAAACCAAGTGAAGCCTAGATAGTTAAAAAAAAAAATGTCAACCTTACCTAAAATAAACCACTAACCTAACTGTTACTAGAAATTTCCTACTTTAGTAAAATTTATTTATTTTTGTCTTAATGATACAAAATTCCATTTGGAGATTTGTTTTTATACTCCCTCACATGGAGATAGAATGCTTAAAATCTGTCTGTTCTGCCAACTTAATAAATCACTGAATGTGGAGATATGTTATAATACCCATGTGACCATATAATCTTTTCATATTCTATATTGTAAACATGTACTTATTATCACCAGAAGCCTTCTTCCAGATATTTATTTCTTACCAGCCAGACATGAGAAATTGTATCTCTTTCTAATTGTTCTGCTTTTTCCTTACCATTTATGAAGCACCTATCATTTTGTATCATTTAAAAACTTATTTGCTTATTTCTTTTTCATATATTTCTAGTAGTTATTTAAGATTTTTGTTTTATATACCTGTTCATTTGTGCTACATGAAGTGCATTCTTTATCTTAGAGCATCATATTTTTATATCAGTCATAGAACTTTTTTGTCATTAGAAAGATCTTCAATTACTATTTACAGTAAAAGTAACGTTAGATTCACTTGAATTTTGATAATGCATCATACTATATTCATGTCATAAAATATTAATTCTTTTTTTCTGTTATACTTGTGATTCTTCTAGTTTTCATTTACTTTATGATCCATTTTGAGTTTATTATTAGTCATGGCATGACTACAAATGTATTTGTTTCTAGAAATCTATCATCTATCTTAATACCACTCATGCAAAATTGTTAGTCTTAGTTGGTATAACACCTCACATTTTGATCTTCTCTATAAAATTGGAGCAATTGGTGGATCTTTTCTCATTTAGATTCCATTCCTACTCACACTTCAGCACTATGTGCTGAATCTACTCTTAATTCTAGTTGTCAAACCAAATATCAATCTGCTTCAAATCATATCAAAACCATACAGTAGGTATAACTTAAGATAAACAGAGGTTCTGTTTTTTCATTGAAAAAGTATACTTAAAAAAGAATAAAATTGTATATAATAAATATTTCATAATGAAGAATTCAAATAAATGGATCTTTCAAACAGCCTTATTGTATTCTTTTATTATTTATTACTGCAGCAATCTTTACCTAGGAAAAACCCCATCTTGTGACTTCTGACTTACTTTCTTCAAGTTGATGATTCTTCCTGCTTAAAACTCTCTCTTATTCCTTTTCAATAATTTGAATTTTCTAAACATGCAAGACAACAATGAGCACATCTGAATATCAAACACTTCTACCTTTGACATTTTGCTCTCTTTTGCTATTTACCATATATTAAACACATTATAATTTATTAAAATTATAACTTGTTGCTAGTACTTACTACAACTATGTAGTGTAACCTTCTGAAAGAGAAACAAAATATCTTTTTTGTTCTTTTTCTTTTCATATTATAATTACATCATTTCTTCCCTCCATTCCGCACCTCCATATCCTCTCATGTACTCCTTGCCTGATTTCAAGTTCATGGTCTTTTTATTCATTGATTATATGTATACATGCCCATATATTTGTATTCCTAAATACAAAGACCTTAGTCTATTTGTTATTATGTGCATGCTTTCAGAGATGATCATTTAGTATTTATAACTAGTTTGTGGCTCTCCCCTAAGGAATACTATTTCTCCCACCCTCATCATTTATTTGCCTATTCTTTGCAACCATCACACTACAAAGTCAGTGTAATCACCAACTACACTCTAAATATTTGTTCTTATACTCACCAATAATTTTAGTTTTTACCCCTCATCAAGGAAATTTCTCATTGTAGGAGACAAAGACCATTACAGAAAACCACAACAATAGTGGGTATTAGGCAATCAAACTCAAAACTTAAAGGAGGCATCAAGTATGTATGTCATTGTATAGTTATTTTCTTTTCAATCAGTCTGCTGACAGCGTGGAGTTTTAATTTAACTCTAATTGATAATTATTCTGAGAGGAAAACATTAATCAGCATACTAAATTTAAGTGGTATGACACATGGAATTGGATTTTTGTCAATATAAATATCATATAAATAACTTAAATATCTTCTCGTTACATTTTTGAATATGGAAAAGAGGTAAATAGAGAGAATTTTTGTCATCACTTAACTATCCTTTCTAGTATTTTGTGTGTGTTTATATTGATTGAAAGTTACCAATCAGTATGGCTACTATGCAAAAGCAGACTTCAATTGGGCTGCTTGGTGTTTGTATTTAAAAAGAATTTTTGAAAATAAAATTTCTGAGTCCAGCAAAATTTTCACTCCTGTGTAAAAGACAATAAAGAAATTCAATAATCCTGTCAACTCTACCTTCCTACTTATCAAGGTTTATTAATATGATTGCTGGAATAAAGAAAGACCTCTCTCTCAAGATGATGACTTAAACCATAATATTTGATTGATTTTTCTCTAAACTTCTCTCTCGAATGACTAAATAGATGAAGTGGTTCTGCAAAATATAATCAAGAAGGGGTTGGTTGTAGGGAAATATCATCAAGTCTGTGTGATAATAACTTGAGCAGAAATGTTCACTTGGAAAGCAGTTTAAATATAATCTTCCCAAAGCATGCCATGGCAGTGCACCACACAGTAGAAATTCTCTGCAGTCAGGACAAGGTCAGGCAAGAGCAGTTCATGAGCAGTTCCCAGGATAAGGACAAAGAGTGCATTTCACTTCAACACCATATGAGCTACCACTGTGTTCTCATCAGATCTCCTTATAGGCACAGCTGCAGAAGATTTGACTGCTGGGACAAAGTTCACACTAGAGCAGGTGTGCCTAGGATTGAGGGGAGCTTTGCCCCAAAGCTAAGTCCCAGCTACCACACCAAATCCCCACAGCAGTTCCTGTTCCTTCTGTCTGCACATTCTTCTCTGCTGGAGCCTCTCTATTGTTCTGTGCCCAATTACTAAGGTTAGGAAAAACACAATACTTTCCTTCCTTGTCAGGAACTATCAAAAATATCTGGCATAAAAGCCACTCATGAAGGTTAATACTTAAATATGGATTCTTTAAAGAAAAGGATAGATTTTCAATTAAAATACAGTTAAAAATGTTAATGAATTCCAAATAAATTCTGATGGAGCTTGATTTTTAATGAAAAATAGCATTAAAAGGGAATAGAAGAATAGGGAAAAGACTAATCAGTGAAGCTCTGTTGGCTTAAGGAGTCCATCTAAGAAAAGAAAGCAAAGGACAAATGAGATCTAACGAGCAGGGAGTGGAATGTAGTTTATTGTTGATATTATGTATGCTCAGTGTATAAAACAAAAAATATTTTGAAGGAAAAATTCTATTTGACATCTCTGAAAGAAATATAAAAAAAGTCAAATGAAAAGTAAAGAAAATTTGGCTTCTCAGATCTACATGGCCTGTGAGGTGTGAGGCAAAGGTTTGTTTTGTTTTCTTTAAATTAATTTTTTATTAGATAATTTATTTACATTTCAGTTGTTATCCTCTTTCTCCATTTTCCCCTCACCCAGAAACCCCCTATTCCATCTCCCCTCCTCCTGCTTCTATGAGGATGTGCCCCCACAAACCCACCCACTCCCATCTCCCCACCCTCGAATTCCACCACACTGGGGCATCCAGCCTTCACGGGACCAAGGATCTCCTCTCCCACCTATGCCCAACAAGGCCAACCTCCCTTACATATACATCTGGAACTTTGGGTTCCTCTCTATGTGCTCCCAAGCTGGTGGTTTAGAACCTGGGAGCTCTGGTTGGTTGGTATTGTCCTCCTCATGGGGCCACAAACCCCTTCAGCTCATTAGGTCTTTTCTCTAACTACTCCACTGGTAACCCCATGATTAGTTCAATGGTTAGTTGTGAGCATCCATCTCTGTATATGTCAGGCTCTGGCAGACCTCTAAGCAGACATTTATATCAGGCTTCTGTCATCATGCACTTCCTGGTGTTCACATCAGCTTCTGCCTTTGGTGACTGCACATGGGATGGATACCCAGGTGAAGAAGTCTCCGGATGGCCCCTCCTTCAGTTTCTGTCCCACACTTTGTCTCCATATTTGCTCCCATGAGTATTTTGTTACTCCTTCTAAGAAAGACAAAGGCACCCATACTTTGGTCTTCCTTCTTCATGAGCTCATATGGTCTGTGAGTTGTATCTTGGATATTGGAAGCTTTTTGGCTAATATCCACTTATCAGTGAGTGCATACCATGTGTGTTCTTTTGTGATTGGGCTACCTCACTCTGGATGATATTTTCTAGTTCCATCCATTTGCCTAAGAATGTCATGAATTCATTGTTTTTAATCACTGAGTAGTACACCATTGTTTTGAGTGCTTAGAGCCAAGCATTCCCCCTTCAAGTAAGACAATGATGCTTGATTTATGAGAAAATTTACATTGGATACATTTTCCCATTCTGTGAACAAACTTCACTAACCCAGTTAGAATTTTAAACAGTAAATATAATCTTTATAAGTCCTACCAACCTAATCCACATTAAGTTAACTAAGTGATTTTGTAAAAATGGAATTGATGGGGAGTGGGTTGGCAGATACAGTCAAATGCGCAATTTCTATAGGAGTTTTAGAAATTTCCTGGATGATCTTTTCTCTCACTACCTCATTGACTTAATCATCATTAACAGTTGTTCAATCCTAAGCTTAGTGAAACATTCTAGAAACTCATAAACATGATGTTGGAACGTTTCACAGTGGTAAGCATAAGAAGGTCTCTAAGAGTTACAGTGGTAAGAGGGGCAAAAAAACTGAAATCTGCTTCTCAACAGTTTACTGATGCTTCTCTACTGTTTGTCTGCTCTTGAGTTTTATTTTATACTGAATAAGTAATATTATAAGATATATTTTCATTACTTTAGTTCTGTGTCCGACAAGATGGAACCCGAGGAGGGAATTAGGGGGCACATATGTTAATCAGGCACATATGTGCAAACTTTTGTTTGCACTACTCTGATTATTTATGGTGGCAGTCATTTAGGGTCAGCATCTTAACCGATGGGGCCTTTGTCAAGTACTAGCTTAGTATCAGCACTGATTTATGTCATCAGGCACCCAACTAGTGCCTGCTGAGAAACAACTAAATTTTCTGGTCCCTATACCACCCAGTGCTCATTCTGGAGCAGACTAGGAGAAGGAGATTCATGCTTTCAGCTGTTAGAACAAATAAAAATGATAGGAGAATTTATTGAAATACTGACAAGTTTTTCATTCTTTCTTACTTTTCTCTTCTTTTTAATTTTCATCTTCAACTCAGATAGGTCAGTGTAATTACACTTAGTGTAGAAACCATCTGATAAAACTCTAAAGCAAAGCAATACAGTATCTTAAGCTTCAGTTTTGGAAAAATGAGTGATTAAAAAATATGTTCACGAATACTTTATGGGAGAGGGTAGGCTCGTACAGATGGTCTGGGAGCTGAAACAATTGGGGAAGGACATGGGGAATTATCATGATGCAAGTAGTTGCTGAAATTAATGTACATATCAAGTTAGAAGTCCACATTAACATAATTCTCAGGAGCACAGATGCTAACAAGCCCATTCATTAACTAGCTAAGTGAAAATTCAGGAGCCAGTGTTTAGATTAGTGAATATGTACATTTTTATTGCAATTTCAAATACAGAAGCAAACCAAATTCTTTTTTTTAGGCAAAATGCATACAATACAGTATTTCAAAGTATAAATATGCTTTAAATAGATTGAAACAAGAGTAGAGGCTTCTTTTATCTGGACCCATGGTTTGATTTTGCAGTTGTGTCCTGCTCTTTTAAGTGTCTCTTGTTATGAAATGACTGAAACATTCACAATGATATTGTAGTTTTAGTTAGAATTCCCTTTTTCTAGGACCAGTACATGTTTGACTTTTCTAACCATCTCAGGGCTCTTTACAACTGGCTTTCTGACCAAGATCTCTCCCACTGGCATTTTGTAAAAGGCTTTCTATTTCCTATCTGTAACATGTAAGACTGTCTCAGGGGAAATTTCCAGCCTGTACTTTTCTTTATCACATATATCCACTAGCCTGTTGCTGAAAGCTTCTTTGCTGCTTTGGACTCACTTATTTTTCTCTATGATCTTCTATTTCAAGTAAACCTTTACTTCTGTACTAGAGCATAGTGGTGAGCTTCTGGATTTTCTTTATCCTTGTGGCCCAACCTGCACTAAGAAAAGCAAAATAGGTACACGGTAAACTTACCAAACATAATCAACACATTATTGTAGGTAAGTATCTAAAAATATAGGTGTACAAATATTTTTAGGCAAACACCTATCTTTTAAGGTAAATATTATATGGAAGAAGCATGTACAGCACATTAATCTTGTTCTCAGTACATTTATCAATTTCCAGAGGCAAACTTTTTCTGTATTTTCCCATGGATATTGGCATGAAACATGACATCTACAGATATTTCTATTGTTGTTTAAAAAACTTAAAAATTATATTTTTTACATATTACCAAAGAATACTCTCACCCATTTTAAATATTTGTATTGTAATGCATTGCATTACATTTCACTGTACTCTCTGTTCTATTCTATTCTATTCTATTCTATTCTATTCTATTCTATTCTATTCTGTTCTAATTTTAATCATTCTCATAGAAGTAGCAAGCTTAATGATGTTGAAGACTTCCCAACATGATTATGTATATATTTTAAGAGTCACTCACCAGATTTCCCATTTGATGCAAAGTATCTAATCTTGAATTTAAATAAAGATTACTTGGCTCACAAGGAAATTATTTTATTAAGTGTTAGAACATTTTACAATTTTCAGATTGAAATACATTGCCAGTGAAGATAAGACACTATTGCTATTAGAAAGTATATTTGTCCCAATTTTAGAATATGTTGATTTTGTAATATTCTGAGACACAAAAAAACTTAGGAGAAAAAACAACAGTGAATGTGTACTTCAAAGGTAAATTGCAATTTTGTTTCAGAAATGGTGAAGTATTGAAAGTAATATTAACAAATTGGTGAATAGCCTAGATAACTTTAATCAAAGTAAAATAGCAAATATCAAGTTATTAACACTTTCTAACATACAGAGTCTGAAACAATTGCTAGGTGAACAAAATCTACTTTAGTTACTGCTCTTCTACCCCTTGATTTTAATTTTGTTTAGCCAGTTTCTACAACTTCACGTAGTGCAGATTTAATAAGAATCCTATAAAATTTAAAGAGATTCATTCAACCTCATCTGCTTTGCCTTCAGCAGACATATCACTGGAATGTCAAATTTGTGTAGTCTTACACAGACTGCCACATTATGAAGATGTACAACATGGCTGTCATATTGACAAGATGTTACTTCCAGGTATTTTGTCTGCTTCTCTCAGCCAGTGCTCTCAGAACTCTGGAGTTTGGGTTCCTGCCATAGGTACACTATTTAGGGATGAAAGTGCCACAGTTACATATTCTCTTCACTTTGGCCAATTTATTAAGATCTGGTACCAATATTCCTCAAACTATTCAATAAAATAGAAACAGAAGGAACACTACATGATTCATTCTATGAAGTTACAATTACTCTGACACCTAAGCCACACAAAGACCCAACCAAAAAAGAGAACTTCAGACCAATCTTGCTTATGAATATCAATGCAAAAATACTCAATAAAATTCTTGAAAACCGAATCCAAGTATACATCAAAACCATCATTCACCACAAACAAGTAGGCTTCATTCCAGAGATGTAAGTTTGATTCAATACAAAAAAAATGTTAACATAATTCACTATATAAACAAACTCAAAGGAAAAAAATCACATGATCATCTCCTTAGATGCAATAAAAGCATTTGACAAAATACAACACTCCTTCATGTTAAAAGTATTAGAGAAATCAGGAATTCAAGGCCCATATCTAAACATAATAAAAACATTTTACTGCAAACCAACAGCCAATATCAAATTAAATGGAGACATAGTTGAAGCAATCGCACAAAAATCGGGAACAAGACAAGGATGATAGTCTCTCCATGTTTATTCAATATAGTACTCGAAGTGCTAGTGAGAACAATAAGAAAGTAAAAAGAGATCAAGGGGATACAAATTGACAAAGAAGAAATAAAGGTATCACTATTTGCAGATGATATGATAGTATACATAAGTGACCCAAAATATTCTACCAGAGAACTTCTCCAGCTGATAAACAACTTCAGCAAAGTAGTCAGACATAAAATTAACTCAAATAAACCAATAGCCTTTATTTATACAAATAATAAACAGGCTGACAAAAAATTAGGGAAACAACTCCATTCACCATAGCCACAAATAATATAAAATATCTTGGGGTAACTATAACCAAACACGCGAAAGTCCTGTATTGTATGTAAAAATGGCTGGTGGGAAACGCAGAGAGTTCCTCACGCCAGTCTGTGTGTAGTTGGCTGGGAATGCTCTGAGTTCCTCCAGCTGGAAGTTAGGCCTCTCCACGGGTTCCTCACAGGGTGCAGCCCCAACACAGGAAGTCCATGGGTTTTTACAGGTTTTAATGTCATGGCGGATGTAGGGGCCTGTTTATCAGGTCTACCTGTGTACGTGATTGAAAGGTGCAGGTTGAAGGGAGATTAGACATCAGGAGCCTGGGTTCTGGGGGCATGGCTGAACCCACAACCCAAGAACCAGGATACCCTTCCACGGCCCGACACTGTATGACAATAACTTCAAGTTTCTCAAGAAAGAAATCAAAGAAGCTCTCAGAAAATGGAGAAATCAATCCATGCTCATGGATTGGCAGAACTAATATAGCAAAAATGATCATCCTACCAATGGCAATCTACAGATTCAATGCAATTCCCATCAAAATCCCAACACAATTCTTCAAAGACATGGAAAAAGCAGTTCTCAAATTCATCTGGGAAGGTGAAAAACACAGGATAGCAAAAAGAATTGTTAACAATAAAAGAACGCTTGGGGGAATCACCCTCCCTGACCACAAGCTTTACTACAGAGCAATAGTGATAAAAACTGCATGGTATTGGTACAGAGACAGACACGTTGATCAACGGAATATAATTTAAGACCCAGAAATAAAACTACACACTTAAGGACACTTAAACTTTGACAAAAAAAAAAAGACAAAAATATACAATAGAAAAAAGAAAGCATCTTCCATAAATGGTGCTGGTCTAACTGGATGTCTGTATGTAGAAAAATAAAAATAGACCCATATTTGTCACCTTGCATAACACTCAAGTCCAGGTAGATCAAGGACCTCCACATAAAACCAGATACACTGAATGTAATAGAAAAAAAATTGGGAAAGAGCCTTAAACTCATTGGCATGGGGGAAATTTTTTAAACAGAATCCCAATGGCTCAAGTTCTAAGATCAATAATTGATAAATGGAACCTTCTGAAACTGGAAAGCTTCTGTAAGGCAAAGGAAATAGTCAATAAGACAAATAGGCAACCTACAGATTGAGAAAAAAATCTTCACTAACCGCACATTTGATAGAGGGCTAATATCCAAAATATACAAAGAACTCATGAAGCTAACCACCAAAACACCAAACAAACCAATCAAAAAATGGGGTATAGAACTAAACTGAGAATTCCGAACAGAGGAATCTCTAATGGCGGAGAAGCACCTAAAAAAAATGTTCAAAATCCTTAGTGATCAGAGAAATGTAAATCAAAATGACATTGAGATTTCACCTTACATAAATCAGAGTGGCTAAGATCAAAACATCAGCTGGTAACACATGTTTGTGAGGATGTGGAGAAAAAGGAACACTCCTCCATTGCTGGGGATTGCAGACTGGTACAACCACTCTGTAAATCGATCTGGAGATTTCTCAGAAAATTGGAAAGAGATATACCTGAAGACCCAGCAATACCACTCTTGGGAATATATCCAAAAGATGTTCCACCATGCTACAGGGCCACTATGTTCATAGTGGCCTTATTTGTTATAGCCAGAAGCTGGAAACAATCCAGGTGTTCCAAGACATAATGGATACAGAATGGTTCATTTACACAATGGAACAGCACTCAGCTATTAAGAACAAGGACATCCTGAGTTTTGCAGGCAAATGAATGGAACTTGAAAATATCATCCTGAGTGAGGTAACTCAGACCTAAAAGGACATACTCACTAATAAGTGAATGTTTGCAAAAAAAAAAAAAAAAAAAAAAAAGTACAGAATACCCAAGATAAAATCCACAGAACTCAGAAAAGTCAAAATGCTGAAGGGCCTAAGTAGAACACCTCAGTGGAACTTGGAAGGGAGAAGGTGGACAGGGGTTGGGGAAGAGGGGAACCTGATTTGGTATTGGGTGAGGGGAAAGGACTGAAGTCCTGAGGGCCAGCAGAAAGAATGAAAACAGGTTGGAGGTAGGAGGTTGGAGGGACCCTCCAGAATGCACCAGAGACCTGAGAGGTGAGAGTATCTCAGGACTCAAAGGGTAGGACCTTAGATGAAATGCCCTACAGTAGGAAGAGGAAACTTATAGAGCCCATCTCCAACAAGAAAACAGGGTATCAAGTGAGGGAGGGGATTGCCATCCCACAGTCAAAACTCTTACCCATAAGTTTACTGTCTGAAAGAACTGCAGGGATGGAAATGGAGCCTGAGGAAAAAAAGGTTCAGCAAGAGGCCCAAAGTGGGATCCAGCTCAAGGAGAGGGCTTAAGGCCTAACACTTTTACTGACACTGTAGAGTGCTCACAAAAAGGGAGCCCCCCAAAAGACCCAACAAGTTGTTGAAAGAGTCAGATGCAGATATTTGCACCCAACCAATGGACAGAAGCTGCTTACCCTTGTGGTTGAATTAGGGAAAGCTGGAAGAAGCTGAGGAGGAGGTTGACCCTGTAGGAGGACCAGCAGTCTTAATTAACTTAGGCACTAGAGATCTCTCAAACAGTGTACCACCAACCAGGTAGCAAACACCAGCTGACATAAGGCCCCCAACATGTATACAGCAGAGGACTGCCAGTTCTGGGTTCAGTTGGAAAAGATGCACCTAAACCTCAAGAGACTGGAGGCCCTAGGAAGTATAGAGGTCTGGTTGGGTGGGGGGTGGAGGGTGGTAAGTGGGGGTGGGTACATCCTAGTGGCTGGTGACAGGGGTGCTGGGGGTTGTGGGGTGTGAAACAGTCAGAGGGTGGACTGAGAGAATAAAATCTGGAGTGTAAGAATAAATAAATAAATAATATAAATAAATAATATAAATTTTTCAAAATTTTTATTAAATTTTTATTTAATTTCTTGGCTTTTCTTTCTTCTTTTTTCAACACCAATGTGACAAAAACTGTATTTTTTCCATTTAAATATTTCTTATAAGACCTATAGGTTTGGTTTTTTAAATTTTTTATTGATTCTTTGGGAGTTTCATATCACGGACCATAATCCCACTCATTTCCCAGTCCCTCCGTATGCACTATTCACCCTTGTAATCTTCCCAAATAAAGTAAAAAAAAAACAAAAAACAAAAAACCAATATCTAGCTGTGGAAGCAGCTTTTGTCATGGTGTGTCACACAGTTTACACTTTTGTACAAACAACTTACTTGCAAGTGTTCAATACCATGAGTCATTGCTCTGGTTCCAGGCCTGTCTTCTGCAATACCATCAATTCTGGCCTCTTAATGAAACTCCTTCAGATTTCCTGCTGTTTCCTTAAGTCACAGAATGGGCATTTTTCTGCAGGAATGGGCCAATCATGTACTCTCACAGCCTGTAGATAGGGTAAGTGTTGAAGAGAGCCAGCTCAAAACCCAGGATCTGGACCTGGGTGTTAGCTGAGTTTGGCAGCCTGCCAGTTCTCCTGATACCTCCCAAATGAGTTAAGTTCTCCTATGCTTTCCAGTTTGGGGACCATCTCTCTCATGATAATGTCATCAAGACCAGCTCTACCACACTCATGTCACCAGGGCTAACTCTCCTTTGTTATCCAGGGGAGAGACAGGGCCAGCTCTCCTATAATGCTTGGCAAGAGGTGGGGCTATTCTCCCATACTTACATTCCCAATGTAATGACTTTGGTCATAACTTGGGCCATGGACACATACACAGATTCTGCCTGCAGCAGGACCAAGGATACAGGTATGGCTTTCAGTGACAGGCCAGGCCAAGATATCATCATGGTCTCAGGTGGTAACACAGGCTACTCTGATCAGTTTTGCCCCAATATGTCAGCATGGCAGACAGACACCAATATGGTCTCACACAGCTGCCCAGACCAATGACACCTGAATGGCTTTTAGTGTCAACAAGGAACACAATATATCAGCACAGGACCACATACATGACTCTTAGCAGGAGCCTAGGCCCAGACATCATCACGGTTTCAAGTGGGTGTACAGATTCCTCATATCCACCTATTCCTCACTGTTGTCCTGACTCCAATTCCACTTGTATTCATAGTACATTAAGTGTTCAACATTGCTTTCTCTCTTAAATTCCCACCATGTACTACTCCATCTTTCCCATCTCCCTATCACATATTTGCTCATTGTTATTGCACTTGCCATGGGGCCAGGATGGGTACTTGGGTGTCTTCTGGATGCTCCTGAACAATTTTATAAACAGAATGGAGGATCAAATGGTCTCTGTAGCTGGGCAGTGGTGGTGCATGCTTTTATTCTCAGCACTTGGGAGGCAGAGGCAGGCTGATTTCTGAGTTTGAGGCCACCCTGGTCTACAGAGTGAGTTCCAGGTCTACAAAGTGAGTTCGAGGGCTATACAGAGAAACTCTGTCTCGGAAAAAAGAAATGCTTTCTGTACTCTTAACTCATTAATAATTTTCCATCTAGTAACAGCCCTGCTATAAACATATCTCATTGTTGTAAATGTTGACTTCAAGTTTTTGATTCTGTTTGAATACACATTTTTATAGATGTCTCTTGTTTTCTATTACAATGGATTTTGAATATTATATCTTTATCACAGAAACTAATTCTTAGCTCTGTGTTTCTTTGGAAATTTGATTTTATATGCCAGGGAAAACACATATTGTGTGTATAAAATGTTTGCTGTCATATTTGAGCCTATAGGACAGCATTTGAAGCTGTTGAGAAATAGGATTTGTAGATTTCCTATTCTTAGCATTCAGAGAAGCTTGCACTGCACACAAGTATGAGAAATAAGCTCCTGTGATAATCTACTTGCTTAATCAGAAACCCATGGTTGTGCACACTGGCAACCATACCACAGTGAGCTGGACCCCATAGAGACAAGTGTTCATGCTAAACTCAGGTAACAACACTGAGAATATGTGAAATGTCAAACTAAAACTTAAGAAAGATCAGGAAACTAACCCGATCACAGTTTCAGAAGATGAGAACTAAGATGGGGTTGATGAAAGAGAAATGTAAGTAAGAACACATTAAATGTAAACCATTCAGATTAAATATAGAGAAAACATGAAAGACTGATGTGTAGACTCCTTCAAAGAAAATTTGACTTTAGAAAAAATATTTATAAGAATAATATTTCCAAAGACATATATGTGATAAAAATGGCATTCTTTAGATTTAATATGTTTGGTTAACTTTGAAAAATCTAAGAGTAGTCCTACACAAAAGTACATTTTGGTCAATTTCCTGAAATCAAGGGAAATTGTTTAAAGTAGAGCAAAAAGACAATGGCACAGGCATCCCTGGCCAAAATTACAGAGGATCTCATCAGAAATCTCAACTCTCAGAAGACAGAAGAGTAGCGTGATTGAAATGATGAAGCAAAATAATTAATCATCCCCACCACTGGGAACTAAACTTGGTCTTACTAAAGGCAGCTTAGCTACCTAATTGTAAATTTCAGATCTGCAACAATTAAGACAATTTGTCATCAGATACAACAGTTAGGCGTGAAATGTCTTTTAAACTCTTCTTAAAATTTACCACAATACATGAAAATTTTTTTCAAAATTAAATATTCATTCATCCTAAAAAATTATTGTCAACTAAATAGAAGCAGAGCAAATAAACCTACAAAGATGAGGCAAAAATTTTATTAATGTGACCATTGTATAGCAATGGTCTGACTTGAGAAATGTCTTTTACATACATACAGTTAGGTGAGTATGATTTTATAGAGAGCTTATTAACCATTTTTAAGATCACCAATTTAAAATTAATATTTGTTTTTATGATTATATGAGGAATATCAGCTTAAAGCAATTTAATTTTCATGAATATAAAATGTTTTTCCAATCCAATTTATATTTTACAAACAGAAGAGTTGTGAACATAAGACGGCTCAGAAGGCAAAGGCACTTAATTCTAAGCCTAACAACCAGCGTTCAATCCCAAGAACAAAGAGAGAACATATTCCTCCAATTTGTTCTCTGAAATTAGAAAGACAAGCGTAAGTAAAACGGGTCAGGGCAAATCTGTGTAATTTAGGATTGAGTGACAGATACTGTCCAACCTTAACAGCTACTACATCTTTCATTAGTAGAAACAACATTTGAGATGTATTTCACATGATGGTGAATAGAAATGGAATTTCACTAAATTATAGAGTAACTACATACTGGTAGTTTAAAACACTTTTTCAAGTAACTAACAAAAGTCCCTACCATATCGAGAAAAATGAAAAGCAAGAAACCATGTACTCAACGTCCTTACAAGGCTCTGAAACTTTACCGTATGCTTTTAAAGCACACCTCACCTTGAGGAATGGCTGCCATTTACTTTCTTTTCACAGATGCCTTTATTAGGCTACTATTCTCTTTGACTGATTTTTTTCTTTGCCCTTGAAGTATTTTTTATGTTTCTGGATTTTTAAAAAATTTATATTTATTGGATATTATATTTACATTTCAGATTTTATCCCCTTACCCCCCTTCATCCCCACCACCAAGGAACCTCCTATCTCATCTCCCCTCCTCATGCTTCTGTGAGGATATGCCCCAAGTCACCAATGGTAGACACTGATGTGGATGGCTGGAAGTACATGCTGACAAGAGCCTGATATAGCTGTCTCCTTAGAGGTCTGCCAGAGACTGACACAGTCAGAGCCCGATGCTCACAGCTAACCACCAATATGATCAAGGGCTTCCCAATGGAGAAGTTAGAGAGAAGACTGAAGGAACCAGAAATGGATTTTTTTCATTGAACACAATATAGTGTCTCAAAAAAATAGTTTATCTTTACAGTCCTGTTTTTAAATATTGCAGCTGTGAAATACAATAAATATATCATCACTGTGGTAAAATAACCCAAAGATAAAAAACATCACAAGCATACAGACTACTTGAAGCTATTCATAGGTTTTTTTATTTATGTGTGTACTACATTTACATTAAGAAGACAAAGCATATGTGAATACAAATTAGAGCTTCAGCACGACTGACCATATAAATTTTAAATCCTTTGTAGGTACTCAGTGGATTTCAATGGAATGTTAGTGTATGAATGCAACAGAATATTTTAACTTTTGAAAATTCTATGTTTTAATCATTTACATTAAATCTGGGTATAGGGATACACACATTTTAATCCCAGCATTCAAGAGGCAAAGATCCACATGGTATACAGAGTGAGTTCCAGGGTGGTCGGGGATATATATTGTGAGACCCTATCTCAAAGTAAGTAAGTAAGTAAATAAATAAATAAATAAATAAATAAAATGTATGTTTAAGAATATTAGTTAGGATAACCATCAATTATGCAACCATATTCCTGTATACATTCTTCCTAGTGAAAGTAAAGAAATCTTAAGGTATGCTAGGATAATGGAGTAATGCTAGGTATGGTCACTTCTTAGCTTTACAACTTGAAAAGCTATGGTGGAAAAGTTCCAGCTCAGTTTCCTGCTTCTGCTACTTACTGAATTACTTTTAGGGACTTCCCAACCAGTGTTTATCTTTTGTTTTGCTTATGGCTGCCAAAAAAACTATCTTATAGTAGGCGGTGTCCCCTTATTACTGAAATAAAGTTCTGATTTTATAACTCTATTACACATCATCCACTAATTCTGGATTTTCTTCCTGGATGCGTATGCAAAAATTTAAAAACAAATCATGTCCTATTTCATTCTGTCTTTAGTCTTTTTATGCAGTATAAATGTGAATGTTTCTATTATTTCCTCAGAGGAAGGGATGGCACAAGAGCCAAACCCAAGCTATGAAAATACAAGGCTTACAATAAGCCCAGGAAGGTTCTAGGTAGCTATCCCTAGGCCTAGGCCTTAAAGTGTCTAGTCTCCATATAATCCAATCTTCTGCACTCCCAGTCATTGAAGAGTTCCGCTTCCAGCCTCTGTCTGCTAAACTAGGCCTAGAGTGTTTCAGCCTCCAAGATTTACTGCTGAATTAACTGTAGTTTTTTCAGAACTCTAAGAGGTTGGTTCAGTTTAGTTGTTCTAGCTCAAACTCCTCTCCAAGGTGCCTAGTTCCAGTTGGCTTCTCTTAGCTTCTTACTGTATTGCTCTTCTTGCAAGACTGCCTCTGAACTCCATTAACTGTACTGGTCTGAACTCAAATTGCTCTGCTATGAACTCAGCTCAACTGTACTCACGTGAACTGCTCTGGAATGAATTGAATACCCCTGAGTTCAACTCTCTCTCCTTCACTTCTCTTTAAGGAGCATGAGAGTTCTCTGTTCTCATGAGAGTTGGGAATACACTATCTCTAACTCGTTTTGTTAAATCTTTCTCTGATTCACCTCTGTTGTCTGCCCTCAATTAGACCTCACTGTCTGAGATTTAAGGTGTATGCTAAGAGTGTGTCTCTGTTCTAGCCAGAGGGATTAATCATATATAATCTAGCAAGAGTAGCCATTTTGCTGGATTAAAATCTGTCTACACCACAGACCAAACTCATTTCTTTAACTGTTCAGCTCTTCTGCCATTTCCTGTCCCGAAGAAGCTCTGTCACAGTAACGTGCCTTTTCATGCTTCCATTTCTTTCGTGTGGATTTTAAATTGTAAACTCCCAAAATAAACATAGGATGTTACATTATTTTTTCTTCAGAAAGAGCAATATGCATTTTTATTTCTATCAACATGATTTTATCACATTTTAACATAGAATTGGTTCTCATAAGAAGCAGATAGATTTACTCACTACTATCTTTTTCATGATAATTTTCTCCAGTGCTGTACTTACATTACTTGCTCAATTTCCAAATAAAAAAAATATAACATGTAGTTAAGACTTATGAAAGATAGAAAGGAACCTGTGAGTTTATTCTGAAGCCAGTAGAGGGCATACAAGAAACATCTATTACACAGAGAACAGAGAGCTATACACTGAATGCATACATGGGATTGGCAACCCTATGGAGACAGAAGCAAAGTATTACTGCAGAAAGGGAAATGTATCACTATCTGAACTTAAAATTTCAAAAAAATCTTTAAGAGACATTTTGCATATGAAGGAGAGAAAGACAGAAAAAACATGTTGCATCATTTGATTTACTTTTCCATGTTACACTATCCCTTTGTCTCTTACGGCATTGACTTATCCTAATATAACTGAAGTTCCTGGACTGGTATTTACTTTAACAAAGAATGTAAGTTTGAAAAACCAAGTGTAAAATGAAGCAGTGAATACTCATTACACTGTAATAGTAACGGTAGCAAAGGGAAATGTCAGTTAAAATCTGGCTCAGGATGTAGGAAGTAGTGGAGTGTATGCTTTGGTTGCACAAGTCCCTGGCTTCCATCAGCACTTGACAAAAATAAATATCATATTATGTCATAAAAAATGTTCTCTGGGTTCCTGTGCTCAGGCAGTTCCTAAATAACTAATAAAAACAAGGCATTCTTGTAGTGACAGTGCTACATGGCTGGTGTGGCCTTTCAGGGATTGCTAATCAGAAATTAAAGAAGGTATTTGAAAAGGTTTCCCATAGGACCAAAAGGATCAGAATGCACTGCAGTCATCTGAGAGAAAGTGTTCAGTTATGGTAATGTCACATTTCTTTTTATGTTGTGTGATATACCGAGAACAGAAAATTATAGAATTGTTGAATGACTTTTTAGTTGAGATAGGAAAAACAGCGAAGTACAGAAATCTGCCTTGGGTTGTACCAGCATTTCATGGAAATCACTTCTACCATCTCAAATCTACTTTGCCTTTCCCCACACTACCTATCAGAAATCCCATTTAATCCCTAGATTTCTTGCTTCCGTGACTCTTTATTTATTTATTTATTTTTGTACATCTAACTTAGATGTCAATATCCTCTTGGTTTTGATCCATTCTTTTGATTTTTATCTATTACATCTTGGAAGGTGAAGGGTTTATGACTGCTTTAATTTTCCAGTTCAATCTTTAATTTCCAATTTAGTACATAAAATGTAATGGATGTTTCAATAACCCTTTGTATTGCACCTGTATTTACTCAAAAGTAAGTTCTTTTTCTGTCATCCCATTTTAAAAATATTAATTGACAAATCAATTTCGGTCAATAAACTTGTACTCATTAACTATTGTAGATCAGAAGGTCATGATGGAATACAAGAGCGTTATATAGGCAAATGTTTGTTTTTTGTCATCTGTCTCCTTGGTAGAGAAATATAAAAAAGGAGAGCTGTTGTCCCATTGCCTGTATTGTTATCTTTGTTTTTATTAGTTATTTAGTGAGTTAGTTTCTTTTTTGAGGGAGGTTTTCTCTGGCTGTCCTAGAACTCACACGGTAGACTAGGCTGGCCCCAAACTCAGAGGTTCACCTGCTTCTGCCTCCCAAGTGCTGGAATTAAAGACATGAAACATCACCGTTTAGCACCTTTGTCTTTAAAAAATAACATTCATGACATATTTCTTATATCCAATACTCATAGATTTTTTTTTTTAAATATTGAACTAGCATTTCAATCCAAGATTTCTGGTAAATAGGACTTTGGTAATTATACTAACTCACACACACACACACACACACACACATGCACAAGCACGTGTGCACACACACACACACACACACACACACACACACACACTGCTTATGTAATAGTACACAAGATAATAATTCTTTTATCCTTTAATTTTAATTTCATTATAAGTATACAGTTTTGGAATTATATCTCATTATCTGTCAAATATAACATAAAATGCGATATTTTATATAAAATGTCCTAAAATAGAAAGATATTCAGTGAATGAAGAGAAACAACGTCCATGCTCAGTTCAAGCCATGAGTGGGGTGAGAGAGACTGTGCAATGTTGGCTTTCCCATGTTCTGTTATTTGTCTCTTTTCATTCTCCAGATTTTGTCATTTGCTTATTTTTGTCCTGTTAGTCAGGAAACCAGAAATATACAGAATGTGTCTGAGAATGTTTTACATAGGTAGAATTTGGTAGAGACTTTGATAAACTAGAAACTGTGGTCAATAATTTTAGTTCATCATAAAAAAAAAACAAAAATATATGCTTGAACATATTGGACTCTTGGCTATGCATAAATCATGCATGTTTTCATTTGTTTATTCTTTTGTTTGAGAAGACTTTCAAAGTGTCTAGCAATCTTAACAGTTTATGAAAAGATCATAAGGCAATGAAATCTAAGGATTTATTAGCACATGTTAAAATCAGTGAAGACTTGGTTTCAGCTTGTAATTTCGAGTAAATGGAAGTCAGTCATGGTTTTCAGCCAAAGATCCCAGTTCTGTATGCTTTTCTGTGTATAAACACTTCTTTTGTAAACTATTTTAACACTGTTGAGTTCCACCACAAATTAGGCGTGTTAAATAGCAAGAAGTACCTCAGTTATCACTGTCTCTTGCTGCTAATGCTCTTCCTGGTTAGGTCAGATAATGTCTATCAACTGTGACATGCATTTATTTGCATCTACTGATCGTTCTCAGCAGTTTGCTATAATATCAAATGGATTCATAATACTCATTTGATGTTCAAAAATCTTAAAATTTTAAGTCTACTGTTTTTACATTTTATGATTTAATACCTTTATTATATGTTTCAGTGTACATAAACTCTATGATCATTTTAAGTACTGCTTGGATAAAGCACATCATTATATATATAGGATGTCTTAAACATAATTATGATTATACTTGTACAATCCAAATAGTAATTTATATTGTTAAACCTCTTGTTTGATATTCTTATTTTTTATATTTTTTGCATTATTTTTGCATATACATATAAATTTAGGCAACTATAACATTCAATTAAATAAAAATTTAATTCTAACTTTTTCTATATAGTATGGTATATATTTAGTATGGGAAACATGACAATACAGTAGTTTAATATAATGTACTCATTAAATTTTGATGCAATTAAAACTGATTCTTAAAAATTATGATTTTTTTTTGTGTATGCTATGATTGGTATGTGTGACTGTGTGTACTTTGTGCTACCTCTACATGTCCATCAACAGTTTAGGATCATTAGCTATGTCAGGACTAGGAAAATGAATATTACCATATGTGAAAGACACTTTGAACATCATCTATACAGTGGATACTCAAAAAAAAACCCGCCAGCTTACTATTGCTGATGTTAATAACAGTAATTTAATATCATAGAGATATAAATTATTTTAAAAGACTGATTGATGAATAGGTCCATTTATATACTTTCATTAGGAGACAAGAATATGTTGGAAGTGATAAACTTTAAAATTTTTCCTGTTTAGATATTATGATTATCATGTATGTACGTGTGTGCTAGTCTGAGTATGAATGCCAGATGCAGGTGTGGATGGAGGGCTAATGATGGAGTTACAGTGGATTTTGAGCCACTTGCTATGTGTGCTGTGAACAGGACCTGTGCCCTCTATCGAGAAGAGCTCCACTCTTAGCTGTCGAGCCATTTATCCAGTTTCATGTTTTAAGTGTTTGGTGGTCATAAGATAAACTGTTTTTTGTTGCTTAGTCACCAGCCAAAATGATCAGAAGTCACTACATTCTGATCAACCTGGGTCATAAGACATTATCTCAAGGAAAATTTTAAAAAACACTATTTTATACAAGAGGCGTGGTTTTGTTTATTTTGTTTATTTTAGAATGAAAGTCACTCTGAGTGAGTGAGTGAGTGAGTGAGTGAGTGAGTGAGTGAGTGAGTGAGTGATGAAAGAGAAGATGATTACTTCTACTTTTAGGAATATGCTGAAAGTAGGGATAGCAAAATAGATGTGAGAGATTTATAGTAGTGAAAAGTAATAAAATGAGCATTTGAATGAGAGTGAACATATTTAAATGACAAACAAGTTTCATGTAGAGTTATATGACTATGTATAGATTTAGTAAGGTATCCTTT
Organism: Rhabdomys pumilio; assembly: GCA_030674055.1. Taxonomy (NCBI): domain Eukaryota; kingdom Metazoa; phylum Chordata; class Mammalia; order Rodentia; family Muridae; genus Rhabdomys; species Rhabdomys pumilio. Next base: position 126,923,429 of record JANHMN010000002.1, on the reverse strand, counting down.
CTAAAGGTGTGTCAGAGAAATAGAGCAGCAGCTGTTGTTTACAGATTGATCCTCCTCCTGCCCTATAGTAATTTATTTAATGCTTGATCTGCATCTCAAAAATGATGTTATCTCACGGAGATTTGCACAGTGTTTAATGAGACACATTTGTATTATCATGGCATCACATACTTTTAAGCTGACTTTGAATATCTATTTAAGCCTTGTCATGGTGCTAGGTACCTTTGCTCTCAATGTACCTCATGTTTCTCAGATTCTTCTCATGTTCCATCTTGAGTCTACTCTTGATTAAACTCATGGACTAAATAATGATCCTTGAGAGTACTTCTGAAAATCAGATACATCCTTATTTATCATACTGAGAAGCATAATTTTTCTTAATTTGAAGTTCACAGTAATTCTTCTCTGTATATTATTATGCTCTATGCTTACCTGTCTGCAATTAATTCAGAAACCTAGACTATTCAAGATTATTCCAATATCAGTGAAGCAGAACCATATTATGCTGAACACAAACATTCTCTGTATCATGCTCTCATCTTTTTTTCTATTTTGTATTCTGTTTTGCTTGTCAAATAAAGTGTGAGTAACAATATTTCAGGACTAACATTGTAGCATTTTATGAGAAGAGTGCTAAGCTTGTGAGAATAGAATGGCTTTCATTTGTAGCTTCTGTCTTTCACAATGCAATTATCTATCATCAATCACTTGGCTAATAGGATGGTATCTCTCAGCCATTAACTTCCTTCAAAGATTACGATTTCATAGGAACTTCACAGCAATTAAAAGCAAGACAACTGAGAAGTTACAAAGGCCAGTCAATGTTATTCTCTTTAAAATTATTCACATACCTTTACTGTAAAGTGTTTTGTCTTCCTGTATACCTGCCCAGGATGTGTTTGCAGTGCATGGGGGCATGACAAAAAGACATTGGAGATGCTGAGAATGAAGTTACAGACCTTTGAGAGCCATCATTTGAGTGTTGTTCACTAAACAGGGGTCCTCTGCAAAATCAGTGAGTCTTCTTAACTGCTGAGCCATCTCTCTAGCTCTAAATTTATATTATATTTTACTGCATGAGGGTAGAAAAACATCAGATAACTATAGAGATATATTATAACCATTCGAGGTTATTTTGATAAGGCTTTTCTTTACCAATTGTGCTGACATTATAGAAAAATAGAGATGTGATAGTAAGAATGTTTCTTTATAGAAAAAAAGAAATCAGACTAAACACAGAACAGGATAGGCATGCTTATATGGCTTTGTGAACAGCAATCATAAGGACTTTTGGCAGCTTGTCTGCTTTTACATTCTTTATATCCTTGCCAACTATTCTGATCTCTGTACACCTTCACACATTTCTTGTATTTATTCTGCATGGCACTGTAATGGGAGATTTTTGTCCAAAAGTTTTCTTGGAACTTCATTTTTCAATATGTGGTCCTAGATTACCTTCATAGCCCAAACCTTAAAACTGGTGACTTCCAAAAATTCCTCCTCAGAATTTACATAGCCAATACATACTCATGATCCTCATGATAGTTTTAACATCGACAACATGTGGGCTATATTCAGGAAAATAATTCACTGATAATCAGTTTTCCATTTAGACATAGCTATTTTAGAAGTCAAGATGCAAAGTAGTTTAGTTTCTTCTAGCAGTACAAAATGTAGAGGTGATGCTTCAAGTTGACCACTAGCCTGATTTCTCCATGTTCAATGGCATGAGTGATATCTTCAGCTCTAGGGTCTTACTGTCAAGTTATGGAGGGTAGCCAACAATCTTATAATGTTTGTGGGTGTCCATGTGACCCATTGAACCAATAATTCAACAAATGAAGTACATAGATAAATGGGTCAAGCTAGACACAGAAAGCCTGAGAGAGATAACCCTGATGCCAGTAAGAAAAACTTGCATGTATTTTCTTGTCATTTTTTTTCATTTTAGATATGCATGTATTAGTCATAACAACCAAAGAAGTTAAGAAGCTATCATAGGACAGAACGGGATGGGTGGATCTTTCCAAACAAAGGAAATAGAATATAGTATTAGAGAGAGATAAAGAGGAGGGTAAAATATAAGAGTAAGATGGGAAGGAGAGTCAGAAGAGGGAATTTGAGAAAAGATAATCAATATTAAAGGTCTTTTGAAAAGCCATATAGAAACTTCTCTTGAAGAATGTTCCTAAGATATATTCATATAAGAAAGAAACTTAAATGAAGTCACCACACAATGGGAGAGGCAATGCCCCAACTAGACATCTTATAACACCAAGCTACAAATGGGTTACATATTTTGGACTATATTTAAATTTTTATAATAACACATGTCTAGTATATTACCAAGCAAACAAGAGGTGTTGGAAAATAATATATGTGATTGAATTCCTGAATATTTGAATCATTTTATCTTTTGTTGATTGTGAATACAAATGTACATTATCTTTCTGAAATAATATGAGTAATTTCTTTTAATACATATTTAATTGTGACCTGCCCTTGTGGATTATTCATGTTGTTTTCTTTCTTTCTTCTTTCTTTCTGCTTTTAGTTCTTTTCTAATTTTTTTTGAAACAAGAAAACATATAAAAATATAATATAATAAGTAAAACAAAAGCCTTTGCATCACATTTGGACAAGGCAAATCAACAGAAGGAAAAGAACCACAAGAAAAGCTGCAAGAGTCAGAGACTCACTCATTCACACATCCAGGAGTCCCATGACAGTAAAAAATTAAAAGTTATACTATATATGCAGCATGGTAAAGAACCAGGTAGGTCCTGTGATTGCTGTTTCAGTCTTTGTTAGGTCATGTGAGCTTTGCCCTGTTGATTTAGAGGGCCTTATTCTCCTGATGCTCCCTATCTCCTTAGGCTCCCACGCTTCCTCTACCTTCTCTTCTGTATGGTTGTTTCCCTGAGCTCAGTGCGAAGGAACTTGATGAAGATGCATCATTTAGAGCTGCATGTTTCAAGGTCTCTCTCTCTCTCTCTCTCTCTCTCTCTCTCTCTCTCTCTCTCTCTCTCTCTTTCTCTCTCTCTCTCTCTGTGTTTGTGTGTGTCTATGTCTCTTTGTGTCTCTGTGTTGTGTGTTTCTTCACAAGCATGTACATAAACAAGAGTGTACAAGCAAGTAATATGTAACTGTGGCTTTCTGTATCTATTCTCATTGTGTGTAGAAAAAAACCTCTCTGACAATGATTGAATAAGTAACTATATGAATATAGTAGAATATCATTAGAGGTTATTTTATTGTTACCTACTCTCGCTCCTCCATTCCCCCCTCTCTTCTTTCTCTTTTTCCCAGTATTATTTGGTTTTACCCTAGATCTCTCTAGGTTATCTAGTTTCTGGCTCTTGGTAGCCCAAGCAGTGTCTGGGCTATGGATTCCATCTCATAGAGTAGGTCTTAAGTTAAATGAGACATTGGTTTTTTACTCCTAGAAGCTTGTTCCACCATTGCATTTAGGTTGTTATCACATTTTGTCTACTACCATCACACGTGTTCTATAATCTATGTACATTCCCTTTGACCTTCACCAAAAGTAAGGTTGAGAAAATTGATGTTTCAGTGGGCATCTCGTTTTTCCACCACTTTATCCACATACTTCAGCCTAACCTCTATGATGATGTAACTATGAGAGCATTTGTGTTTGGAGTCACTACACAGTGTTTAGAAAAGTGAGTGACTTGGCACTTAGATCTTTTGCCCCTCCTCTCTTCTTCATTCTATCCCATTTCTGGTCTAGTTATCCCCCCCCCTTCTATGACTTTTTATCCCTCATTCTCCTACTTTCCGTACTATGTTTCTCCTCTTCCCTGCTTTGTCTCTCTTCTCTTTTTTCTCCTATCTTCATTCTCCTTTCTCCCACTTTCTTCCTTTCTCCCTCTATTGCTCTCTGACTGAAATTCAGTTCCAATCCAGTTCACGTGATATATCCATCTTATTACAAAAATCTTAATCTTAAATCATACATAGACTCATCTTTGGGAAAAGCTCAGATAATCAGTTCCTTTACTCTGTATTCTCTCTGGTATAGAAAAACAAACAGAAGGATAATATATCTCCTAGAATCCTGAATATACCATACTCCCTGGCTGTGTCTTTTATAGTTAAAACAGGAAATATTGCTGTGACTTTCCCGTTTGCAGAATGCATTTTAATAAGGCTCTGTGTTCTCCTGATATGGAGTTTCTGCCATTTTCTGACACCATTATTCAGTAGGGTTCAACTTATGTTCCACATATTTTCTGATAGCATTATTTGGTTTGGTTCAATGTATGCTGCACACTATTGTCTGACAACTTTGTAAAATTTGTACAACTCAAATGTTCAAAGGCTGATTTATTTTTTCAGTGGCTCAACCTATGGTGCATGTCTCAGACACTTTGATTTTTTGGATGATTCTGATGCTATACCCTACTACAGCTATGAAACTATAAAATCTTTATTCATGTCAACCGTTCCATTTATTTCCATGTCCAGAGAAAGGTTGTTCTATCCTAAGATCTTTCTACCCATTATGATGTATTTCATGAAAACTGTCAATCAGAGACTTTTACTCTAAATTTCAATTTGGAGATATTAAAATCTTACTCTCAGACTGTATTTTTTCTGAGTATGAAAACAAATATACAGTTACCAATTACCCCTTGATGCATTATTTCCAGCAACACTTACCAAAGTAACCAAAAGAAAATGTTCTCAGGCCTGGCCAGTATCCCACAGGAGCATCAAATACTTTCAATGAAAATACTGACTTGAGTGTGATTTTTAGTGATTTAATGAAAGCTAGACAATATTTTTACAAATTTGTTAGCTAAAAAAGAGGCAATGAAATAATAATAATAATAAAAACAATCAGAACTCAAGGCTCCCTCAATGTATAGGGGTTGAAACCTTAGCTTATACTAGAAACCTGCTAGATACCTGGGGCTAGTGAAGTCACAGACTATTAGGTGAGCCTACTACTAACATTTTACTAGAACAGCATAATTAATAATTACATTCTAAAGCCCATTCTTATACTCAAAATACCTCTCTCACCCCTCATCAGATTGTGTGTTCTAGAATACTAAGGTAAGATACATCTAGGATACCTCAATAATATAGCTTTCTAAATAAGTCCAGGAAAATTACAACATCAATAGACATGATAATATAGAAGGAGACAATCTAATAGGGCCCCAATCCTATACAAAGAGCTACAGGCAACTAATGACTACCCAGAGTGAAATAATTAGTCTTTCCCTGAGATGAGTCCTATAATTGGTTATTCAGTACCAATCATTACCCCTGAGATCATGTACAGACATGCAAAACTAAACAGACTCAGTTGGATATATGTGTGTATTATAATAATAATCAGAGAAAAAGAGGCTGTCAGTTTAAAGGGCAATGAGTAGAAGACATATGAGGAGCTGGGCAGAGTGACATTAGATGCATTAGAGGGAAGAAAAGGAAAAGAAATAATTATATTTCAGTTAAAAGAAAATTTAAAAAGCAGTAACAGTAAGTGAAAAACACTAGCAAAAACATGTTATTAGAAATACATTCTGAGAAATATGATGTTAGTTGAATTGGTCATAGTGAAATACTGTAAACTGATCTTACATTAACCTTTATAATATAGTTACTCAATATGGCCTGTTGACACAATTATGACATATATAAAATTCTGACTGCATAAAAATAAACATCGTGTATAACAAACATCTATGTAAGCTGAAGTAGATATTAAAATAATAAAAACATAATACAGAAAACCTATAAGCCAGGTCATAGTCATTTGTTCTCAAATCAGCTACTATGTATGTTACATAATTATATTGCTGTAATGTACAACTGCTAGCCTAGTATGTTTTTGGCAACCAACATGAGTGACACATCACTAAGCAAATTATTTTTCAGCTCCATTATCATTCTATAGGTCCAATATGCATACTATAAGTGACTAAAATATTGTTGTGACAGTGGTTACTATCTACTATTATAAGCATAAGATTTTACAAAATGAAAACCAACTGATAGCAACAGAATTTAGAACAACAGTTGCCTGCAGTAGAGTAGAAAGTGGCTGGCACCTCTTGATTGAGGTGGTAGATTTGTGTGCACACATATTATGTTAAAACATCATTTTTTGCATTTTAAATGTATACATTTCTTTGTATGTCTACAATGAAGCTATTAGGAAAATGAGAAAATAATCTTTTCTGTACTTAGTTTGAATGCTTAGTTGGGAAAATGTCAAAGACTAAAGGAGTTGACAGAGAGAATACAAACTCACAGATTTGAATGCATATAGTTTCTGCTTCTCTGTTGTTTCATGACTGTGAACTCTAATTTGGGAAGGTAACTGAGTATTCTAAGGAGGCCTCATCATGTAGCAAAATACATGCTATGTTAATGTCTACTTTGTTTTTGACTAAGCTCTATGGCTGAGTGACACAAAGGCAATTGTTTCTTAATCATACTTATAGTCGTTTAATCATGGAGAGTTCAGGAGAAAAACAAGGTTGGGTATCACAGGGCTGTAAACCTGATGTTTATAAGACAAAATACAAATTAATATGTGGTGCATAGAAGACAAGTGTCAGACATGAATCTGAGGGAGACATATATGCCCTAAAATATTTGTACTTCTATTCAGTTAAACTAGGGTAATTTGTATGATAAAGGCTTTTAAGTTTGCTGATTTTTAATCCTAGACTAATTCTTATTTATCCCTAACTGGCCTTGATTTCCCAATCTTCCTACTTTTACCTTCCAGTTCCTAGAGTTACAGCAGTAAATCATCATACCATATTTTAATGTATGATTAAATACAGGAGTTTATTTTTTTATAAAAATATGTTATAATGTTTAATCTTTCTTTAAAACTTTTTAATAAATAATAAGAATTTTTATAATTTTAAATAAATACCTAATTAGTATTCAGAATATAGGAATTCAGGAATTATAGAAGTTATTTTCTAAGTTATTCTTTATAATATAGAGTATAATTCGAAATTTTATATTCTTTCCATATGAATTACAAAAACTGAAATGACTGCTCAGTGAGCATAGGAATTTTATGGGCTATACTTTAAAATTAATGGCAATTTCCAAAGTAGGAATTCTATTTAATTGGTTATTTGCTAAGAACTAGCATATTTTGTAAAATATCAAGAATTCAACTTCATTTTGGTAAATACAATGTAAGAAAGTAAAATTCTATTGCACATACAGTATAAAAGAGTTCTCAGAATCTCTCTCTCTTCAACCCTACCACTGTATTATGAGTGTGTATGCCCATGCCCTTTACCTTTTTATTTTTAATGTGGAATCTAAGGATTCGATTTATATCTTCAGGCTCTTTCATTAAAAACTCATACTAATGACCCTTACTGAGCCATAACTCCAGCCTTAGATTTCACTCTTTGTTTTTAAAGGAACAAAATAATACTAGCCATGTATTCTGATGAAAATTCTCAACTGAAGAAAATATGAACAGAACATTTTGTAAAAGTTTGTGAAATTTAATTTTAAAGTACAAAAAAGAATGTATTATAAGCATAAAAGCTGTTAATTTGCCACTGATTCCTTTCGTATTTATTGCTTTGATAATATTTAAATAGTCATATTTATCGTCAGGTTAGTAAAATGTAATATAGATTAAATATTTCTGTTGTATTACTTGATCTCAAAATTCTATATGCAAATATAAGTGAATGAATTTGTAAAAATATAATTTCAATTGTCTAAAAGGCTGTTATCCATGAATGTGTAATAATTGGTGTTTGTTTTAAAAGCTTAACAGAATTTTATGTTTCTCATTACTTAAAGTATTTCATAATTATTTCATGTAATTTACTTTAAATTAGAGTTCAGGCTATTTTTGAGCATAAAAATAAATGGAACATGTCAATGCAATAAATCATTTTCTAACAAAGGCTAAAAATTACCCAATTTTATCTTAATGAAACTTGTAGGATAATGCCTTTCTTCTGACATCTGAGAAACAGTAAGCTATGATCTAATTCTATGGAGAATTTTATTGCTGTAAACAATGACAGCTTCCAGTATCCCCTTTCTCAGCTATCTCACTATCCAGAACAGGAAAGAAACATTTTATCCTGCTCTTATAAATCCTATGGGTACCATAATCATATTATAGATATTTTTTTAAATTGTTTTGTTAAAAATTATGAACATATTTTTAAAGAATTAAACAGGTACTTAAGTGTAAAGGTAGAGGTTTAAAATATAATGAAAATCATTTATATTTAACTTAAAGGGGAAGAAAGACAAATTGCCCTACACAGTTAACATGGTTTTCTTTTCCAAAAACCATGTTAAAAAAAGGAGACATTTTATGTGTCACCCATATTTACTCTCTCTTTTGACTGCTTTTCCTGTTTAGTTGCCTTCATTGCTCCTTTTCTTTTCCACTAACACTCTGTCTTCAGTGATAGGTCAGGGGCATGGGCTTAGTGAAAAGTACATTCCACCTCTGCACTCAAAAGTGTACTGTTGAGCAATCATTCCTCATAAAAGCAAAACTCCTGCCTCTATGCTGCTAGCTGTCAGGTTAAAAATATGTGAAAAATAAAATTTCCAAAACCTGATGCATTCTTTTTTCTATTAGGAAGAAGAGGAGAGAGTGAACACTGAAAGTTAGAATACCGATGGTGATTGTGGGTAAAAGGGACAGAGACTAACAAAGCTAGATTGAAAAATGATAAAGGAAAATGCTCTGAACAGGCCTTGCTTTCTATCTTTCATACTTTATTAGTTCTTTGTAAACTTCCTACATTGTATTTTGAACATATTAATACCCTCCTCTCTCTCCTAGTAACACCCTTTCACTCTATCCTTCCAAATTTGTATCCTATTTAGCCCACCAAGAAGGAACTGATCACTTGGCATTCCTTAGAGTGTAGTCTACATATCAGGGCTTGCATACTTTAAAATAGGAAAATAAAAACCTGACTCTTCTCCAACTAGAAGCTGTGCATTACCCAGAGCATCTTAGATAGGCATGAGAATGTAAGTCCATGATGGAATGTTGTGTGTTCTGATGTCGCACAGATCTTATGCACACTATCTCAACTGCTGTGAGTTTAGTGAACTTATGCTGTGTCATACCTTTTCTATATCTCCAAATCACCTTACTTCTTGTCAACCACTTCTCCTTTGGCTAGTACAATCTTTTTGCTCTCTGTTTTGGAGTGACCTCTAAGCCTTAAAAGGGGAGAGTAGGATGTAGATGTTCAGTTTATGGTTAAGCTTTCTGTAGTCTTTTAACATCTTCACAAATGTTTCTGTTAATCACCATGCATTTCAAATGGAAGTTTCTCTAATGAGGGTTGGCCACTGGATCAACTGTTATAACAATAGGTCATTAGAGTTTAGTTTAATATTATGTCCATTCATCAGAGTAATAGAGTTAAGTTCTCTCCCATGGCCTATGAGCTAAGGATAACAGTGCCAGGAATTGGTTTTATCTTTTGCTGTGGGCATTAACTCCAATGAAATGATGACAGTTACTTCCATACTCCTCATACCTTTATTTCACATGTAGGCATCCCATGCCAGACCAGTCACTGTTGTGTTTCACAAAATTCACAGCTAGGTATGGTTGCTAATTCTCTTTTTACTCTTGTAGACTTCACTGAATCTTCCAACACTATGAAAGATAGTCAGTATAGATGAAGATTCCAGGCTAATGCCAGCTTTATATATTCCATATATTTATATAATCCACATATATGTGAAGAATTCTACTGGAGTAGGTTTCCATGAGTTTTAAATTTTTCTTTGGTGTTATTTATTTCTTTATTTACTCATCTACTCTGCCCTACTCTCCCTCTTCTTATTAAACCTTCCTGTAACATTATCTCCCTTTAGCTTTTTAAATAACCAGATAGTGTCTTCTTCTGCTTGAAGTATTCCACCACAGTCCTCACTCATTTCTAGACTCCTATGATTATTTCAATTGGAACCTACATATGTGAAGATTCAAGGCTAATCTTGACTAATAAGAGCAAACATACAGTTGTATTCCTCAGTTCACGATACTCAGCTCTGAAAGTTTGATTCCATATCCCTCCGTTCACCTGTGAATTTCATTTTAAGAGCTGAATAATATCTCATTGTATAAATGTACCACATTTTCATTATTTGTTCATCAGTTGATGGACATTTAGGCTCTTTTCCATTTCCTTGTTAATGTGACTAAACAGAAACAAACATAGATATGAAAGTATCTTTGTAGTAGTGTGTAAAGTCCTTTAGGCATATGCCCAATGGTGTATTTTTTTCATGTGATAAATCTATTTATTTCTTGCTTTTGATAAAACTACATACACACTAATTTTCATAGTGTTTGCACCAGTTTTTGTTCCCACTAGCAGTGAATAAATATTATTTTTTCCTCACATTCATGACTCCCCCCCAATGTTAACCATTCTGATGGGGATATAATGAAATTTCAAAGTAATTTTAATTTGCATCTTTCTGGCCACTGCAAATTCTGAACTTTAAAAACATCTTAGTCACTTGTGTTTCCATATCCCATTGTAAAAACTGGATTCTTTTCTTTCTTTTTTTTTTTTTGTTTGTTTGTTTGTTTTTTTTTTTCGAGACAGGGTTTCTCTGTGTAGCCCTGGCTGTCCTGGAACTCACTCTGTAGACCAGGCTGGCCTCGAACTCAGAAATCCACCTGCCTCTGCCTCCCAAGTGCTAGGATTAAAAGCGTGTGCCACCACCGCCCGGCCTGGATTATTTTCTTAATATTTAGTTTTTTAATTCCTTGTATACTCTAGATAACTCTAGATAGTAACCCTCTATTAGATGCACAACTGGCAAATAATTTTCCTATTCCACAGACTTCCCCTTTACTCAAATGGTGGTATACCTTGCTGTACAGATGGGTATTAATTTCATGAGTCCAAGTTCTTAATTGTTTATCTTAACACCCATGATTCCAGGTATCTCTTCAAAGATATGGAAAATATTTATTTTCACAGGAAAGATGACCAGCATTATTAAACATTAGAAGAATGTGTTCAAACGTTCAATGGTATACAACTCACATGCAGCAGGACAGCCATCCAATCTCAGAAAGATAGAAGAATATGCAAAAACAGTGCTGTTCACTGTCAGTGGGCAGGTAAAATGGATAGACTATTCTCCTTAGAATAGCCTAGGAATTCCCAAAATGAATTTTAAAATGAAATATCCATGTGCAATAGCTTTTTTTACCTTTGTGGATATATACAGAGTGATTGAACAAATAATATTTGAAAACAAAATAATGAAAAACAATTATATCCCTGCCCCTTAACACAGTTATAAACTATGTAAAAAACAAAAACAAAAACAAAAACCACAGGAGTCAATAAATTACTGGGTTTTTAGATAGTCAGGCCACATAGCCACTCTTGATTGTCACTGACTATTCCTGAATGACTAAAAGCAATTCAACCAAAATTACAGAGAACTATATCTGTGAAAAGATCATTACTTGTTTTCCCATTATTTCCCCTATTTAAGCCAGAATAAATAAATGGCAAGTATTAATAAATGGTATAGGTTGGGAGACGATGGGAAGTTTCTACTGGATAACCATATTCTTTTGTGGCACAGAGGTAAACTATTGGGACACTTGCTACTACTTTTAGATCTAAGATGTTAAACTTTATGAAGGAATGGTTCGGCCTATCGGGTGGATCAATAAAATCAATAGTAAAGTATTTAGAGAAAAATCACTTATCTATTTATCACTATATTTCCTCTAAATCCAGTAATTCTTCAATGTCTGTTTACCAATATTGGTATATATTGATGTGCTCTCAATTCTGATTCATGTCATGACCAAAAGCAACTTGGAGAGGACAAATGTTATATTTCACAGGTTGCATTCCATAATAAAGCTAAGCCAGGGAAGAAACCCAGAGGAAAAATCTGAAACAGAAGCCAAGAGGATTACTAGTTATTTGCTTTCTCTCTGTGGTTTACTTAACCTAGATTCTAACACAACCTAGAGCAAGGTGCTCTAGGATGGCACCAAGAATAGTGGTCTGGGAGTTTCCATATCATCATTAATCAGGAAAATGCCACCATAGAGCTGCGTACAGCCTAATCAGATGAGGACATTTTTTTTTCAGTTGAGTTCTCTCTTTCCATTGACTCTAGCTTATATTTAGTTAATAATAATAATAATAATAATAATAATAATAATGATAAACAGAACACTGAATAAAATGGTTTATGGCATTTCTTTTAGTATAATTAACCTTTCTCAGGAAAAGATAACATAGGTTCAAAGCAAGAGAAAAGGATTATCCAGTTATGAGAGCAGGGAAACTAACCCAATTTTTGCTTCAGTCATGCACTGAAATATGAGGCAACTCAGCAGCTATTTTGCCAGATGGCCTTCCTGAGGGCTCCTACTATGCAGATACTGCCAGCTACCCTTGTATATGTTGGCTGGCTCTTTATGGTTTGCTTCTTGCCTTCAGGTGTTACATTCTGTTTTCTTAGTGATAGGGCACTATGATCTGAAAACACATTGTGCATTAAGGCTGAACTCCAGCCTTGAAAGGAATATACAGCTTTTCAAGTTGATTCTTTCTTGAGTTTCTTTTCTTGGGAATTGTGGAGTTTCAAATACAAATAATCACAAAGAGAAAATAAAACAGACTTACACATATTAAATGTGTTTGATGTGTAAAAATCATCAGGATATTTTAAATTTATCTGAAGCTCTCTGTACAATACAAGATGCTAGGTTTCTAATAGTCCTTGATGAAAGTGACAAGAGGAAACCTGTATGTTAAAACTCACAAAATTGAAACAGGAAATTATCTGCAAATTATTTTTCTTTTGTGTTTCTAATTGCAAATGACTTTCAATTCAGAGGAACTGTGATTAAGGCTATAGAAAATTGAGACTATAGACTATATAAAAACTAAAAGAAAAAAGCCAAAAGTTTTAAAGGCAACCTACAACAAAGTGTCTCATTATTACTTGATATCTTTCTCCCTATGCTTCTACCATAGCATCTAAATTTCCATTTCCTAAAAATTGCTAAATGACTACATTAAACATTACAAGCTCTTCAGTTAGTGAGTTGTATGCTCCCTCTTGAACTCTCTTTTACCTGAGTTTGGTAAAGTTTCTCATTTCTCCAGTGGTTTTTTTAATAAAATAAAATAACCCACGATGTAAAGACTCATTTAATAATTTAAGAGTCAGCATCATAAAACATATACATATAAATATGACACATTGTATGACATTTATATAATGACATGAATTGCACTTAACAACTTAATTTCTTGCTTCAAATTTTCAAATATTTTATTATGTGTGGAACTTCATAGAGACATCATTATTATTAATTTATTATTAGTAATTATTATTATTATATTCTTGCTTAGTATGCTCTGAATGATGTCAATCTGGCATATTCAAGTGAATATTTCAGAGATGTTCATCACATTCCTGCCTTTGTGTAGTCACCACAAACTTTTTATTTTTTCCCAAACAAACTAGCCATAAAACAATCTCATCATTTATCATATTTCTTCTTAGAGTATTATCTTACAACCTTCACTTTTCTGCTGAGTAAAAAGTTACAGTTATTCCATGCAAAGAAATAATTGTGCCAGTGAAATGCAACTCTGAATATTAAAAATTACATATTTTGAGAGCCTTTTAACATGGCTTTTCCTATAGCAGCATTTTGATAACTGGTTTATATAAACTCATATGCTAACTTCTCAGTGTTCTGAATTATTTTGAACTACCTATGTATAGTGCATATATATTAGTAAAATAACCCTTGACCAAGCACAGTTCTGGCACTGTGACAAAGAATTATGAATTGAAAAAACATTGTCTTCTTGAACTGAGGAAAAATATACTGATATATTCTGAAAATTTTCTGTGAATTATGTCTCACCAATACTGTAATTAAAACCTAAAAATTAGGATTTCATTGTGCATCTATGAGTGAATGCTACTTTTGTGATATACTAAAAATATTTTTGAAACTTATGATGAGATGCATTTAGCTTGCTAATACTTTATAAATTCAAGCAGTACATACATACATTCTACTTTTGCATATGTCAATTTAATTGTTTACAAGGGTTAATGTTGACACATTCAATTAGCAATCTGTTCTTTTGACATCAAAATGTCTATCTGTTCACATTAGTGAAAACGTTATTAACAGTATATTAAAGAACAAAGGTCAAAGCTAGTTAAATACAAGATAACATATTGATGACAAAATGTAAATGAAAAATAATCAACTTAGGAAGAGAGTGTCAAAGCACACAGATATATCCAGGGACCTTTGGATGCAATCTAAATGGAAATGAAATGGAGGATAAGTGGTAGACTGCTGAGCCCAGTCCATGTGTTGTTTTACTGGTTCAATAGTTATGAGACTACAACATGCTTTAGACTCTCTTGATCCTTCTGAACACAAGAGAAACCACTTTTTGAATAAAAAGGTCCTACACAAAAGGGGAGAATTGAGTAAGTCTTTCATATTTCATAGAAGATCAAAAACAAACAAACAAAATATAGTTTTCTGAGATCACCATAGCTAAATCAGGAGCTGAGTTGTCTGCCACTTCCCTGTGACCAGAGATTGCCACATTGGATGCTATTTCAAATGTCAGTTATCTATGAAGATGGCAAGTGTGGGTGGAAGAGAAAGAGGGAACATTTGACCATCTGCTCTGTGATTAAATAGGCCTAAAATCTAAGTAGATAGTATTTTCTATTTTAGTATTTGACAGTCAATAAATGTGTCCATTCTTCCATGCTGCCAAGAGTGAACATTAGCTACTCAACCAAGAAGAGGGTTGTGTATAATTAACCATTTATTGGTTAGCTATAGTTTAAAAGATATAAAAATTTTCTCCCTTATTTATGTCTCAACTAAAATAGAATATTTAGTTTAGTAGAATGTTAATATTTAAATTTAATAAAATCATAGACATGAGAAATGGATGAAAGAGAAACATATATTATATTTAACAAGCAAACCTCCAGTGACTAATGAGATTAAATGTGCTTTTTATTTAGCAATTTTGACATTATGAAAGGCTACTCACTCCAATGGCCCACAGTGGACAAGCTTTGTTGTGAGGATACTTTAGGTTAAGATTCTTATTTTCTATGTTCCAAAGCTTAGTTTCCAAGTCTTAAAACATAGTTTTTAGGTATCCTTTCTTAAAGCATGTATTTAATATAGCTAAAGGTAGAAATTCAAGCGAAGAATAAATTTCCTGTTGTATTTTTGTAAATATATAAAAACATGAAAAACGTAATAGTCAACTGAGAAAAATAATTGTTTAATAATTTAACCTAATAAAAATCATATGTAATTGCTGTAATATTTTGACATTTCAGGTCACAATAATGCTTCCCCCTCTAAAAATTTGAATCATTTAAGCCCCTTATTTGTTGCAGACTGCCTCAGAATGAGAACTGTATGACTTCCTTTTGTCATTAATTGAAGACATATTTCTTGCAATGATGATCAGCGTGTGTTTGTATGTAGGGTTCATAAAAAGGTCTGTCAGCATTTTGTAACAGTTTGTGTTCCTTCTCCTCCAAGAGAGTTTGTCTGAAGTACCTCCTTTAGAATGGGTTGCTGGATTACTGCAAATCTTTCATCATTTTACATGGAGGTTTTTATTTTTTCTGAAAGTTTATTAACTAGAATTTGAGGGACTTATTCTTGCTTACTTTAAATCAATACAATTGATGTTGATGAACCTTACTTTCCAGTAACTTGCTTCCTCTCCAACAATTTCTTTGAAAATGTATATTGCATTGTTTTTGGTAGACTACAGTTTTCAAAGCTATAATTTAACAAAAAAGTTAAAAATATTTTTTCTTATTTTGAGTTTATTATGAGTCTAATAGCCTAACACTCATTACACACAAACCAGTAATATGAATAATATATTGGAGTTGCCATGTTGATGAATTAAAGATCAATATAAATACATTTTGGTGAAACTTGAAAAGTAGCTAGATTTAATTGTTTCTAAAAATTGATGTATATTTAATCAAAAGATTAATCAAAATATTACATTTATTGTCATCCGTCAAGTATTAATCCATGGCTTTGTTTTGGTAGAAATAATACTGTGTTTATGAAAATGTTTATTCAAAGATCTTTGTAGCAGTTATTTTAACTCTCAGGGGTCCACTTCTAATGTGGAGCACCAGATACATATTTACTTCTGTAAACTTCTAGAAATACATCTGCCATGTTGCATTTCCAATGAGTACTTCAGAAGAGTCCTCTGAGTCTAAGCTACCTTTCTTACTGCCTCAATTCTCACCTCTCTTGATTTATGAGGATGTCATTAAAAGCATGACACATTTTTCTTCAACTGCAAGTGTCAAGATACTACGTCAGATAAAATCCAGCTTTAAAAGTTAAAACACAGTAATTTACAGTTTCTAATTTACAGAAAGAGGCCTTTTATGCACTGATATTAACATATTGATGTAAAAAGCTACAATAATAAGCTTTATTAAATAAAAATAAAAAGCTACAATAATAATAAGAAAATCAGTAATGGTAACTAACACCCCAGTCTGCCTCTCAATTCATTTTAAGTGACCTAAATATTATCAGGCACAGAATAACTAGCCTCTCCCAGTTCATTTTGTAAAACTTTGCCTTAATATTGTTTGGTTGTGTTTTCATTGCTTTTATAAAAAAAATTCCAAGGCACTTACTCTATCATATCTGTCAATATTATTAAATCTATGTTTCTTAAGCTATAAATGAAAATAATTGTGTTCAAAGTATTTAAATGTTTGTTAGAAGCCAAAGGCTTCATTGATTATTTAGGAGCACCCCCTGCTTCCTGAAAAGGAATCAGAAAACCATAACAACAAAGAGTTCTAATTTTAATGTATATTTAAATTAAACCTGGAAAACATTTATTATATATGAAATTGGACTAGGTATAAAATTGCTGCTATGATTATACATATTGTAATTATTGTGTAGATTCTTCCATGGAATTTCTGAGTTGAGAAAGATTTCTCTTTTTAGTAGTAACTGTGAATAATGTTGGAAATATACTACAATGCTACAAATGTTCACACAGGGCTCTAGTTGCTGTTTTTTACTAAATGCTTATTAACTGCACTCTGGTTCTTATTTCTTGACAGTGTTATCTATATAAACTGTAGCTTGATATCATTTAAATCTTTAAAAATAACCGTTGCTATATCTTGACCTTCTTTGCTTAAAATGTTAGGACTGAATAAATAGCAGTCATATTTTAAGTGCTTATGGATATTTATAACCACAACTTAAAGCAGCTATGAAATGTTTATATTGACCAAGAAATGTGAAGAACATGATCTGTCTGTGATTTCTCTCTTCTGTTGGTAGAGTGAGTGGGCCTTTTTCACACACAAAAATGGCATATTGCGACTCCCCAGCATCTCTTCTGGGAATCCAAGTTATTCTAAAAATGAACACTGCTGATCGGATTCTATGTAAATTTCCAACATTTGCTATTCTATTTTAATATCTGGATACATTGGAGGACTACATCGCATCACTAGTGTAGGTAACAAATTTATTTGGCAAAGTGAGACTCTGAAGATTATCTTCTTTATGTAACAAATGCACAAAGGGAGCTGCAGTGTGTAGCTAGCAAGATAAAACCACTTAGTGATGTGAGCTTTGGAATTATGTTTGATAATGGTGTTTTAATTTCAATTCCAAATAAATCCCACATCACGATCTCACTCTTTAATCCAAAGTAGGGCTATTATAAGGACTCTGGCATAGATGAAACAGCCAGGGTTGCCAGGATACCATCGTAGGTGGCTGACCAGGGCAGCTGACAATATTTAGTTAAGCTCCTGGCTTACTATAGTGGAAATCCTGCTCATCCAGAAGACCCAGTAAGCTCAGTCACGGGAAAGATAATATGTCTTGATGGCTAGAACTGTGTTGTTAACATTAACTGTTTCTTCCAAAGAATCAAACACTGTTTGTTGCTGCCAATGCTGAAAATCTAACTGATTTAAATAATGACTTTTCATTCTTGTTTCATGAAATAATGCACTCTATATAGTAGTTACTCTGCTTTATTTTAACTACGTGACAACATGACACAACTGAATCAGGTGTAGAAATGGTTAATACAATGCTCTAGGCTAGAGATATTACACTAAATTAGCATTTCCTAGTTGTCCTGAATTCTTTGCACATTCATGTGTAACAAAACAGGTCTTATCTACTCTTTTTGAAATGTATGTAATATATTTAATTACATCAATAGTAGTATCCTTTATAACTACATAGAAATACTCATATAATAATGTGTGTCCTACTTTTGTTTCAGTTGCTGTGATAAACACTTCAACAAAATTCATATAAAGGAAAGAGTGTATTTGGGCTTATGCATCTAGAGAGGGAATCAATAATGTTGTGAAGAAAAGGCCACAAGCAGCAGTCATTCTGAAAGGGTCAAGAAGCTGAGAGATTGTGTTGTCAACCATAAGAAGAATGCAAAGAGAACAGGCTGAGGCAATTAAATCTAAGTTCCCACTCAAAGTGACTTACTTCCTTCATCAAGGCTTCATCACTTTCCCAAACACTGTCACCATCTGGAGACTAATTGTACAAATGCATGAGTCTATTGGGGAATATTTCTGATTCAAATAACCAGAAACAGTATATAGATACATATGAACATAAGATATTTACATATATGTGTACATACTTGTGGATGATGTAAATATATACATTTCTGTACATATTGTGTATTAATCAATGTATATTTGATTTTAATTTCTGATATAATTTTGTAAGGGGTTACTAGTTGTTTAGTTTGAGCATACATGTAAACATGCAGTATAAAACAAGATAAGGCTTCTAATCCTCAAGTATATATTCCAATAGTGACAGTGTAAAATAAGTCCATAAGTTCTTATTGTTGCTACAACAAGTTAACACAAATGTGTTATCTCAAAAACACCTGCATATTGTCCTGGTTTTCAATAGCTGAGTAGTATTCCATTGTGTACAGGAACCACATTTTCTGTTGAGAATTCATGAATTTTGCAGGCAAATGGTTGGATCTAGTAAATGTCATCTTGAGTGGGGTAACCCAGGCCACAAAGGACATACATGGTATATGTATTCACTGATAAGTGAATATTAGCCAAAAAGTTCAGAATACCTGTGATAAAACTCATAGACCACATGAAGCTTAACAAGAAGAAAGGCTCAAGTGTGGATACAATTCCACTTAGAAGGGAGAAAAAATAGTCACCAGAGGCAGAAAGGAGGGAGGAACCTGGGTGGGAGAGGAGAAGGGTAAGAAAAAGGACATGTTCATGTATAGGCAGAAACAGAAGAGAAGCCCAGAGGGCCAGGAGAATAAGTTGAAATATGTAGCAGTGTGGGGTGGGAGTTGAGGAGAACCACTAGAAAGTCCCAGTAACCAGGGATGTGAGAGGCTCCCAGGTCCCAATGGTGATGACCTTAGCTGAAATGCCCAACAGTGGAGACATGGAACCTGAAGACAAAACCTCCAGTACACAGACATGCTCCCCAGTTGAGACAAGGGGACACCAATTCATCTTCAAATGTCTTGACTCAGAATTGTTCCTGTTTAAAGGAAATGCAAGAGCAAAAATGAAGCAAAGAGTGAAGGAAAGGCCAACCGGGGATCTATTCCATGTGCAGATACCAAAACCAGACATTACTACTAATGCCATGTCGTGCTTGCAGATAGAAGCCTAGCATTGCTGTCTGCTGAGTGGCTCTACCAGCAGGAATAGATGCAGATACTTACTGGTAATCATTGGACTGAGGTCAGGGACCTCTATTGAAGAGTTAGGTGCAGGACTGAAGGAGTTGAAGTGGATTGCTATCCCATAGGGAGAACAACAATATCAACTAACCTGGACCTTTGAGAGCTCCCATAGGTTAAGTCACCCATCAAAGCATACATGGGCTTGTCTATGGCCGTTGCTACATATGTAGAAGAGGCCTGCCTTGTCTGACCTCAGTGGGAGAGGATGTACTTAATCTGTAAAAATTTGGTGCCCCAGGGAAGCTAGGATGCTAGCAGGGTAAGGTGGGAGTAGGTGAGTGGATGGGGGAGCACCCTCTCAAGCCCTGGGCCATGGGGAATTCAACAAGGACCTTGTTCTTTAAGTTCCTGAGACCTGAGACTGAGAATGTCTTTTTTTTTTAACCTTGTACTTTAACTGACTAGGTTTTTCCAGAACAGCAGGTAATTTCATGGGTTTGGTTCCTGGCATCTCCTCCCTTTTAACATTTTTATGAGGCCAGTGAGTAGTTAGGGATGATCACATTATGCATGGGCATTAACCAGAGGGGGGAAGTATTGACCTGACCCTCCAAGTATCTTTTACTGGTGTCTTTTAGGGGGGAGAGGTATTTTAGTCTTGTCAGTCTCTGCAGATCTTTTCAGCAGAACATGATCAAGAGAGGAACTGACACCAACCTCTATGTAGTCAGGTTTGCTTCACAGGGGACTCAGAAGTCAACAATTTGGGTCCTCCCCCTGTGGTACCTCATCATGAACCCCTTTCGGGTATACACTCCAGGGGAGGTGAGCATAAGTCTGAGTTTTATGCAGCACCTAAAGGAGATATATCATAGCAAGGCTCAGCCAGGCCTCTGTCAGCCAGATCAAGTCTATGATAATGTACTTGTAGAGAGGTTTAGGTGCCATGGAGTCAATTTGTTGTTTTATGAAGCCAGTGTGCCTGTTAAAGGCCCAAAAGCTGAAAATCAGAAGAAGAAGGAGACCAACCACAGGGCCCAGGATGGAAGATGGTAAGCCAAGGGCAGGCAGAGAACCAGTTTTTAAACCACCCCTCTTCTTGTTCTCATTGTTTTTTTCACCATTCTAATCTCTCTCTGATCTTGGCCATACTATCTCTAACTACTCTGGTGTGGTCAGTATAAAAAGAACATTCCTCCTTGAGGGTGGCACAGAGCCCCTTTTGCTGAAGGAAAAGCAGATCAAGCCCTCTGAGATTTTGGAGGACCACTTCAGACAGTGGAATGAGGGATTTTTCAGATTAGTGATGCCAATTTCTAGCTGTTCGATGTCTTTGTCAATGACCCGTCAAAGGTCTAAGTAGAACTAGAGAAGTGATGCCCATCCCAGCCCCAGTAGCACCGAGTCCAAGGAGGATAGATAAGGTAACAGCTGTTATGACCTCATGGTTTGTCCTAAGCAGGGCATGGTCAGTAACAGGGTCCCATGCCTGAGCAAAACCTTCTTTAGTATAATAGGTTAAGCTAGGAATCAACTGTACAAGTATGCAAAATGCTGTCTTGTTATTCACTAAATTTGGAATATAAATGCAAAGTGTAAGACCATCGATGCAAGTATCATTTGTGGGAAGAAGGTAGGCAGAGGAAGAGGAAGCATAGGGAATTATCTTATTGCAAAGATGAACATGGGTGGAAGGGACCCTATTACCAATACACAGTCCCTGGCCCAAGACTGCACTCAATGTTAGTTTTGTATCTTGCTGTTGATTCCACCTGCATAGCGAGGAATCATGGGTCTCAGTGCCTGCAGCACTCACAGCAATTCCTTCATAGAAAGGTAGACTAGAATGATAACATAACCAACAGGATTCTGTGAGTTCAGGGCGGGAATGAGTTAGTACTAAAAAGGTCCTATTAATGACCTCAAGAATAAAATGTGGAGTATCAGATTTAAAGGTGTCATCAGAAAGAGGGGGAGTAGTGGGGTGAAGAGTAGGAAAAAGATTAGAGGGTCATTTTGTGGGGGCAAGGGATTTAAGACACTGTTTGGTCTAATAGGCACTGTAGGCCCACCAACCCCAGGTGGTTGTATCAAGAACTTTACAGTAAGTAGTAGGCCATCATCAAAGCGGTCCTTGTAAAGCCTTCGATCCCAAGAATGACCACTGTTCTATCTACTATTCTTTTTTCTTGGTCTGTAAATTGAATATGAAGCAGATGACACCAGTCTGAGCACTCTGGAATATTAGTCCACTCTGGGTTTCCCTGGGTTCCTGTTTTATGATGTGTGTAATTAGCAGCAACTGTGATTAAGTCCCAGGAGGAGGAGGGGCACTGGTAGGTGTCGCCTATTGTTTCTCACCCCTAATTTTTGCAGGGAAGTTCATTTCTACTTCCACACTGGATTCAAAGAGCCGTTGCAGTGATAGCCAGGGAAAACATAGAAGGGAGGCACTCTTAACATGCTCCTTCTATCTTTTGTGCCACACCCACCCCAAGCGTCAAGGCTGTATCTGCCAGGAGGAGAGGGCAAGGAAGGAGCTTTCCAAGTTCCAATTAGCAGGGGCACCTGTGGCTAATTTGCAGAGATAGGTTAAAGGCTGGGCCACCAAGTGCCAGGCTGTGTGACCTGAGAAGTGCTCCACACAACATCACCCTCTCCATCAATTATTTGCCAGATCAAATTTAGGAGTTGAAGGGGGTTATTATCACTTGTTCTTACAAGTCCCAAGGATCAGAACCTCTAACAGCAACCACCACCTGAGGCTCATTTTCATCTGGATAGAGAAGAAGGAGAGAATTCTCAGGTAGATTTCTCTTCCCTGACTGTTTGTAATTAAAGCAAGTTTTGGATGGCCGCCCTGAGTAAAGTCTTTAAAGGGCAGCTCCAATGGCAAGTCCCATCGCATGAGCTGAACCAATGCCTGCACACAGTTTTATATAATCAGAAATTTCGCCACTACTACGGTGGGGCTGTATGGTGTGGCCTAACAGGCAGGGTTTGCATTCTCGAATGTGAGGTGTTTGAGAAAGGCACTTTCATTTTCATTGTGGCCAACAAGCCTCTCAGCTGCAGTAGGGCTTGTCAGGACCCTGGTGGACTTTGGCTAGAGAAGTGGTCGCCTGACCCCTCGGGAGGGAGTCGTTTCCAGGCCTTAAGACCAGCATTTTGAATTTGGGCTAGAAGGCCAGGAGGGAACCAAGCCTGTTTTTTGTTAGTATCATAAGGGCTCTGTCCCAAAAGCTTATCTTTGGTCCATGTCTTTGAGGTTTTACTTTCAGAATTTCAAAGTGCTATTTCTCTGCAGTTTTCAAGAAAATCTGTCTTCCAAAGAACATAATCGCCTCCTGCCAAGGTGGCATGTGCCAGAAAATACCAATCTTTGGGGACAAGCCACCGATCACTCAAATTTTCAATTAAGGATATAGTATAGGGGGCTGTCTGACTGTAACTTGTTACTGCCATTTTTAGGTTTGCAACCGTACACGGTGATATGATATTGTTGACCTTTAACCTCTTCCTTTTCTCTCTCTGAATCTTCTGAAATCTCATTTTTATTATCAGAGGCTTCGTCGACAGAAGGTTTATTGTCCTCATCATTAGACAAGTTGCCTTCTCTACTTGTCCCTTGGGGGTGGGAGGGTAGATATCTTCATTTTGGTAACAGGGAAAGCCTGTAGAGTTTTCTGAGGTTTCTGTTTCTTTTTATCTTGGGGAAAGTAAGCATGGGGGTGGGGAGAATTGGTTAATTCAAGCTCTTTTATCAATTGTAAATGTTCCCTCCTTTTATGCAACAATTCTTTAAGGGAAGCCACTTCTCGACAGAGTTTTGGCGTTTGCTTTTTCTGTAGAGTCTGACATGTCTAAATCAAGATCAGGGGTGCAACATGGAGGAGCAGTAGCATAAGAAGGTGGTCTGGGGAAAAAAAAGAGCTCAGGGGCAGACAGTCAGGATTATGATATTTGGCTGCCTCCTCTTCTAGAGACCATCATCAGGCCCATTCTTGACCAGGAGGTTTAGAGCTGCACAGGAAGGATAGAGGTTAGTGTGTGTGTGTGTGTGTGTGTGTGTGTGTGTGTGTGTGTGTGTGTG